>JAFEMH010000246.1:600000-910648 GCA_022495995.1 Adenophora triphylla var. japonica | reverse complement strand
AGAATTAAGGAAAGTGAGAGGTAGGAAAGAGAAAAGTGGAGGTAGGAAGAGAAAAAGTTTAAATGTTGTGAGTATGAAAAATTAAATAGGAGAGAGAATGAGTGGGAGGAATAGTTAGGAGAGAGAATGTTGTGAGTGTAAAAGTAAAATAGGAGAGAGAATGAGTGGGTTGAATAGTGAAATTTTTTTTCCTTTTTTGGAAATGTGACATTTTCAATGGGACGCCCAAAAAGGAAAGTTTGGACATTTAGATTGGGACGGAGGGAGTATATACTTTCCTAAAATAGAAGAAATCTTTACTATTTCCTCCACTCATTCTCTCTCCTACATTATTTTAATACTCACATCACCATTATAATTTAATATTCTCTCTACTCATTCTCTCTCCTATTTTATTTTCACACTCACAACACTTTCAATATAATACTTCCTCCTTAATTTCCGTGAAAAACTAAAAGTCTATAAAATGTTGGGACGGAGGGAGTATTTATTTATTAATGGGACTCACTTTTAATACTTATAACGACTATCGCCTTACTATTTTCTATCTCATTTTCTCTCTCCTACCCACTCACAACACCTCAGTGTATCTTCGAATGGAAAAATCCTCATGAAAGGATGTAAGTTTTTGTGTCATTGTTGTAAATTAAGTATAAAGAAAAGAACAAAAGGGAAACATAACCAAGAAGCAACAATTTTGAGAGCCAAGAACAAAGGTAAATTCCTCCAAACATATCTATAAAAAAACCCTACAATACACGAACAAACAAAATTGAGAAAAAAAAGAATACTACATGTCAATTGCAGTCATGCCTATGATTAGTTGTCTTTTTATTTTGGAGACTGTATATGTTGAATAAGAATACAAGGGTGAATGGGTGTTGTTATTTTTTTAGGTTAAAAATGAATAGAAGAGTGAGTGTATGAAGTTTACATAAGGAGTGTAGGGTTGGGTGGGTTACATAATAATAGTTGGAATGAGTGCTTTGAATGGAAGAGGGGTGGGATTGGAAAGTGGTTGATGAAACAGATTGACGAGGGTACTAATTCGGTTCTTCTTCAACTCTTAAAACTTTTGTAAGTATAATCAAATTTAGTGCACATAATTTGCATAATGTTATGATATTATCTAATAAGCATTTTCTTTTCAGTCATGGGACACCAACTCAATCTTATTTAAGGTCGGATGTGATATTTTCATGCAATAAGTAACATATATTTCAGCTTTGGAACGAGTACTTTTATTCATCAAGTCAAACTTTCTTGAAAGTGCTGAAAAGTTTGGAGAGATATCTTATAAGGTGAGCTTGCTATTGTTATTCAGGAATATTTGCAATTTATTTTCATGTCTTTACTTAGCTTTGTTATTGCAGGCACTCAGAATAATTGATATAATTGGTCAAAATTTTATTTTCGATAGTGTATCATTTTAGAACATGATTTCTCTATAATAGTATTGAAAGTTTGAAAAACAGCAACTCAAAGGATAGTGAGCGGGTTTCAGGTTACATGAAAGAGGGTGAGGTAAGGGGGTGAGGGGAAAGAGGAAAGTGGGTGGGGGTTGGGATTATGTAATTTAGTTAACTTTAGTTAATTGAAATTATACTTTCTTATAATTTTCTTTTTGGCTATATTAATAAAATTGTATTTTATCAATCTTATTTTGGCTATATTGTAGAATGTGATTTTACTTTCTATTTTTCTTTTTGTAACAAATACCAAAGAGACAGATTTATTTTTGAAATGTTCAATTAAAAATCAGGAACTATTATGTATGTAATGGATTATTAATATTGTCGTTCTTGCAATCAAATGAAAATTTCAAGAGTTTACAATTTGATGATAGATACTAGACTTATGCATTTTGAGAATTTGATCTCAAACACACTATATTTATGTCGTACTGTCACCGTGCCTTGGCACGGGTAGAGAAGTACTAGTTTATATTATAAATTGTAACACCGTTCGACTGTGTGCAATTTACAGTCCCCTATCCCCAAACCATAGCATGCTTTGGCAGAAAACCCAAGTGAGATTAAGCAAAACCTTTCTGATGTTGTCACAGAAAAATGGCTGCACGGGCCTGAATGAGTAGCTAATGTTGAGGATACTTCGGTGTTTTCTCCGTGGTCTCATACACACAAAGCACACGTAAACTAGGCCGAGAGCGTCTCCGGCAAATTCCTCCGGCGTGCGAATAAGTACAAGATCTAGAACTCAATAGAAATTACCAAAAAAGCTTAGAGATATTGTAGAAATGTACTCAGAAAAACTCATGCAATTTCTGATGTTGTTTATATACTCCCTCATATCATGTGCATGTCACATGCTCCTGGACACGGATCGATCATCCATTAGGTGTGCATGGGAACCCAAAAATAGTGGAGACGCCACATTTGTGCCTGACAAATAGTTCATCGTTACAATAGTTTTTGCTGGCCCAAATGTAACGTCCTTTGCGTCTTATGAAATGTAACTGCTTATATGTATGTCGCTTATGGCGACAATCATGATATGGCGGCAACCCATGGAGTTGTCGCTGATATGAACATAATGGTGCGAGATTCTTGCCTTGAACTTATTAGTTTCATTCAATGACGGACTATAATACGCTTCCCGCTTAGACTTATTTCACGACAATATTATTGGTTAAGTAGCCATGTTACACTTATCTTACTTTTGGCCTATTTTCTTGACCTCTCATCCATATTTATCATATTGGGCCTCGTATATTTCTTTAGGCCCAAATTCCTTTTTTCCATGATCATATCACTTTCTTACTTCAACTCTAATTAGAGTGTAAATTATGCCAAAAGACAAGGTGTGAAAGTTTAGGGTGTTAATTAAGCTTTGAGTAGGTCTAGCGAGAAACGCGTTTCTCCATAAGTTATGGAGAAACGGGTTTCTGGATATCCAGAAGCTTTGGGACGGATATCCAGAAAAAAGATTTGAGACCAAATCCAAGGCCAAGACCAAATTTCTGATTCTGGATATCACTTTCACAAGGTTCGGATATCCAGGAACATTGATTATGGATATCCGTAAGCCTTAAAACTTATATTCGAAGCCAATTCTAAATTTACGGATATCACTTACATAAGGTTACGGATATCCTTTCAGGGTTTTCGGATATCCGAACCTTTGAGATCGATATCCGTAAGAACCGTGCCAAGGTTATGGCCAATACAAAATTTACGGATATCGCTTTCAAAAGGCTTCCTGGATATCCTTTCAAAGGGTTCTGGATATCCGTAACCTTTGAGATCGATATCCGTAAGAACTACACAAGTAGAAGGTCATTGCAAATACAAAGTTTCTGGATATCCTTTTAAAAGGTTCTGGATATCCGTAACCCGTTTCTCCATAACTTATGAAAAAACGCGTTTCTTCCTAGATTTTGGCTTAAGCTTTCATGTAATATTATATTACAAGTCAAAAACATTATCCATGTGAATTCTTCAGTTTGAAATGTTATTTTCTTTTATTTTAGTTAATCCTCTAAAAGGCAAAAGCGCAAGAAATCCTATCCTGAATACTATAGATAAAAGGCAAATATTTGAATGACCATAAAAGCCGAAAATGTCCGAAATTAGCGGATAGTGGGCGGATCAACGGTAAAGAAGTGGGCCCCGCCGCCACTTTGCCGGGATTTTCCATTCCCACTTGTTCCTTCCGTTATTCCCGCCAAAAATGATTATTATTATTATTTGGTGAAAAGAGGAGCACAAAGTAGGGATAGCCAAACTGGATCGGAACCGAATCGAAATCGGGAAATTGGATCGAAATCGGATCGAAAAAGCCCGGAATCGAAGTGAACCGGGGAGAAAATCGAAACCGGACGGACCGGAACCGGGGTTAGTGCGGGCCGGTTAAGGGTTACAAAAATGTCAAACCGGACCGGAATCGGAACCGTGATCCGGACGAAATTTCCACGTTTTCCAAAGAACCGAACCGAAAAAGCCCGAAACCGGAACGAACCGGGGAGAAAACCGGAACCGGACGGACCGGAACCAAGGTTAGTGCGGGCCGGTTAAGGATTACCATTTGACCGAACCGAAACCGGCGATTCAAGGCAGAAACCGGACCGAATTTGGTCATCCCTAGCACAAAGTGACCACCCCATAATATAATACTTGGACCGTTTTTATTTTAGAGAATAAAAATATTGAGATAAGACTATATCGTGACCGTTTATTATAAGATAATCTAATTATTACTATTATAAAGTCTTATATTCACATGATCGGCACCTGATACATATTTTTATGTTTGCAATTATGGCTGGATTAAATCTTACAACATAATATCATCAATCTATTCCACTTGTGGTTTTTTTTATATCCATAAATGAGGCATGTTCTTGAAAATATCATGCCCAATTTTGTTTTCCTTAGCGTTTCTCCCTATTCATTTAGCCAATAAATTTTAATATAACTGTAATTAACATTGTTTTATCGTGATTTGAAAATTTCAAATTTGCGCTAACTTAGAAAAAATAGTATTCTTGGGGTCGTTTGGTTAGGAGGCTTAAGACGGGATAACATTCATCAGGATTAATAAAGTTTATTAAGAGAGCGTTTAGTTGTAAATTAGGCATCCGAATAATTAAGCCGATTTATTGGGATTAGATCTTAATCCCCTCACTAATTATACTGATCTCAGAAAAATATTATTAATCCCTTCCATAACAATTCCCTCGTTAATAATACTAGTAATCCTTATCCGGCAACCAAACGATTCTTACATTAACCCCTATTCATATTTGCGGGAGCAAGACTCATGTTTTGCAATAATAATAGCCCATAGTGCACAAATTATGTCCCTTTTATCAATTTGTTTTTTTGTTATTTTTCATATCACAATAAAATACCCTAACAGTTATGCCAAGAGTCAAGACTCGTTGTTGTCTGACTAGTGAGAAATGCTAAAAGCATCAAAATTGTGGGAATTCGATTTGATATTTTCAAAAACAACCCTCATATTTTGTAAAATATGGGTAAGGTTTAATGTAGGAGTAAGACTTTCTACATTACCCTACACATATTTTGCAATGGTAAGAACTCATTGTACACAAATTATGTCCCCTTTATCATTTTTCTAAACTTCAAATTTAAGGTATTTATGAACAATTACGGGTACCAACTAGCTAGCATCTATAATGATTTTTTTTTTCTTTATCTATATTTACCACTACACAGCCACTTAGCAAACCCATGCCAAGAAGCTAGGCAAACTACCAAAGCTGGTTGTAATTTCAAGATCTAACACATGACTTTCACTACTACATTTCTGACATAACCTTTTTCCAACTTCCCCTTCATCGTCGCCGTCGCCGTTGCCATATTCCATGGATTCCGACGAACTAAAACATCTACCCACTACCCTTCATCGTCTCCGGCGACGGCGATGGCAACGGTGGATCCGCCGAGTCACCGGCCGTCCCAACGTCTTCTTCTCTCTCTCCCCAACGCCGTCTTCTTCTCTCTCTCCCCCCAACGCCGTCTTCTTCTCTCCCTTCATCGTCTCCGGCGAGGCTCAACCATCTAGATCTACATGGATTTTGACGAACCCAAACTTATTCCATGGATTCCGACGAGCCCAAACATATTCCATGGATTTCCTTTCGATTTATTATTGTATTTTGTGTTTTATTTTGATTTGTACAATCTTTTGTTTAATTTGTGGTTGTGGACGTTGTGGACAGTTGTGGACGGTGGTGGACGGTGGTGGATGGTGGTGAATGGTGGTGGAGCAAAGTGTTACTTTTGAAAAATGTAAGAATTGATTTGAATATAAAAAATGTTAAGGGACTAATTTGAGAATAAAAAACATTAAGGGACTGATTTGAGAAAAAAAAAGTTAAGGGATTGTTTGAGAATAAATATATATATTTTTTTAAAAAAATATATATATATATATATATATATATATATATATATATATATATATATATATTGAAAAAAGAAAATTAAAAAAATTAATAAAATTGTGAAATTATGTAATAAATTTTAGGGACTCATCTATTTTTTGGCGTTACATTAGGTATTCAACCACTTTTTAAATTGGCGTTGCATTAGGTACTCATCTACTTTTTGGCGTTGCATTAGGTGTTCATATAATTTTAAAATTGGCGTTGCATCAGGTATTTACCTGATGCAACGCCAAAGCTCTGGCGTTACATTAGCTTACTATGTCGTTGCATTAGACCTAATGCAACGGCCATTTGGCGTTACATTAGGCTTAATGTAACGGTTTTTAGGTCCTAATGCAACGAAAACTGGCGTTACATTAGGTCAGAAATGTTGTAGTGTTTGATTTTTTTTTTTTTAATTGATTTTTTTTTATAATGGATGATTTAATCTATTAAAAAAGTGACACTTAAAAGTGTTAAAAATTTCATTTGTTGAAGTTTGACTCCTGAGCTGTTGTATGAAAAGTAATATTAGATAGATATTGTTTAATCTAGAGCTCTTTGATAACACATTACTCTGAGCTTGTATGAAAGCCGAAACTGATTTCACAAAGGCTAAACCCTAAATTTCGAGGCTATTATATTCATTTCATAATATTGTTAGAACATGGATTATATAACATGTATAATTAGTGAAAGTGATGAGCCCGGATCTACTGGACCGGGCCCGCGCTCGGTCTAGTCCAAGGAACCAGTGACGTGGCAGTTCCTAGACCGCTGGAGGGAAGACCGCGGACAAATAGGCCCTTGTGGTCAAGACCGTGTCCCTCCTCGCATCGTCCCCGTCGAGGACCATTGGAACCCTGCTCGCTGGATCCGTGCCCGCATGAGTCATGCCCGCATCAACCGTGCTCAAGGCCATATATCTTTGACCGCGGCACAGCGATTGACCGCGGGCACATGCCGCTTCCGGTTAATGTCAAGCCTTACCGAGCAAGTTAGCTTACCGGCTCGACAGCCACTTGCCGCTCCCCATCACGCATTCAATGCGGCTCACTCCGGCGCCTACTATTCCATTTAATGCAATAAGCCGGCTACACGGCTCATGTCCACCTTTCAGCCATGTCCCTTGGATGTACCAATGTTCCTCCCCCGACAGACCAATTAGGCTGCGGACACGTGTGCCGGTCAAATACCAAAGTGCCCCTAGGGCCGATCTCATTGCTTACCTCAACAAGCACCATGGCATTGCCTATAAATAGAAGGCCTTTACCCTCTTGGGCAAGGTAAGTTCCATATACAATTGAGCAAGCTCTTTTACTCTCTAAACCTAAACACACACACTCCAAAGGTATTCAAAGCCTTATTACTCAAGCATTCTTACTCTCACACCCGAGGGCCTGAGTTGGAGTAACATCCAACTTTGACCTTAACGGTGCTTGTTTGTGTTGTGATCTAGGTACATAAAACCACCAAATATATCCTAGCCAGATATCCTCGAACCGCTCCTGACCCCAAAAAGTTGTGGCGTCATCAGTGGTTCCATTGCCGGGAAGCCGACTTTCTTTCGTTTTCTCGTTAAAAATCTTTTGTTTTCAAGGCACCTCACGTGTCCTAAACAAATTCAAAGGCCGAAAGGCTCTTCTTTTTACATCACTAAGTTTTTCCCGTTTAAAACTTTTGTTTTCGTACACACCTTGTAGTCTAAACAACCGACCGCCAAAAGACACTTCTTTTCGCTTATTTTCGTCTTTCTCGAGACATGTCTCAAATTCGAAAAATGCCGGTCATTTGACCCTAGAGGAGGAGAACCAAGCCGAACCCTCCAACATCAATAGGGAAAGGCAAATCAACTCGTTTTCAACAGAATGGGGGCCCATTCTCGGCCTCAAAATCCCCACCAACGAGTTCTACACCGGTTAACCGAGGAGGCCCGTGCCGAGAAAGCCCAAGCCCTACTAAACACTAGCCCAAAAACTCCCCAAGCTCACATGAAAAACACCAATCTAACCACCCCACTTTCCCTGTAACAAATCCCGAGGAGGAAGGAAATCCTAGCCTCCAAGTCCAGATCGGTCGCGGAGGCTACGGCCATCAAAGACGCGGAGATGGAAATGTTTGAAATAGAGGCCAACGGAGGGCTACGCTCCCTCAAGGGTCACAAAGGTTCTCCCCAACGAGCTCCCGCTAACTCGCTTGCTAGTCAAGCCGCTGGGGCAAACCGGCCGACCCCCCTCGAGCGCGGACAAATGGCCAAACGGAGCGTGCGCATGTAGAGGATAGCGAGGAAGTGGGGAAGAGGCACGCTCAAACCGCCGTGCGAGGTCCAAAGCCGACCCTTGGCTCCGGCCAAGGAGAAGGCCGTGGCTCCACGAGCTAAAAAGCGTAAGGTTGATGATCGTAACCCCGAGTTTGTGGAATTTATGCGTAAGATGCGGGAAACACATCGAAGGCGGCCCGAAGTGCGGCCGCACCATGGATGCCTTCGGGGCCGATAAAATTGCGCGGGCACCGATCCAAAAGGGCAAACCCCCTGCATGGACACCTATGACGGATCCAAAAATGCCAAGAGTCATATGGGAAGATTTGAGGGCCGCATGGCTTTATTCTCCGCGAATGAGTCGTTGATGTGCAAAGCTGGGCCGCGACCTTCACCGGCAAAGCCCTATCTCGATGCTAGCCCTCGCTTCCGCCAGTATCCAAATATTCCGCCGCCCGTAGTCCTCTTCCTCAATGCCTTTGCCGGAGCAGTGTGCCCGCTAGACCAAAGACAGATCTTGTCCGTGTCAAGGTGCACCAAACGAGCCTACAAAAGATTATATATCCCGGTTCAGAAGGTGAGCGAGGAGATTGTGGACTGGACGAGGAGATATCGTACTATGTTTTGAGGGCGGCCTCGCTTCCTCCTTCCTCAAAATGAATTTTGCCTCCAAAGAAACCTAAATCGGGAGGAAATGTATGAAAGTGGCCTCGGCCATTGCTTCCGCCGAAGAGCCTAGTGTGCCCCGCTCCCCGAGCTTCGCGAAAGAAAGAATAAGCCAAGTCCAGAGACCACCCTGCAGCCTGCTCATACCAATAATCGTGGCAAAAACAGAGGCCGGGATCGTAAAGGCTCAAAAAGGCCGTGGCCGAAACAAGCTTTACATGCAGCTCACCGACCCAAGGGTGGTGATCATGAGAGCCTCGTACTTTCCTCGCTCCTCCCCCATGCTTCGAAAGCCAAATGAGAGGAGTAGACTTAAATTTCGTGTGAGTTTCACAACGACCACGGCACGAATCGAGGATTGTTTCCACCAAGCGAGTAATCCAAAGAAAATCAATAACGGGAGCTAACCAAGTGGGTTAAGGGAAACAATACGCCCCCAATAACAATGATCGCGGCTGGCACGACACACGCGGGGACCGACAGAAATGAAAGAGATAATAATGATGACGATTTTGGGGACTATGACATTAACTTCTACTGGGAGGAACCTCCCTCTAGTAGGCAGTTGTCCCTCCAAATTCGGACATTAGAAAAGGTTTTCTCCATCCCCACCCTGGCTCCGGAGGAGGAGCAGGAAATTGGGTTCAAAAGGAGTGAACTTGCCTCCACCCTTTTTCATTCCACACGCCACTCACCCTCGTAATGAGAATCAACCGGGCAAACATAGGCCGAGTGTTGGTAGATACTGGAGCTGCCCGCGACATACTCTATTACCACACTTTGATTGGAATGAGAATGACGGAAGCACACCTCACTCCATACGCGGGCATGCTCGAAGGCTTCACAAACCACGCCTTATTTGTAAGGGTAAAGGGGACGATTGTGTTTGACGTAGCTATCGGGGAAAACCCATGCGTAAGACGGCCAAGATAACTTTCATGGTGGTCGATCTTCCTTCCCAATACAATGCCATTCTCTACAGAATCGCTCAGCCGAATTGGGAATAGTTGCGTCCGTCCCCCACCAAAGGGTGAAATTTAACACCCCGGGCGGAGTTGCTACCATCAAGAACCAGCCCGGGAGATTCCTCCGAGCACTGGAGGAAAAAAGGAAAGAACAGAAAGGCCAGACATCCTGCCCGCAGATGGAGGGCGAGGACAAAATAATAGAGGGAAAGGGCGAGGAAAAGTCAAAAAAGGGGAAAACTCTTGCACTCCCGCCGCCACCCGTACCGATTGGCATGCTTTCTTTCCATTCCACAAGGGTGGAGCTCAAGATAAGCAGAAAATCGAAGCAGTTGGCTGCCCCTGTTGAGGGAGGTTATATTGATCGAGGAATAGAGGGGGAAATTGACCGTGATATCATATATTCAATGGCCACACTGACCGAAGCTCGTGTCAACCCCCCAACTATTGTCATTGACTCCCTGCACAATCGTGAAATCAGCGACCTTCAACCTAACGACGAGCTCGAGGAGGTGGTAATCAATCCCCACTTCCCCGAGCAAACAGTTAAGGTTGGGCTGGAAATTCACAGCGAGGAAAGAAGGATACTTATTGAGTTCCTTAGAGCAAATTGCGATGTGTTCGCTTGGAGGGTGGAAGATATGCAAGGCATCAGCGAGGACGTGATCCTCCATAAAATCAACGATGACCCCTCCTTCAAAAACATTCACCAGAAATCCAGATATTTCTCCCCGGAGAAAGAGATTGCCGTCAAGGAAGAGGTGGAAAAGTTGCTAAAAGCGGGGATAATAAAGGAGATCTCCTACCCCAAATGGCTGGCCAATGTGGTCATGGTTAAGAAATCCAATGGCAAATGGAGGATGTGTGTTGATTTCACCGATCTCAACAAGGCATGCCCCAAAGATTGCTTCCCTCTTCCTCGCATAGACAGATTGGTGGATTCTATAGCCTGGACACGTAGTTCTAAGCTTCATTGATGCCTACTCCGGCTACCACTGCATCCAGATGGCTCCCGAAGATGTCCGCCCGTAGCCTTCATTGCCGCGGGCAAGACATACCGCTACACTATGATGCCCTTTGGGCTAAAGAATGCAGGAGCCACATATCGCCGCATGGTCAATCTGGGTCTTTAAAAACCAACTAGGCGAGAAACTGAGGCCTACATTGACGACATACGGTCATAAAAACTAAGGAAAACTCCCACGAGCTCGATGTGGAGGAAACCTTCAAAAACTTGCGCCACAACAAAGATGAAGCTAAACCCCTTAAGTGCGCTTTCGGGGTCAAGGCGGGCAAGTTCCTGATTCATGGTCAACCAAAGAGGGATAGAGGCTAATCCAGAGAAAATCCAGCCCTATTAGACATGAAACCTCCCGCTGCGTGAAGGATGTACAAAACTCAACGGTCGCATCACCGCACTCGCCGCTTTATCTCGCGGTCGCCAGAGAGATGCCTCCCCTTCTTCAAAACTCTCAAAGGGGGGAAGAGAGCCGATGAATTTACATGGAGCACTCGAGTGCCATCAAGCTTTTGAAGAAGTCAAGACATACCTCGGGCACCACCTCTACTCAAAGGCCGGTGCCCTGAGAGAAGAGCTCTTTTCGTATTTAGTCATCGATCCGGCAAGAGTGCAAATGCTCTTGTAAGGGAGGAGAATAACTCCCAAAACCAGCTTTATTATGTAAGTAAGGCACCGTCCGCCGTAGAAGGGCGTTATCTTAATATAGAAAAGTTAGCTTACGCCTTGCTTGTATCCGCCGAAAATTAAGAGCCTACTTTTCGCACATCCTATAACCGTACTAACCGAGGCCCCGCTTAGAAAGGTTTTACATAAACCAGAGTCCCTGGGAGAATGCTAGCTTGGTCTATAGAGCTCACCGAGTTCCGCATCACCTACTCCCCGAGAAAGACAATCAAAGCGCAGGCCTTAGTTGATTTTGTAGTAGAATCATCATTCAAATTAGCGGACGCGACCTCGGAAAAAGAAAGCGAGCAGAATCGAAGATGACCCAAAAAGCCCGAGCACGTAAATTGTTCAATCAAGGGAGCGTCCGTAAGAGGTATGGACTTTATATGTGGACGGCTCCGCGAGCAAGTTAATCGGTGGAGCGGGCATACTTCGATTGCACTCGCGGGAGAAATTCATGAGGGCCTTGAGATTCAAGTTCGAGGCATCAAACAATCGAAAGCCGAATATGAAGCGATTATAGCGGGCATGGAATTGGCAAGAGACTTGGGAGTTCGTAATGTTGAGATCAATAGTGACTCTCACTTCATAGTTAATCAAATTAGGGGGAGTATGATACTATCAACCCAAGCACTAACTCGATCATCGTGACCTTGCAAAAACCCTCATCAAAAATTTCACTTACTATGAGTCGAACCAAGTCATGAGAGAGGACAATGTGGAAGCCGACCTCCTCTCAAGAATAACCGAGCAAGAAATTGGTGAGTTGGAGACAAATTGCCGATTGAATTCACTGAGAGACCCGCTATAGATCGAATACGTATAAACAATATTGAGGATCAAGTAAGGGACTGGGTGGATGAAATGAAGGATTATATCGAGAGGCAATCCCTCCCCGAGGACCCAAGAAAGCTAGAGCCATCGAACGGTGTCCGCGAAATACCTCGTCCTCGCTGGGGTGCTTTTTCGGCGGTCATTCACCAAGCCTTTACTGAGATGTGTTAAAACGCACCTGCTCACCAACTTACTCTATGAGGTTCATGAATGAGTTTGTGGCGGCATCCAGTGCTCGCACCCTCTCGTACAAGATAAAAGTCTAAGGATTCGTTTGGCCCACAATGAGAAGGGATGCGCAGGAGGATGTTAGAAAATGTGAGAAGTGCCGTAGATTTCATGCGGACATCCCTAGACTACCATCAACAGAGCAAACTTTGGTAGTACCATCGTGGCCGTTTGATACGTGGGGGATAGATCTTATTGGACCATTTCCAACCGCTAGAGGAAGCATCAAGTATGCCGTGGTGGCCGTGGATTATTTTACCAAGTGGACGGAAGCAAAGGGCTTCGCCACTATTTCCGAGGATAACACTATCGCTTTGTCCACGACCACATCTATTGTCGATTTGGGGTTCCCCGAGCAATAATTTCAGATAATGGCACCCAATTCTCCGCAAAATTCACCGCCGAATGTGTGAGAATGAAGGTGCAACACCGTAAGTCCGCAGCTGCCTATCCTCGTGGAAATGTTCAAGCCGAGGCCGCGAACAAGCTAGTCCTAACCGCCTTAAAGAAAAATTTGGAAGGGCGAGGAGGACGTTGGTTGGACGAGCTCCGGATCGCATTATGGGTTGTCCGCACCACACTAAGAAATTCAACAGGAGAAACTCCCTTCTCGCTCACGTATGGGTCGAGGCAATGGCTCCAGCTGAGGTAGCCCTACCCTCGTACAGAGTCACATACTTCGACGAGTCTCAAAACGAGGCAAACAAGGTGTGACACGGACGATCTCGAAGGAAAGAGAATGCGGGCACATGAAAAAATGGTGAACTACAAACAGAAAGCGAAGAAGCACCATGATAAAAGAGTAAATAAGAGGAGTTTTTCAGTTGGAGACTAGGTACTCAGAAGCGTAGAGGTCCAAGGGACCCAACCTGGTTTCAACAAGCTGTCCCCGAAATGGGAAGGTCCATATGAGGTCACAAAGATAGTCAAAGAGGGCACCTATATGTTGCGACCAAAAGAGGGAGAAGAGCTTAAGCACGCCTGGAATAGCGACCACCTTAAGAGATACTTCTTTTGAAATCTTTGTAATTTTTTGAAAGGAGTATAGACTATATGTATATAAGCGAGAAGTTATCATCATATTTTGATGCAAAAATCAATTCCCACCAGCCTCAAAAGCTAAGGTGGATGCCCACGTGCGGATGCCAGTGAGTTCAAGAGCCAACATATGAGCTCCTACTTACTGATGCGCAAAGATCTAAGGATCCGCATGCCTATATATGTACAAAGATCCATTACGATCCGTACTATGATCGCGGGGAGGACTCTCTCCTGCTCGCGTGACACCACCAAAAATAAGTGGATATAGATGAACGTAGGTACAAAGGCCATGATGCCCGTGCCTACGGACTCTAGTGGGGACAATGACCTGAAGTCCGGACCCACTAATTGCGCGAAGGACCTCGTTAGGGCCGTTACTCGCATGCCTGTATGTGACAAAGGCCTACATATAAGCCCGTTCACCAGATCGCCACGAGACCCTCACGAAAAACCCTAGGGAGTTTTGAATAAAGGGTCAAATAAGTGAGAACCTCCAATAAGGGGATACAGATGCCGGGTGGTTAAAGGGCCTCTATGCTAAAATATGCTCCTACCTTTCTCGTTGCGCGACAATAGCCTCACGGCCACCTTCGCATGCCCCATGAAAGTATGCTTGCCTTGGCTACTTTTGACTTACACCACAGCCGCAAGGCCGGGAATAAGTGTAAATGGATGAGAGTGATCAAACTAGCTTAACAAAGCCAAACAGACAAACGAGGTTAAGGCCTCAAAGTTTGCCACAAGGCTAAACAAACACGATCATAGAAGAATAAGGCTGACTCTCACAAAAAACCTAAGGGTTTTGAATAAAGAGTTAGGAAAACTCAAAAAATGCGGGCAAAGGGCCTACTTAGCCTTGCCCGCTGTAAGGAGAGTATAAAGTTAATTGCAAGTCAAAAACGCTGGAAAAAGTAATAGGCAAGAATGCAAGTATTAAGGTGCTCGAAAATTGCCAAACTACTCAAAATAGCCTACGAGACAAGCAATTAAGATAAAAGTAAAGGAGCCAAGTTGAGAAAAATGCTTCTATTTATGATAAGAAAGTATTTACAAAATTCCTACACTATTACAAAAGGGTCCTAAACTATTACAAAAAGAAAAAACAAAAAATCCTATACTAAGGGAGCATTCTCCTTGGGCTCCTCGGTGGCCGCTCCATCGGTGGCCGCTTATGGCTCCTCGGTGGCCGCACCCCCTGTGCCCGCTTCGGAGTCCGGAGTTGGGGAAGGCAAAGCCGGTCTCCTGAGTCACCTCGGTGGAGCAGCTTGTTGTTCGGCGGAGGCTGGAGCTGGAGCTGGCCGCCGGGGGAATAGATCTCCAAGGGCTGGCCCCCCTGGAAGAACCTGAGCCAGGGCATCCCCCAAGGATAAAGGGTTGTCCCCGAAGCGCAGAGCATCCAGTTCGGTGATCGCCCAAGGGCGGGCCACTTCGCCACGGGGAGGCGAGAGGCCGCGACAGAGAGATCCAAACCCTTGACCTCTTCCTGACAGAGGAACTAGCGCATGTCCGGCACACACTCCGCGTCGCAGCAACCAAATGAGCCGATTACGGCCAACCGCCGCACGGAGAACATGCCGTGGCCGCGAAGTTCGGATCTCGTGTCCGGACACTCGCCTCATCTTGGGCCAAGCACTCCGCGGTGAACCGGTCGAGTTCTTATACTCCTCGACAGCCTTCTTCGCGAGCCTCGCCAAAGATCCTCTCCCTCTCCAGCTCAAAGCTGCGTAAGTGGGTAGCAGTTTCTCGGAGAGCTCATCCGCCTTAGCCTCCCGGGAGTTTGACCGACTCCTCCGCAGCCTCCCGGTTTGGTTGCGAGCTCTTCATTTCTTTGCTCAAGCTTGCTCTTGTGCCCGCGGAGCTCATCCCGCCGACCCTTTGCCTTTTCTAGGCTCTTCTCCACTCGGTCACCCGCTCCCGGAAGCCCTTCAGATCGGACTCCTTGGTCGCGAACTCCTTTTCCTTGGCATCCGGGAGGGAGCCTCGTGAGTGCCCACCTTCTCCCGGGCTGCTCCCGGCTCGCGGAGTTTGCCCGCCATGTCCTTGGTGTTGCCGGCAAGCTCACGGACCAAGTCACAAGTCTCCTGAGCCTCATGGCCTTGTTGCCCACCCGCGAGGAAGAAAGTCGAATTAGGTGGAAAATCAGAGGCTAAGTGAGGAAGCGGAAGAAAGGTCCCTACCTCGCAAGGGCAACCCCAATATCCCCCATCAAGGCCGACGGGTTCTCCTTCTCGCCCACCTGGCGGTAGAAGTCGAGGGCAAAAAGCACGTTGATCGCCCCAATGCCCGCGGCAGAATTTTGGGAGGACCGGGCATATAAGTCTACCCCGTAATGGCGGGCACATCCCCCACCTGCTTCCTTTTCTCCCATGCCTCCTCGCGGGTGGCCAAGGAGGAAATCGGATAGGCCACCGAGCATATTGTCCCCGCGGCGGAGGGAGCAGCAGGAGAGGTAGTGGCAGCAGCAGGAGGGCTACGGGCAGAGGTATCCCCCACTTTCTGGGTCTTGGAGGACCTCTCCCTATGCGCCAGATCCGCATCTCTCTCAGGTCTCTTCTTGGATTGCTCCTGGTTATGCCCGGAGGCAATAGTGCGGCTGTGGAGATGATGCCCGGAGAGCAAGTGGGTGGAGGAGGACCCCGGGGAGGTGGAGGCGCATTCCGGTTTTGAGAATAGTGGGAACAGGTAGAGTGTCCCCGCTTTTCCCCGCTCGCAACAGTACGTCTTGTCTTTGGTGGGGACCCCTCCCATCTCATTCTCGCTCTTCAGTGGCGCCTTCCTTGTTGGCCTTCATGTTCTTGGCCTTCGGTGAGCAAAGCATTCATGGGAGCCATCGTAAATTGTACACCTACGGATCTACTCGGAGGGAAAGAAAAATGGTTAGCAAAGCAGTCAAAAAATCAAAAGCAAAGTAAATTGGCAAACAGCTTTCATAAAGGAATCGAGACCAATTATTTCGGGAGGATCGCACTCGCCGCCCAAAGATACGTGTCTTACAATCCGCCTCGAACCGGTAATGTTCGTGCACCCGCCAATCGTGGTCGCGGGGCAAAGGCTCTATCACTACTCGGGGGCATGTGGGCGCCACTCCTGCGAGGAGCCACCCCGAGTAGATCGCCAAGGGCTCATCTTCCACTATGGCGCCCACGTCATATACGGGCTCCTCCCCGCCGTCCAAGTAGAGGGCCGATGCCTCTATGGCACAAGGTGCGCATCTACCGAGGAAGGGTCCGGATATTTGCTAGCGGCCACCTTCATAGGGACGGGCCGGAAGGTTTGGAAAAGGGCCATCCGAATCTAGACTCAATCACCAGGATGTCCCTCCGGTTCCATCGGGTCAAACTTGTTGGAGGGAGGAGAGAATGTCCCTGGTGGAGTAGTTCCTAGCCTTCGTGCTCGTAATGCCGCGGAGAATTTGGTTCGATAGTAGGCGTAGAGGCCCGGCCAGTGGTAGGTTCATAGCCCATGAATCTACACACAAGAATGAAGGAGACAATGGTCCGATGGCATTGGGAGTCAAAGTGCGCAAAGGTGAATTGAACTCCGTAAAGAAATAGAAGAAAGTGGTCCAGGGCAGCCTCGATCCGTTCTCAAACCGGGCTCCCATAAAAAACGCAGCCCTATTGTCCTCGCGAACATCGCCTACCGTCTCGGCCGCAGCTTGTCCTTATTCTTCAAATGTATATGTCCTAAGGTGCGGACACGGTAGGCGTTGCGGTCCACATTGTAAACCTCGTAAATGTCCTCCTCCCGCCAACGCGGCCACCTCCTCGGCCTTCTTACGGCCACAACCAGGATTCACATCCCTAGCTGGCCTCTTGCCTTTGTTCCGGGCAGGGGCCACAATCTCTTCCTCCTCCTCGGAGTCAGAGCTCTCGAAGGCATCCACAATATCGTGGTCTCGGCGGCCTTCTGGAGGTCCCCGCCGCCCTCCTATCCCCCTCTCCGTGGTCATCTTCTTCGGTCTCCGAGCTCGAGGAGCCAAAAGAGACCGGTGGGGTCATCACGGGCGGGCCACCTCCGATTCAACTTCACTGGGCCGCCACCTCAAAATCAAGGGGGTCAAGTTCCTCGCCGCCGCTCGGCTCAATTGTCCCCGCCCCTGTGGGGCCGCGGGCACAACGGGGGAAAGATGGTACTGGGCGTAACATCTAGAGGGTCACTCAGTGGTCCCCGCTCTCGTGCCCGCGAACCGCTTGATTGGGTCGAGTCCATGAGTTCACACTTTTCCTGGGCCACAAACTACGTCGGGGACGCGAATCGCTCTCCTCACTAGTTCAACGGCGTTCAGAGCCGAGCCTCTCTCGCGGGGAAACCTGCACAAAACCCCCATCACAAAATTTCTCAGCCTACTGGTATCCCCCAACACCAAAACATCACCGTTCCTTTTTACCCTTTTATCCTTGGCCTCCCACAATCGGGGTGGGACAAAAGGCCCCCATTGGGATTTTTCACAGAAATACTGGAAGCACTCAAGGGATAACCTAAGCCACCCATGGCCTACCTTCCTAAATATCCCCCCGTCCGTTTACAAACAAAGAAACAGATCCGGAGTGCTCCCATCTCCTAACTCTATGGGACGGCGGGATCCAAACTCTCGAGTGCTCATTGTTCAGAAACCAGGAAAAGAAAAATAGAGGGAGATGAAGAAGAAAAAGCACCCAACAAATTACTTACGAGAGAAAGGTTGAGAGGTGGATTCGGAAAACAGTAGCACGGAGGTCGCAAAGCAAAATTTCTCTCTCAAAAGCTCAAGGTTTGGAAACGGTAAAAAGGGTTTGAGGTTTAAGGGTTTGGTATTTATAAGGCCTACCTATACGGGTTAACCCGTTAACCCGTATTAATTAGCCCACAAATCCAACCTCGGACCATGAACCGTTTTCAACGTTTGAAAATTCGAAAAATTAAATATCTTTTGCATTTATTACCCCCTTGGATGGCCGACACGTACCCGACGTACCACTAACCCGTCTTTTCATACGCGAGGGCCCACCCGTTAACCGGGAGGCACGCCATGCAAGGGACCACGTGTCACTCACCGGTGCCTCCCGAACGTTCCCTTTGGCCCATGGGGCCAAGCAACAAACAAGGAAAAACGCTAACACCGGTGCTCGCGCGAGGAGCAACCGAGGCGAGGCATCGAGCTTCTGGCAGCTCCTCACTCGAGACCATAAATAATCACACTTGGAGCTAGGGGCCATTGATGAGCCTGGATCTACTGGACCGGGCCCGCGCTCGGTCTTGTCCAAGGAACCAGTGACGTGGCAGTTCCTAGACCGCTGGAGGGAAGACCGCGGACAAATAGGCCCTCGTGGTCAAGACCGTGTCCCTCCTCGCATCGTCCCCGTCGAGGACCATTGGAACCCCGTCGCCGGATCCGTGCCCGCATGAGTCATGCCCGCATCAACCGTGCTCGCGTCATATATCTTTGACCGCGGGCACGGCCGATTGACTGCGGGGCACGCATGCTTCCCGGTTAATGTCAAGCCTTACCGAGCAAGTTAGCTTACCGGCTCGACAGCCACTTGCCGGCTCCCCATCACGCATTCAATGCGGCTCGGTCCGGCGCCTACTATTCCATTTAATGCAATAAGCCTGGCTACACGGCTCATGTCCCTTTCACCCATGTCCCTTGGATGGGCCAATGTTCCCTCCCCGACAGACCAATTAGGCTGACACGTGTAGGCGGTCAAATACCAAAGTGCCCCCTTGGCCGATCTCATGCTTACCTCAACAAGCACCATGGCATTGCCTATAAATAGAAGGCCTTTACCCCCTTGGGCAAGGTAAGTTCCATATACAATTGAGTAAGCTCTTTTACTCTCTAAACCTAAACACACACACTCCAAAGGTATTCAAAGCCTTATTACTCAGTATTCTTACTCTCACACCCGAGGGCCTGAGTTGGAGTAACATCCAACTTTGACCTTAACGGTGCTTGTTTGTGTTGTGATCTAGGTACATAAAACCACCAAATATATCCTAGCCAGATATCCTCGAACCGCTCCTGACCCCAAAAAGTTGTGGCGTCATCAGAAAGTACTTAATAAATAAGTGATCAATATTATAATGTTTTATATAAAATATAAAATATAATATAATGTGTAGAATTCCATAATATAAGACTACCATTAAATGATGGGCATAATGGTAATATCTTATATGTCAATAGGTGTAGTCCCTAAATGAAGTGCCCCTTGAATTCCTATATAAAGGCCTTTCCATCAGCCTTAGAATCTACTAGTTATTACATTCTCATTCAATCCATAATCTTCCTAAGTACTTGAAGACAAAAGAAAATAAGAACATTCATCATTTAGAAGATCTACTCTTTCCTACCTTGAAGACATCTTCCCCTTCTAAGAACAAGACTAAAAAATCATGGAATCACAAGGTACACGCTTCCGTCTTCTTCTTCTTCTCTTCTTAATCTAGTTATAAGATGGTTCATAATTTAATGGATCATTATTGTTCCAACAAATATATGTCGTTTTTGGTTTGTTAATGTATTTTTAGGATATATTTTATTAGTTTGTTCTTATTAATACAATGATTAATCTATTTTTTTATTAACAATGTAATATTTATTTTGGAATTAAGGAATAAAGAAACTAAAACAACTAATAATAGCAATTTGCATCCTCAAAACATTGCATACATACAAAGACTTCGTAGTGCTTTACCTTTTCATTTTTTTTTTTTAATTTTAAAGTAAGTTGAATTGAAGGGACAAAAATAGGGATGACAAAAATCCGAAACTCGATCCGAATTCGAAAAGACTCGATCCTAATAAGTCGGGTTTGGAATCCAAAATTGAAAACTCGTCGGGTTTTTATAGGGTTCGGGTTTAACCCCGCCCCGCCCCAAACCCGCCTCGATTAGCTAGGAAATTACAAAAACATCCCTTTTTTTAATAGTTCAGCATCATTTCATTCTTTTAGGTTTATAAAATCTAATCATCTCTATTACATTTTCATTTCCTGAGATTACTTGAAACCTTTTTGTCTTTGTAGATGTTTTTTTATGCGAACAAGGCAATTGCAATAGATGAAGCTGACTTATGGGAGAAGAGCTATCTTTTGAGGCCTATACAAGTTGGGAATCTGGATTTGGCCCATGCTACTGCTGGGAATCTGATGAGCTACATCAGATTTTATTAATGTAACTATGTTTTTGATGTTATTTTTTTGCAACTATGAGCTACATCAGATATTTTTTTTTGCTGAATGTTTAAATTTTTGCTGAGATGATTATCGGGGCGGGTTAATCGGGGCGGGCTCGGGTAATGCAACATTCGGGACGGGGCGGGTTCGGGCAAGGGCATATCACTACGAGGCTTATACTTTTTGTCGCAACAAAAAGTATAAGCCTTGTATTAATTTTATTTTTGAAATATTTAGAGTAACATGTGAGTTGCCACACAATCGGCTACGGTGTGCTCGGATCTTTACGGCTGTCACCGCATTTGGGTCAACTCCCCACCACGTGATTTTACTGCAGTCTACGTGTATAATCACGGATTGAGGCTGTCTAGAATCTAGATGGGTCGCCCACTCGCTCGATTAGCCCATTTTTTTTTGCCAATTTTTTCTCATTAACTTATACTCTCTCCGTCCAATATCTACCTGCCTAGTTTGATTTTTTACGTAAATTAAGAAGAAAGTATTACTCCCTCCGTCCCAACAATTACTTCCACTTTTTTAAAAATCACGCAAATTAAGGAAATGGGAGGAAAGTAAAGATGTTGTGAGTGTAATTTGAAAATAGGAGAGAGAATGAGTGGAGGGAATAGTAAATTATAATAGTGTTGTGAGTATTAAAATAATGAGGAGAGAGAATGAGTAGAGGAAATAGTAAAGATTCCTTTGCCAAAAAAGGAAAGTGGAAGCTATTAGCGGGACACCCAAAATGGCAAAAAGGGAAGCTCTTATTGAGACGGAGGGAGTATATTGAAAGTGTTGTGAGCGTGAAAATAAAATAGGAGAGAGAATGAGTGGAGGGAATAGTAAATTATAATGGTGTTGTGAGTATTAAAATAATGTAGGAGAGAGAATGAGTGGAGGGAATAGTAAAGATTCCTTTCCATTTTAGGAAATATTCACGTAGGTTTGGGACACCCAAAATGAAAAGTGTGCACCTAGGTATGGGACGGAAGGAGTATAACAGTTAATATAAAGAAATGAAACTTTTTTTTTCTAACATATAACCGTTTTTATTTTGAAATGTAGCCATAATTTTTCAGAAAAGAGATTAAGGATAACATAAAATTTAAAAATTACTCTTACATTTTATAATAAAAGTTGTTAGATTCATTTGTGAAAATTCTTACTTTTTTTAAATGTAACATTTTTTATTTTGAAATGTAATAATAGTTTTGCAGAAAAGAGATTAAGAATAACATAAGATTTACTGCAAAACTACTGTTATATTTTATAATAAAAATTGTTATATTTTTTTTGTAGAAAAATCTTAATTTTCTAAAAAGAAAAAATGTAAGATTCACTTGCAGAGGGGATGTCGTTGATGTGGACATGAGCCGTGTATTTGGGAGAGTTGGCGCGGCGCATTAAATGAAATAGTAGGCATCTGAGCCGCATTCAATGCGAAGGAAATAAGTCGGCTGCTGTATGTAGAGCCAGTAAGTAAACTTGCTCTATAAGCTTTGGCTTTAACCGGGAGTCTGGTGAGATAATCGGGAGTCTGGTATGAGACCGCAGTCAACATCTTGGGCGCGGTCAATGATATTGACGCGGGCACGGATGGAACGGTCACAACTCCCGCGGTCACCCTACTGACGATCTGGATCTCCACGGTCTTGACTGGGACGGTCTGAGAGGATCGCGGTCTTGACCTTGACGGTCTATCTGTTCGCGGTCTTGACTCTGGTGGTCTAGGGTGTGCCACGTCATACTTGGCTTTTGGACCAGACCAAACTTGGATCCGATCTAACTGGTCCGGGCTCATCAGACTCAAAAGTCAAAAAGAGTTGTGAGAGGTTCCAAAACTTTACTCAAATTTGCCTATGTTTAACTAGCCAAGCAGACAAATAACCCAGCATTCACCATATTTAATTTCCTTTTCTTATACTCCCTCCGTCCAACTCGAATTGTCTCAACTTTTCTTTTTGAGTGTTCCATTTAAAATGTTTCAACCCAAAAAAGGAAAGTTTTTTATTACTTTTTTATTTGTGGGACCCACTTGTTATACTCACAATAAATATTCACTAACTATTCCCTATCACACTTTCTCTTTTCTACATCACTTTTCATACTCATAACATTTATTTTACTATACACTTTTTACATTATATATATTTATTCTTTAATTTTTGTGTATTATTAATTTTGGAACACTTCGACTGGAGCGAAGGGAGTATATTATTATTAAAAGAAAAATAGAAAGAATAGAAAGGAGGAGGATGATTACATTACATGCAGACTGCGCAGTATACCACGTGGAATGGAGTTGACCAAATGCAGTGACAGCTACTTATAAAATCCGAGCGCTCAGTTAATAATTTATGTGGCTACACGCATGTTAGACTGTGTGCAATGAGTGTGTGAAAGGTTGAATGAAAGTGGTTTCATTTGATTGAATTGCTGCATTGGTGAAATGAAAAGAGTGGATTGAAATGAAGGGGATGAAAATTTTCATTCAGGATGAAAGTTTTAATTTTTTTTTTCTTTATCCTCCACGTGTTAGCGTGGCATTGGATTGAATAAGGCGCGTGAGCTTCATGTGTCGGCGTAGCGCGTGAAACGCTTTTTTTTTTCTCTGAATCCGACAAGTGTCGTACTCTGATTGGGTAGATGGATTTTCGAATTTAATATTTTATCCCAAATTTTTATTTTTGAGCTTAATTATCACCTAGTAAATTATTTTTTTTTTCATCAAAATTCATCATTTTCCCCCCCCTACAAATTGATATAAGTTTCATTTGATTTGGACAAAAAAAAAAACTCATTTTTCAATTTGAGCTGAATTATCGCCTAGTAAATTAATTTTTTTTAATTTTTTTTTCCAAAATTCATCATTTTTTCCCTACAAATTGATATAAGTTTCATTTGATTTGAACACCAAAAAAAAAAAAAAACACTCATTTCTCAATTGTCCTTCTTCATTTTAGGATTTATTTAAAAAAAAATCATTATTTTTTTTACCTATAAATTGATGCAATATTTTTTTAATTAAGTGTGAAATATTTTTTTAATTATAAACAATAATAATAATTATTATTATTTTACTAAACATAAAAATAGAAAATATATATAAAATAAAATAAAAGTAGTGGGATATAGAATGATGAGTTGGAGGGAGTTGAAATTTAATTTAAGTTAGCCATTGTAGGGGGGTAAATGAAATGGGTAGATGAAATATTAGATGAATGAGAAAAAATGTAAAAAGTGTTAAATAAAATGGAAGAGTGGGATGAAACTGTTATGGATAGTCTTAGTCTAATAGTCTTACTCTAAATTTTCAAAATCAAATTGATACAAGTTTTATACTTTTTGTCCCTTCATATCTTACAAAGACCACTCAGCCCCTTCTGCTATTAAGGCTCCGTTTGTTTCGAAAAAATGAGGAAAAAATATTTTTCAGAAAACGTTTTTCCCATTTTTCGGTCTTTGGTAGTTTTTCGGAAAACGTTTTTCCCATTTTCCGGTGTTTGATTGTTTTCCGGAAAATAGAGAAAATATTTTTCGGAAAACATTTTCCGCTCTTTCTAAGGAAGTTGTTTTCCGAATTTTTCCTAAGAAGTTGTTTTCCGAAAAATGGTGTAAAAAAGTGGATGGATAATAATAATAATAATAAAAAAATATAATAAAAATATAATAATAATAATAATAATAATAAAATAATAATAATAATAATAAAAATATAATAATAATAATAATGAAATAATAATAATAATAAAATAATAATAATAATATAATAATAATAATAATAATAATAATAAAATAATAATAATAATAATAAAAATAATAATAATAATAATAATAATAATAATAATAATAATAATAAAATAATAATAATAATAATAAAATAATAAAATAATAAAATAATATAATAATAAAATAATAATAATAATAATAATAATAATAATAATAATAATAATAATAATAATAATAATAATAATAATAATAATAATAATAATAATACTAATTTTCCGGAAAACATCTTCATTTTTCCGAAAAACGTTTTCCTTTTTCGGAAAACGTTTTCCTTTTCCGGAAAATATTTTCCAGGAAATCATTTTCCGAAAGTCATTTTCCGGAAAACATCTTCATTTTTTCGGAAAACGTTTTCCTTTTTCGGAAAATATTTTCCAGGAAATCATTTTCCGGAAGTCATTTTCCCCGAAACAAACGGAGCCTAAACCACTACCTTTTAAAAAAAAAAAAATCTAACTACGTATTATCAATTCTAGCCAGTAAAAGATACTAAACAAATAGGTAAAACAAAAATCAATAAATGTTATTTTTTTCTGTAATTATATTTATATAAATAGCATAAGGATAATTTGTTCAACATATTATTTATCTTTTGTGATTTGGGGCATTTATCAAAAACTACTTTTGAAAGATGAAAATCACACAAGTTGGATATTATAAAAAAATGATTTTTGTTTTTTGTTTTTTTTTCGCTTATCTGTCAAACAAATGATAAATGCATTTATCAGTTATAAACAACCGATAAATGAATTTATCAATGTAAAATGCATTTATCAGTTGTTTAACCAATAAATCAAACACAAAATACCTTTTAAAAAACTGGAAAATAAATTTATCAATTATAAACAACTAATAAATACATTTTACATCGATAAATGCATTTATCAATTGTTTTAACCGAAAAGGCAAAAAAAATTATTTTTTTTTAAAAAAATTGTTTTTTGTAATATCACATCTTAAATGTTTTTTTTTAAAATAACATCTTGATGATGCCAAAAAGTTGAATCAACCCAAATCCAAACGATCTGTTGTACTCCGACGATTGCTTAGCCTGAAAATAAGACAAAACACGTAAACTAAGCCGGGGCTTCACCGGCGAAGGTCCTTCGGTGTGAGAGTAAGTTTACGGTTTGTAGAGAGAGAAGATAATTTGACAGAGTTTCGAGTCAAAGAATTAACGTACCAGAATATGAAAATAATGACTTGTATTTATAGTGATGGATAGGTAGAATCCATGTTGAACTTGGACTGTAAAGAGATAAGATATAATCCTAAGAGGATCATATCTGTTGGAGAGTCCTTATTTGACTTGAATTGATATAGGAGGTGGTTACAATTCTGATAAGATTGTAACTGCTTAGTCCTTGTTTGAATAGGATTGCAAGGTCTGCTCTGCCGAAATGCCGAGATGCAGGAATTCCTTTCCTCGTCATACGCCTGTATGCCGAGGTACAAACTTTCCTCTCCTCGTCATACATGGCCATCTCGGTCCATGATGAGTCGGAGAAGGAATGAGAAATAAGTGGAGCCCGTTGTGTCAACGTCAAGGCCGAGGAAGGCACCTCATCCTCAAGGGAGATGATCTCGGTCTACGAGGGAGGTCTTCTCGGCTCTTTAAGTTGGGCTTTGTTTATGCTTGCTTGCTGGGCCTTTGGTCGGCCTTGTTGATGCCGAGATAAGAAGACGAGGAAGCTCATATCCTACCTCGTAGATGAAACTAATGGATTATGTTTGGCCCAATTCACTTGGGAATGACCTGGACAAGCCCATGTTCGTATCTCGGTTTATACCATTCAGTGGTCCCCGACTTTCTAGCTCGGCTATGACGAGGAGAAAGTGATCTCGTCCTCGGCTATGAGAATACGAACAGGTTGCCACGTGTCAATGTCGCTTTGTTATTTGCGTCGTTCCATTACCCATCAGTTGCTGGTACAATGATGAGGCTGAGGCGTGCCCCTCAATGTTCTGACACACGTTTTGGAAACCACCAAATGCATTTAATGTTGGGGGCGCCATACCCGTTAACCCATTTTGTTTCCAGATTTAACCCGTTTGATTGAGTATAAAAACAAGTGTCCCCCTTCATTTTAACCTTTCATCATCCTGAACATTTGAGAGCGAAACCAAGGAGATTCAAAAACCTTCGTGTTCTTTGACTGTTCGTGCCCAGAATCACCGGCGACGTTTGATTTCACTGTTCGATTTCGACCATCTTCAACAGAAACAGGTATACATTTTTTTCCTTTTAACTTGCAATTTCTAGGGTTTTGGTAGGGTTTTGAATTTCAAAACCGCCATTGTTGAATCCTTGAAGCTTTTTCTTGATTTTCTTGAATCTGTGTTTGAACTTCCCTTTGCCCCTTCGTCCCCCCTTAGAAATGACTCGTTCTTGGGACCATACCCCTCGATTCCGTTATGGGTACCACAGAGGCAACCTGAGGGTTTACAGGAGAGAGAGAGAGGACCATGGTTGTTGGTGAACTTGACGGAGATTGGAGAAATGTTGACGAAGTATGGATGTACGAGAATGTACATCTAGTATCCGGACAAGACGAGGATAGATAGAGTCGATTCGTTGTCCCTCAGTATACTGCTGTTTGAGAATAGAGCCGAGATGATTGAGCACATCAATTTGTTTTACCCGGCTTCAGATCATCTTGATCGCCTTCGTCTGAGTGGTAAGGCTCCCTCCTCGGCCTTATTGTAACGACGAGGAGGGGAATTCCTCTTCCCCGTCTTAATACCATCCTTGGACGATATAACTAATTCTTGCTCCTCGGCCTTTTGCAGATATGACGGGAAGAGAGAGTGAGGCCTCCACGTCCACCAAGATTGTAGATGCCTTCGTTGATGGCGAACAAGTAGAAGGAAAAGGTGGGCGATGGAGGGGAAGCCGAGGTAGGGCTACCCCCAGAGCTAAGCCAGTCAAGGTCGGGGATCCCATGTTTGAGGTCCTATACTCGAGATACGGGGTGGATAGGAACGAGTATAGGTTAACTTACGTCGACCGTCCCACTTTTGAGACCGAGGGAGAAAAAGAAGCGTTTTATTACAATGATAACCATGTCCATTTTTACTTTAAACAATTTCAGCAGGGACTTCGTCTCCCATTGGACACTTTCATCAACGAGTTCCTAGGAGACCTGAGAGCCGTCCCAGCTATGCTAGGAGCCAACGGGACTAGGTTCCTCGAAAGCTTTATTGTCCTCTGTCGTAGTTTAGGTTTTGAGCCTACCCAAGCTGCCTTCCACCACTTTTTCAACATCAGCTACATCAAAGACACTAGGCTTATTGTGCTAAGGAGTGATTCCCAGAAACCAAATATCATCCTTCCAATGTCTAGCAAGGTGTCTGGATGGGAGAACCATATTATTAGGGTAGAAAGCCGGCAAGGCTGGGAGTTCCCCTCTCCTATCGATGAGCCTGCTGTCCCCAAGAAAGTGACCCGAGCTGAATGGACCTCAGCCTTGATTGATCGGCTTACTGATTTTGCCAAGGTAGGCTTGCTTGAGTGGTCGGCATTGGAAGCTGATGACCGATATTATGTTCAAGCTGGACTGATGCCGGGACCGAGGAACGACGTGGTTCCTCTCGTCCCCATCCATAGGGGAAGGAGGTTTAACGACTGAAAGGTCCATCCCGGTTTGGTCTTTCATGATGACTGTGATCGTTGCAAACTTGACCCCCATGATCAATGCCTTAGAGAAAAAGACGTCGTAGGCTGTAATTACTCTTTCCTCGTTTGTGATACTTTGTGAATTAATGTTTGTTTTATCTATTTCGTAACATAACTTCCTCGTATTTTCATATCTAACCCCTGAACAAGAAGCCGAGATGGCCTCTTTAGACGACGTTGATCCCAAGGAGTTGATTAAGATCAAGAGGCGATTGATTAAGACCTCGACCCTCACCCAGAGGAAGAACGAGGCAACTACTCGCCAACTCCTCCTATCTGTAAAGGGGGATGTTACCTTGACCGTCAAGCCAATAGGGAGGCTGTAGAGGTCGAGGAGGAGGCCTCGGGGAGCCGTGATAAACAACAAACAACCGAGGGGCATAGCCCCCAGATTCGCAATGCTGGGACCGAGGTGGAAGCTGATATCCGGTCGGCTGAAGATACGGGTCTCGTTCAAAGGCACTTGGGCCAAAAGAGGCCCCAATCTTGTTCTGCCGAGGGGCCTCCTGAGAAGAAGTTTGCTGCTGCATCATCATCTCGATCAATCCCTCTCGATACAATAAAGACTTATCCCGAGGCCGAGCAGCTGGCTCGGTAAATCATCAGCCAGTCAACACCCCTTAGAGGCTTGAATGTTTTAGCCAGGGAGGGTGTCCATGTCAGGCTGGGCCGAGCTGTCATTCACAGAGCCATGGATGAGGAGCTTTTGGATAGTTTGATAAAGGCCAAGCACACCAATGAACATATGATCACCAGGTGTGAATGTGTGCCCAAATTTTTGTTTGTTGGATTCACGCGAGTTTGAAGACATCCAGTTTAATTTGAAAAACGGAGTCGCCACGCCATTTTGATTACCTCAAAACTTTGAAAAAAAGGTTTTATGGGTTCGGAGGTTAAGTTACCCCTTGGGAAGAACGTTTGGCGTTCACCCAAGGTGCCTTGCCGGAGCAAGTCTCCCATGATTTCATTAATCGTGCTTGCTTGCGTGCTTTCTTGTGTGCATGTGTTTGAAAATAAGGAGGGAATGTCCCAAGTCGTCTTCCGGACGTACAAACCATTTGTTGGTTGTCGCTCGGGATTTCTTGGATTTTATGTATTCGGGATTATGATCCCGCCCTCATCTTGGACTTGTGATCATTGCATTTTTTAGACCTTGGGACTTGCGTGATCGAGAGAATGACTCTCTTTGTAGTCAAAGATGAGGTCCTTTAGAAAAGGAGGGTCCTTAGCCCATCAATCCTACACTTTAAGATGGTCGAGCTTGTATAGATGCTTCATACTCATCTTAAATGATAATCGGAGATATAGGGTTCAAGGTTGTCCCTTTCTAAAGAGATTATGAAACCTTTATGGAAGGAACGATATAAAGATAGGATCTTTTACACCGGTCCGTTCCTAGGTTGCTAATGGGGAAATGGGGGAAATGTATGTAAAAATGACACTTTAATGAAAAGATGACATTTTTGGGTTGCAAATGATGCACTTAATTCAAAGAAATGATCTTTATTGCAAATGATGCATAAAGATTTAATTTTTATGCAAATGATGCATTTTATGAAGAAATTGGCATTCATTATGCAAATGATGCATAAAGATTGCATTTTGAAAAGCATATGATGCTAGTTTATGGTAAAGACATGGTCTTTAAAGCAAATGATGCTTGGAAAAGGAATTTTGGATGCAAATGATGCATTTTGATTGAAAAGATTTGATTTTTATATGCAAAGGATGCATAAAGATGACATTTTTATTTGAAAATGGGGGTTTTAGGTGCAAAGGATGCACCTTTATGGGAAAGATTACATTTTTATGACAAATGATGTCTAATGCATGCAAAAGGGGAAGGGGGAATATAAAGATATGATCCTTAATCTACCAAGTCCCAAGCAATATAAAGGTAATGCAATGAGCAATTTATAAAGCAATTAGGATGCGAGGTTAGGGCGTGCGAGGTTACCAATGGCTTCCTTCTTCTTCGGGCAGAGCTAGGAGGAGAGGTTGATCTTGGATCTTCAAGGAGGAGGGAGGGAGCTTCTTGGCCTTCTTCTTCACCTTCTTGAACTTCCAGCAGTATTCTTCACGTATTAGGAGTGTTTGTGGGTGATTTGTTGTGTTAATTGTGTGTTGAAATGGGTAGAGGAGGGCTCTATTTATAGGCAGTCTGGATAAGGCTAATGAAGCCGTGCGGCTAAGGACAGCGAGCTAATGCAGCCGTGCGACATTATCCACAATGACTCAGCATTCTAGAACCATGCAAGGTGGCAAATTCTAGAACCTTTCCTCCTAATTAAGAAAAACGTGTTTCTTAATTAGGAAGGATCCCCTTCAGCCCTAAATTAATTAAAAATAGTTCCGGAATGTTTCCGAAACACTAGGAAGGTCTGGGGAATTACCGGAAAACTTACCGAAATTGCCGGGAAATTTAACCGGAAGGCATGAGACAGATTTGGGTACTTACAGAAGCCCCTCGGCAACGTCACTTGCAAGGCGAGTGGGGTTGTCGATAGAAAAGGATCCGATCTGGCGAATGCCGAGACGGATTGGGTGACCAAGGTGGTCGAGTGGCTGAACCTCTTATGAAAGGCTACCTACGTATCCCGGAGGAATCAAGCCAGGCCGTAGTTCGGAATAGATCCGCTGGAGAATGGAGAAGAGAAACTGGTCTCTTGCTGGGGAAATAGAAGAGAAAATGACCTAGGAGGTCAAGCAATTGATCCTACTGGGGATATGCTAGGAGTGACCAAGGTGGTCAGATAACAAAGTCTTTTATGAGAGACTACTTCATCACTGAGGAGTGACGGAGGAAAAGGGTGTGTAACGACCCTAAACCTAGGCACCTATTTTAGTATCATAAAATGTGCTTTTAATATTATTTTTAATATTATGTGTTTAATTTATATCTTTGATTTCTTAATATTTAAAATGAAATGATTGGGAATTAAAATAATATTCTTGGGAGAAATATAATATTAGAAATGGATAAAATAAATAAAATGTGGGTAGTTATTTTGTGTGGGAAAAAATATAAAGAATAGAAAAAGAAGTAAGAAGTAAGAAGGAGGTTATTTGTGGGGGGCCATTTATCCCCTTAATTCCCTCCCCTTTTTCCTTAGTCAACACACTACCCTACTTTTTCCCATACTCTCCCCATGCCTCCTCCATCATTCTTATTCACCTCCCCACTTCTTCCTCATCATTCTTCCTCTTCCTTCCTTCTTCCTAATTCCATGGAAACTCTTCCATGGAAGCTTTTCTTCTCAAAGTTCTAAAGCATTCAAGTCTTCTCCAATTGATGATCCGGGTGTACTTCCGTGTTCGGGGTGAAGAGGGGAACTCATCAAGCTAAGAAAAATCTTCTTTCCATCCAATAATTGCTAAGTGAGTTATTATGACTTCCTTTCTTTAAATGTTCATAAATGATTTGATGTTGTTATTATTATATTAATGATTGTTTGATGCCTTGGAAACATTCTTAGAGTGGAGGAATTTGATAATGCCTTAGAATGATATTATTGTTCATAAAGGTTGATTAAGAATGTAAGAAAGTGGATTGAACTAGATTTAGAAAATAAGTGTGAAATGTGATATTGTGATGGTTGAATGAGTAGGAAATCCAAGAGTGAGTAACCTAGGTTGATGTTATTTTGGAGATTTAAATGGTCTATAATGATAGGGGAAAGGTTGATAAACTTTCTTGGGTTCACAATTTAGAGAACACTTGGGTTGGTTTTGGGTTTCTTGGAATACTGATCAAAATCCATTAAGGATGCCTGAAATCTGGCCGTGGCACGAGTTGTGCCCCTAGGCACGAGTCGTGCCCATGGCCAACTCGTGATAACGAATCGTGAAGGAATAGCCAAGTCGTTCTGAGTAGCTTAAGTGTAATTGGGCACGAGTCGTGCCCTCAGGCACGAGTCGTGCCATGTGGAGGGACGAGTCGTGCTTTAGGGGACGCATGAATCTGAGGAAGGCCAAAGGGGCACGAGTCGTGCCCTGGCCTGGTGACATTGGGTCAACTTTGGAGCTGTTTAAACCTAATCGAACTAGAACCAAAATGAAATCTCTTTAACCTAGATTAAAGTAGAATACTTTGGCTACACAATGACATCTTAAGTGATCAAAATGGAATTGTGGAAGTAGTTTAAATATTGTCCCGAAAATGGTTGATAGGTTTGATTTGTAACTTCACCAAAATAGTTCCAACTTGGGAAATAGATCTTGAACTTTTATTAAGGTTATTCGAGGTTGTATAATGACTATGTAAGAATGGTTTATGATATATAGTAGCCTCACTTACTCCTTATCTTTGGTGAATAGTTGCAATGGTGTAGAAGCCATAGGTTTCACTATTGAACTAATTGGTAATGGGTAGTGCACCTTGTGGCATTGTTATTCCAAGTTGTGGAATTATTGATTATATGGTTACCTTAATATCCTAAGTATGGATTATTTGGCAAGTTGTTATGTGCATCCCAAGTGTGGATTATTTGACAAGTTGTTATGTTATCCCAATGTCTGGATATGCTTATTATGGGGTTGCATGGTTATTCCATTTGTGGATTTATTTGTTATCATTCATATTTATTGATGATACTATGCATAGTGTATTAAATGGTTGTTGCACTATGAAATTGATGAGCATGAGTATACATTACCATGTTGTTATATGATTATCCCTTTTTGTGGATTATATTTCAAGTATCTATTATGTGCTTGAACGTGTTGATATTCTGGGTATAATGGAATTCAATCAATTATGGATTTGTTCTATAAGTGATTGAAGGTTCATCATACCGACCGGAATCCCCTCTCAGGCCAGCTTGTAGAGTGGGTGTGCCTGCCCGTATTGACCCAAAAAGCTTTACGGACCAGTTGCGATTGGTGATTAGGGGAATGCTTACGTATTAAGCCTAAAGCTTTACGATTAGCGATATTATTGTTGGATACTCTGATATAGGTATCTTTTCTTATATGGATCTCTGGAGTATGAGTCCTATAAGAGGTGAATGTGCTGGAGGCAATTCACCAAAGAGTGGAGTTTTACTCCCACGTTGTACGACTTATTGTTCAGACGGGAAAGGTAAAATGAGGTAACGTAAGGTGTTTACCGCTTTCATAATGTGTTATGTGCTACCATGCTATGTGTTGCACTTTGGTTGGCATCTTCTTTGCATTCATAATAGCTCATTGAGATTTATTCTCACCCTTCCCTTTCTTGCTTTAGATTTTTTGAGACAGTGACTGAACCAGTGAGGCCGGGGAGACGATTGTGGACTGTTGCTTTTGGGATTTGTCAGGATAGGTATATGTGTGGGTTGTAGGGAGTCATATTTAATTATTACTCTTTCATAAGTTGTAATGAAAACTCTTTTGTTAAACAATGTTAATTAGGGTTTTCAATGTAATTAATGAAGTATGGTTCTTAAGGTATTTGTTTAAATCCCTCCAAGTGGAGATATTATATTTGATTTTGTTTTTGGGAAAATTGAGAATTGGTTTCCTTGTAAAGGCAAATTAAAAGATTTTTGAAAATGGAAAATGAGATTTCTTAGTTTGGGCTTCTCAAGCTCGGGATACGAGATAGGTTCCGGGTTGGGGTGCTCACAGGGTGACCAAAGTGGTCGGATGGCTGGACCTTTTATAAAAGGCTACCTACGTATCCCGGAGGAATCAAGCCTTGATCGTAGTTCGAGCATCACTAGATAGGTTAGGAACGATGTCTAGGATCCTTGAGGGTTTGACAATTAATGGAGGCTGTCACCTGATTGACAATTAATGGAGGTTGTCACCTGATTGACAATTAATGGAGGTTGTCACCTAAGAAAACTGGAGCTTACGTCACTATCGAGAAGATAGAGGTAGCTAAAGCTGGATGACGTTATTTCTTTATGACGGAAATAACGAAGACTAAAGCTTACGACGCTATCTCTTTTTGACAGAGATAGAGGTAGCTAAAGCTAGATGACGTTATTTCTTTATGACGGAAATAACGGAGACTAAAGCTTACGGCGCTATCTCTTTTTGACAGAGATAGAGGTAGCTAAAGCTAGAAGAACTTAAGTATACTTCACTATTCGTGATAGAGGTATCTTAAGTTAAGAGGAACTCAAGCATACGTCACTATCCGGGATAGAGGTAGCTTAAGTTTAGAGGAACTTGAGCATACGTCACTATTCGGAATAGAGGTAGCTTAAGTTAAGAGGACTTAGCATACGTCGCTATTCGGGATAGAGGTAGCTTAAGTTAAGAGAACTTAGCATACGTCGCTATCCGGGATAGAGGTAAGCTCAGTTTAGAGTTTTGACAATTCGGAGGTTGTCACCTAGCATTATCCCGTTATAACGGAATTAACGGAGGCGACTGGGAAGAAAGCTTAATTGCTTAAGAGATAAGGGATATCTTCTGAAAAAGATGTTATCTTGGTTAAAAGATAACGGAAATTGCATGCCCAAGTGGAAGGTCCAGGGGCAGGATTGTAATTTTCTGCTCAGAGCGAATGAGGCCGCCCGGCATGAGATGGAGAAAAAGGAGCCGTACGGCTAGAAGCCTGTTTTTTCCAGATTATTTAAAATCAGATTTGAACGGGCCATTGGCATTGTTGTTGCCGCCCAAGAACGCAGAGAGAGAGAGGAGAGGAAGAGAATTTCGAAATTCTTTCAATCCCCTTGCTTCCCTTTGATTTGAGATGGATCCGGAGGGCAATCCCATACCGAGGCAAGCAAGAAGAAACATCTCGGCGGCCGCTCGGAGGAGGAGAAAGGAGCTTGTGCGAACGGAAAGAAAGTATGACTTTCTTACGCCTCCGTCGGAGCTTTACCCGGGGAGAAGAGAGCACAAATCGACGAACCCGCGTCCGGTTGGGGTAAGCGTTCTTAATTTGCTCAATTCCGTCGATTTTGATTGAATTTTGAATGATTTAGGGCTTGACCCGAATTTAGGAATTTTCTAGGATTTTCCTAGGATTTTTTTTTTTTGAATGATTTTGAGACATTGATGAATAACCTATGAGGCTAAGAATATGCAATGTGCAATTTGTTTGACAAAAATAATGAGAATGACCCACTTTTTTCTCGCAAATAAAGTAAGAATGAAAATTTTGTCCAAAGTGAGACGGAGTTCTTGCATGTGCTAGAACTAGGTCAAAATTTTGAGAAAACATGATTTTGGAAGATGAAAAGGATTCATTGCATGCCATTTTTGAAAGAACAATGCTTATGTGCAAAGAATTGTGAAAATTGTGATTTTGTGCTTTAGGAAAGCAATGGGACTTGACATGACACGTTTTAAGTGATAAAAAACGCTTTTTTGATGCAAATGATGCTAAAAAAACTTTTGTGAATGCTTTTCTTTTGAAAAACATGTGCACTTTTTGAATATATGCATGCTTTTGAAAATGATGAATGATTGACACATTTCTTTTTGTTTGTGCTTGTCTACAGGAGAACAAGTCTAGAGGACCATCAGAGATTGGTGATCAAGCTTTGCGAGAGGATGCCGGATTTCGAGAAGAATGGGGTGAACCCCAAGGATTTGGTGAGGGCTACCGCCCGGATTCGTTCATCGAGGCTATCCAGGGGTGTTCACATCACCTCTAAGAGCAAGGGCTTGATCCAGCCCTTTACCGAGTTCCGTGGGACAAGACACATAGCTTTCACCCGAGCCGGGAGAGCTTACGCTTGACTCCCCTCGCCGATTTCACAGCCTATTACCGGCCTAGCGCTCACGGGAGGCCCGTGACTTGGAGGGACCACATTACCTGAGGAGTTCCGTGCTTTGGTTGGGTTTGAGCCGATTCCTAAGGGGCCGGGTATGGAGACACGGAATGTCGAGGTGGCACCCGTAATCGCATGCGTAACTTTGCCGCTAACGATGTGGATCGCCCAACAAACCGGCTAGAGCATTCGTATGGCCGATGCTATCACCACCATTTTTTCTAATTCTGGGACACCGGCCATGACTTGCCTCCTCGACTCTCCGGAGGATGTTGATGGGATAGGGACGGCCTCGGGGAGAGGCCGGATTGGCGGAGTTGTTTTCTCCTTGGACATGTACAAATGAACAAAGGCCGCTTCCATGGATCGCTTCTCATTTGCCCTCGAGGTAGTCTCTCTTTCTTTTCTCTTTTCTCTTTTCTCGTCTTGAGACTTTTATGAGAGAGAGAATGACCTTTTTTGATGTTTTGAACATGCAGCCTGGTTTTGCGTGGTGATCGGGTTCTTCCTTGGGAACCCAGAGTGATATCACCATCTTCCCCGCTATGGTTCGCCGGAGGGGAGATGCGAGGGATAAATTCACTGGGAAGACCCGGATCACTTTCGACTACAAAATGGTGAGGACGGTCATCAACTGTGGATGGGCACGACGGAGTGGACTTCTACCCTTGGGGCAGTATCCTGGAGATCTTGGCCGGGAGATGCCATCGAGGCGACTAGGCAGCAGGAGATGGCTCACCGGGCCGACATGTGATGTCATTTACTGGGGGACCGTTTCTCGAGGCAAAGATGGCCATGTCCCTCCATCGGACGCCATTACTCCCCACGATCCTCCAAAGACGGATGCTACAGCCTCTGTGGATTGGCCGGCAGGATGAGATTGCCAGGTACCAGTGTGCGTGGCCGCAGAGGAGTATTTCGACATGGACACCCCTACGCCGTGTTTGTGGAGCGCCGCCGAGGACGCCACGTAAGCTAGTGAAGCCGGCGGTCACTCGTGGATACGGGAGGATGAGCCCATCGACCCGCCGATCCCTCCCCGCGCATCCGTCCTACGTGGTCCATGGAGTACCGAGGAGGATGAGGATACCTGCCCCTCGACGCTAGGGAGCCCCAAGACACCTTGCCGCCCGACAAAGACTGTAAGTATACTTTTAGGGTCTTTCCCTTTTCGCCTTCGCATTTTTACGCTTTTTTGCAAATTTGAGATTTTTCTCGAGATTTTTCTCTTCTTTTTCTCGGGTTCCACTCGCACCTATGACATTGGTCAGCGGGAATAGGGCCGGAAGGACATGTGCCTGGTCCCTTCGAGGAAGCCGGCTCGCGCTTCAAAGGCAAAGAATGGATGCACAGGAGCCCGGGCGCAAGAGACGGCATGTCGGGGCACAGCGTCTACCTCATCGGCCTCGGAGTACTCTTCCGGCCATGCCTCGGGGCGGGGACCCAACGCCGACATTCGGAGCAAACTGGCCGAGTATGGGCACGATAATGTCCATCTATCTCGATGTGAGTGACTGTGAGGACCCGATGAGGAGGCTAGCATCTATGAGCCGATTAGCGATGAAGAGGAAGAAGAATCGGAGGCCTAGGAGGTCTCTAGAGTAGATTTGGAACAAAAACAAACAATGAACAATTTTGATGCACACTTTATTTATTTTTTGCTTTATTCTGGCGCCTATGGGGCGAAGACATTGTACTTATGTTTTATTTGCTTTTCTAATTTATGCTTTTTAAATTTGCATATTATCAGCGCCTCGGGGCGCTTTTTTGCTTGGAATCGGGGCTGAAACTGGGCCAAAATAATTTATGATGCTATATAAATGCTTGAATGGCTTCGGATATGTTTTTGTACATGTGTTTTGGTTGAAAAAGTGGGGTGAAAACTCCCTTGGGCAGCAACTTTGGTTGCCGCAGAATTTTTTCGCAGAGGGCTAATGTAGCCGTGCGGATAGGTCCCGAGGATAAATAGGGCCGTGCGGCTCACGCCTGTCTCGAACCGGTTATTTTCCGAATAAAAGCAAGGCTTGGCCACTTCATTTCATTTTCAACTTAGACTTGTCCCAATTGTTCCCAGAGCACATTTTGGACCTAAAAGCACCACCTTTGATCATTTTGCGATGGAGAAGCCCGTCAGATTGCAAAGGGGGAAACGAGATCGTTTTCTGTCCGATCTTCAGTCTTGGGTGAGACACAACTTCCAATCTCATAGGGGACTGCTTGATTCTTCCTTCAAGGTCAAGTCTTTATGGAATTTGAGGGATCTCCCGCCCGATTGGGACCTTTTGAGAGCCGCAAAGAAAGTTCGGGACGTCCGGAGACATGTTTATCGCTTTTCTTATAACGAGATTGTCCCGACGCATGAAGACTTCCGAGCCTTGATTGGGGGTCCCGAGATTGAGGCTATATCTATTCCGCTGATCGGAGACGTGCCGTGGCGGCAAAGCTTGCATCTTTTCCGCGCAGATTCCTTTCGGGAGAGGCCGAGAGGATGATGGTAGCCCTGGACAGGATTGACCTTTCGATATCCCGGCAGTGCCTGGGTCTCCAGATATGGCTGCGACCACGGTGGCTATGGACGCATTTATCCTTTGCGTATTCTCCGCTTTGTTCACCGCCGAGTCCGTGGGGATCCGTCATAGTGGCCTCTTGGACATGGTTAGAGACTCGCAAGGCCGGGAAGGATATCGTCCCGCCGGTTTTGGGAGAGACATTGCATGGGATTGACAGATGGATGGCTCGGGAGACCATTTCATGAGATCCGGGAGTCCGCCGTGTTGACCTTATGGATGCAGGAGAGGCTCTGGGCTTTGCTGTGGGCTTTGCCGACTCGTGCCCTGGGTGATTTCTGAGAGGTTTACCGAGGCAACAGACCGCAGTAGCCGGGAGCCGACGATGGCTAGGCTATCCACTTCGGACATCCGTTGGTGGATACCTCATTGGAGGTTGCGCATCAGAGGATATTTCAGAGTCCTATGCCGTGAGGGTTCCGTGATTCTCGCCGGTCATCCTTCTACATACCCCGCTTAGTATCCAGCAGCTTTGGGGTTTTACAGAGCCATTGAGTGATTGGGAGGACATCCGGACCATGGAGGTGGTGTCATTGGGACATGAGGGATCCAACCAGCCTTCTCTTTCTTCTCGAGGGCTTGGACATATGCCGCTTTCCCACCCAGGGCTATCTTCAGGAGCAGTGAAAAGCACCATCTTGACCACCGTCTACTTGGACCGGTACGAGAGGGAGACGGGAGCGACTCGTGTCATCTTGGAGGAGAGACGTCGAGCTTTATTGGGAGCCGATCGTGACTCGAGCAGGACTACGAGGGAGACCGAGGCTAAGGCGAGTCGCCATAACCAGGCCGTGACTTGGTCGTGATATGGAGGCTCGGTGACAAGAGGTTGTCCGAGGTCGCTCCTTTGACTGAGGCTCAGAGGGAGGAGGTGCGGACTCGTGCTCGGATAGAGAGAGCACTTATTGACACAGGTTTAGTGGAGGCTCCAGTGAGGATACCGGAGGTCGGGATGAGGGATACCGACATCATAGATAAAAAGAGGAAGAAGACTCGACGGGGCCGAGGAAAAGGGAAGAAGACCAAAGAAGACTCAAATAATGACGATCGACAAAACTTTTCTTAGGATCCTCTTATTGCCATTTTGCAAACACATTAGTTTATTTAGGCATTTTATTGTATTTTTAGATCTTTGTAGCAGTTAGCAGAGTCAAGAGGTAGACCGTGCTTGAACTCATCAAGAAGTTTTTAACTTGTAATGAACAAGAAATATTATCTTAAAATTAGTCAAGACACATTTCATGGAAATTCAAATGTCTTATTTATTGGGACCCGTTTTATGAAAACTGAAATACTCCTCTATTATTTAGGACGCACTTCATGGAAGCTTGATTGTCCTTTTTATTGTTTAGACACATTTCATGGAAACTTAATCGTCCTTTTTATTGTTTAGACCGAACCATATATGGCCGCCTACGTTCCCCTTTTACAAGAAAGACTAAGGGGCTCAGTCTTCGTAGTTCATTCCGGTGAACTATATATATTTTCTCTCTCTTTTTTATGTGCACTCGTTTTTTGCCTAGACCGCCCTTTTTGGAGTTTTCACTTAGCCGGGCATTACTCTTTTTGCACTTTTTTTTTTTTTTTTATTATTATTTTTTTTTTTAGACATAGTATCTTCGAGCTTATCACCGTTGACCGGGTGGACAAAGGGATTGCCGTCCGTGTCCGCAAGCTTCATGGCTCCTCCCGATAGTATCTTCTCGCACCACATAAGGGCCGATCCAAACGGGTTCCCATTTTCCAGTGGGTCAGTCTCCGGTAGGGGGCTTCACTTTCAACACTAAGTCACCCTCTTTGATGTCTCCTCGGCCTTGACCTTTTATCAAACGCCCGCCATCCGCCTCCGGTAGGCTCGGGTGTGTTCCATGGCTTTTAGCCTTCTCTCGTCAAGGTGGCTAACTCATCATGCCGGCCGCGCAACCATTCTACTTCATTGACACTGCTTTTCCAGAGGACCCTTAATGACGGGATTTCCAACTCCACCGGTAACACCGCTTCCATCCCGTAGGTTAAGGCAAAAGGAGTTTCTCCCGTAGCCGTTCGACGCACGTCTCAGAGCCCCAGAGTGCCAAGTGCCTTTTCGGGCCAATCACGACCACGGGTGGCCATCTTCCTGATGATCCGTTCGAGCGTCTTATTAGCAGCTTCCACGGCTCCATTAGTCCGAGGTCCGTACGGAGATGACTTGTGGCGAGTGATTCTCGAACTCGACAAAGAACCTATCGCAGCCCCTTCAAAGTGCGACCCATTATCGGAAATGATCTCGTTGGGAACCCCATATCCGCACATTATGTTTTCTTTGATGAATTGGGCCACTTTTCTCGGAAGTGAGGACCTTGTAAGACTTGGCCTCTACCCACTTGGTGAAGTAGTCGATGGCTACTAGCACAAATTCATGCCCATTGCTTCCCGCCGGGCTATTTTCCCTATCACGTCAATACCCCAAGTTGCAAACGGCCAAGGAGTCGTCATGCAAGCACATGTCATGAGGCGGGAGATGGTTGAGGTTGGCAAACCGCCGGCACTTGTCGCATGCTCCTGACGTGCCGGACACGATGTTTTCATGGAAATCCAAGAGTAACCCATTCCGAGGATCACTTGCATCAGGGCTCTGGCATTCATATGAGGACCACAGGGACCATTGTGGACTTCAGTCATCAATTCTTTTGCCCTTTCTTGAGTGACGCACAAGAGGAGTGGTCCTTGGTATCGCTTCTTGTATAGGTTGCCTCCTAGAATGACATAATGGGAGGCCAACCTTTTCAGAGCTTGCAAGCTCTTGGCTCTGACACCTTCTTTTGGTCTACCCTCTTCATCTCTGAAAGCTGACTCTCCATCTTTGAGGAACTGGTAAATTTGATTGTACCAGGGTTCCTTTATAGGCTCGGGTCCCAGGTCTACTTCACAAATGTAAGGTCGGGGCTTCTCTTCTACCCACTCTAAGGGTTTTATGGCTTTTCCTCGGGGATCTCTACCAATGAGGCTAGAGTAGCTAGGGCATCTGCGAACTGTTCTTTTCCTTGGCAAGTAGTGGAAGGTCATTTCTCCGAACCGTCCAAATAACTCCTCCATATGGGCATGATACCGCCGCAGTTAGGGTCCACGCTTTTCCACTTGTTGGAAACCCGATTGATGATCGTGGCCGAGTCTCCGTAAACTTCTAGCTCCTTGACATTCCTTTCTAAGGCAGCTTCCAAACCAAAGAATGCGAGCTTCATACTCGCAACATTGTTCGTGGCGTGGAAGTTCAACTTGAGGGCTATGGGTGTATGCTCATCTTTCGGATCGACCGCAGCATCCCGATACCGTTTCCTCTTTTGTTAGCGGCTCCGTCAAAGAACAATCGCCATCGGTTTTCGTGTTCGACCGCAAAGATCCCTTCATCTCGGGAATTGGGGTTCGTGCCCTCTCGTCTTCATTACTGGGAAAGTTTGCTGGTGGTCTCGACAACGCTTGACCCTTGATAGCCTTTCCGGTCATATAGTTGATGTCGTACTCGCTAAGAAGAAGGACCACTTTGCTAGACGCATCGAGAGGGAAGGCTTATCAAAGATGTATTTGATGGGGTCCATTTTTGAGACCAAATTCACGAGGCGGGCTTGCATATAATGCTTCAACTTGCCGACTACCTGCAGACCACCCCTGCATAGGTCTTTTCACATGCCGAGTAATTGAGCTCACTTCCCTGCAGCCTTTCTACCGACAAAGTAAATGGCGTTTCTACCCGAGAGTCTTTCTTTTCCCGAGCAAGCATAGCCCCAACCGCCGTATCGGTGACAGTGAGATAGAGCGAAGAGGTTTCGTCTATGTGGGGGCATAGCACCGGAGGGTGTACCAAGTATGCCTTGATCTCGGTCAAAAGCATCCTTGCATTCTTCGGTCCATTCCGTGTCTACGTTCTTCTTCATGAGCTTGAAGATGGGCTCGCACATAGTGGTCAATCGATTGACGAAACGGCTAATGTACCGGCAGCTTTTCCCATAAAGCTCTTGACTTCGTGGGTCCAAGGTGGCCTCATATCCATAATGGCTTTGATCTTTTGGGGGTCAACTTCGATACCTCGCTCCGTGACCATATACCCAAGCACTTTTCCCCTTGTCACTCCGAAGGTGCATTTAGCAGGGTTTAGTCTCATAGAATGTTGTCTCAGTCTCTCAAAGAATTTCCGCAGTCAACAAAGTGCCGCCCGTCCTCGCCTTTGGAGTGGATTATCATGTCGTCTACGTAGACCTCGATCTCCTTGTGGATCATGTCATGAAAAAGCGCGGTCGCTGCCCTTTGGTAAGTAGCCCCGGCGTTCTTAAGCCCAAATGGCATCACCGTATAACGTAAGTTCCCACGCGGCGTGGTGAAGGCTGTCTTTTCTTGGTCTTCCTCGGCCATCTTGATCTGGGTGTATCCTGCAAAGCCGTCAACAAAGGATTTGACTTCGTAGTTAGCAGTGGAGTCCACCAGATGTCTATGTTTGGCAAAGGGTAATCGTCCTTGGGGCCGGGCCTTGTTCGGATCTCGGAAATCCACACGGCAGCCGCACCTTCCCATTGGCCTTGGTGACGGTCACAATATTGGACAACCATGTCGAGATATTCGATGACTACGATGAATCCTACCCGCAGTAGCTTCTCAATTTCTTCTTTGACTCGTAGAGACCATTCTCGCTTGATCTTCCTCGCTCGCTTTACCGGCTTAGCATCTCGGTGCTAGAGGGATTACGTGCTCTACTATCGAACCGTCTAGCCCCTATGCATATCCCCGTATGACCATGCAAACACGTCGACGTATTCCCCGAGCGCATCGATCGCCCTGTCCCGTTCAACCCCTGGAAGAAGTTTCCGATCTCGTGTCTCTTTAGGTTCCTCGACAAGCACCCAAGTTCACACTTGTCAAAACCTCCTCGGCGGCTTGGGCCCGGTTTTCCTCTTTTCCGAAACCCGCTTAAAGATTTCTTTAATGTATTGTTCATTTAGTGTGTTTGCATCTTGTTCAAATGATTCATTATTAACTCGTTGTTGAGTTTTGAGTTAATTTATCATTTGTTAAGTTGGCAATAAGAGGATACTCGTAAAGATCCGTCATTTCATTCAAAATAAGGGGAAAGATGACATCGATTACATTTTGATAGTCCTCAGGCGTGAGGCCTTCGGATGACTCGAGGACTCGGAATTTAAAGATTCCCGACTCGACCGAATGCACGCTACCGACTCTGGACCCTACACTACTTATTGACTCGAGGGTGGCTTGACAAGGGTTGGACCGGGATCTCACTCCTTCTTGCTGTTGCCCTGGGGAGTAGCAGTCTTGCCAGCATTCTTCAGAAAGTTGGAGACTTCAAATTGATCATAAACTTGCCGGAAATCATTGACAGGCCGGTACCGTGGAAAGATAGTGAGGAGCTAGAGTAGCTTGATGCAATCTCTCGCCGAGCTCGTCCATGACAACCGGGCTCATTGATCGAAGAGTCCGGCTCATCTTATCAATGCACCGCCGATAATTCATTTTCTCTTTACGATCTTGGACACCACGACCTTGTCGTATAGCCAACAGGAGGGTTGGCCCGGATAATGCCGATGAAGTCTTCTTCGAGTGGATCTTAATTCTTCCTTGACCGGCTACGTATTCAATAGACTTTACGTATTCTCGCTTCTAGATCCGCTAGCTTCTCATTGAACTTTACGATGGCCACAAATTCAGCACTTTCTGCTTCAAGAGGATCACTGTACATGGGGGTATCAGGCTGGACTGTGCTTTGAATGATGGGTTCCTTAGCGGGCTGTTTGGCATAGCTGACATAGTAATCGAACTTGCCAGAAGGCTCCCCTAGAGTTCCGACGCTCTTGTCTCCGGCTTCATACCTTTCTTTTAGCTTCTTGATGCGCCACGACAAAATATTATTCCCGTTAAATGGTTACCCGGCCCGAATATATGGTCTTTGGGGGGCCCTACTTTATGAGGATGGGGGGGGCCCTATTTTATGAGAATATTGCCAAAGTTCTAATTATGATTTGGTTCCCCTGTATTATTTGATATATGTCGCATATTACGTGTTATTTCTACATGCCGCATATCATATGTTATAAGCTATATGTTGCATATTGCCAATGTTATGATTGTTAAGTATTGAATGACTCAGGTCGCATGTCGCATGTCTCCTGTGGCTTGTCGCATGTCTCCTGTGGCTTGTCGCATGTCTCCTGTGGCTTGTCGCATGTCTCCTGTGGCTTGTCGCATGTCTCCTGTGGCTTGTCGCATGCCTCCTGTGGTTTGTCGCATGTCGCATGTCTCCTGTTGGTTCCCGCATGTCGGACATTGGTTCCCGCATGTCGGATGTCGCATGTCGCATCTTGGTTCTCTCAGCAGCATGTTGATGTCTCCAGGAGAGATCTGTGCCTTGACAAGTTTTGGACTCTTGACCTTATCCAAATGTAATCTCAGGAGAGATTTCCCTCCAATGACGGCGTGACACGTGGCAATTGACAAGGATAAGGATGATGTCATATTGGGCTTGGAATTTATATAAATACTCCCTCCTTTCATTTTTATGGTATGCCCACTCTCTCTCTCTCTCTCTCTCTCTCTAAAATATTAGATATTATGTCAATATATGTTATGAATCGGATTAATGATTCTCACGCCGGAGGGTTTTCGGGGGGAAAATCCCCCCGCCCTAACGGTGTTTTATCTTGTAGGTCCCACATTATTTAGGACCTCGAGGAGCGTGTTTATCCGGATCGGTCTCCGTTGCTACCCCGGTCAGTTCCTGTGCAACCATTTTTTATGGCAGCATCAGTTGGTTCCGTTGCCGGGACTGACATTTTCCGGCAAATCGTGCCGGATTAGAGGAGCCAAGTATGTCCAAGCTAGATTTCAACGGTGGGGGATGGCAATGGCCTGATTGAGTAGCCGGAATTGGGAGGAGAAAATTTTCATTTTTCGTTTTCTGGGCAATAAAAGGTAAACCCAAATATGAAATGCTAAATCTGGGAAGAAAAAAAGAAGGTCAGGATTTCTGGGTTGAGGTCATTTGAATGCTTTTCTCAAGATTGGTCACCGGAAATGGTGGAGAAGGGCAACTTTTCTGTCGGAGTTCGCCGGAGTTAGCCGGAATTTGGAAGTCTATTCTCCTGGGCAAATTAAGGACAGATCCGAATCAATGTCCGGACCTGGTAGTTTCATGGAAAGAAAGAAAGAAGGTCAAGGGTCAAAAAATAAAAGAGAAGAAGAGGAAGAGGCCAGATTTTGGAAGCGGCCGTCGCCGAAGAAGATGAGTTCGCTCGCCGGAAAGTTAGAAAGAGAAAGTAACAGTAGTGAACAGCGACCGGAGACACGTGTCAACGGGAGAACAGCCGTGTCCGACGCGTGTCACTTCACTAGCCACGTTATCCGGCACGTGTCAGCTCGTAAAGGCTCGCCGCTGTTATCTCGCCGGTGCGAGTTTGGCAAAATCAAGAAAAAATCGAAGAGATGGAAATATCAAATTAATGTCGCAGAGGGTATTATTGCCGGCAGAGATCGAAATTGCCTGAGTAGAATCGGAAATTGAAAGCGGAGATTACAAGATTCAAAGTCATTTGAAGAGAAATCGAAATACCTTGAGGTCGCCGTCGACCAGGGGAGGTTTGTCGCTGAGGTTGAAGCCGTTTTGGGTCACTGTTTTGAGAATTGGAATTGAAAATTGGAGAGACGTCGCCGGTTGGTGATGTCGCCGTCGAATGGGGGTATCGCCGCGGGTTGAGGTCGCCGGTGGTTGAGATCGCCATTGGAGAGGTCGTCAGGCGAGGAGCTCGCCGGGAAATAGAAGTAGTCGCCGGTTGGGAAGTCGCCGGTGGTGGAATTAGAGGCGCCGTGATTGTCGTTGGGGGCTGCTGAGTGAGGATAAAGGGAAAGAAGAAAATAGGAACTGGAATGGAAAATGTTGAAGAAGAAATGAGAGAGGAAAAGCAAAATTGGTATTTGTTAATTTGAGGGGATGAGAGAAGGGTATAGGAAAGAGGAGCGAGAGAGGGATGGACAGTTCAGAGCCACAAATTTTATGAGTGGTTGGGGTCAGCATGTGGTTTTCTTGATGCCTCAGCTTTGTTAACTTGGAAGATATATTAAGGGCCAGCCGTTAAAAGTTCGTTAATTCTATGACGGATCTCGTCAAAATTGTCGCAAACTTCCATCAGGTCGCTTCTTTCCATCTTTGTCATTTATATTGAATAAATGCTTAATAATACATGCTTAGTAAATTGATAACAAGTATATGCAAATGTGCTTTTAACCAAGACATGAATATGTTTTTGAAATACATTTATCATGTTGAGTGGGGGGCTTTAACTTGATATTACTTTAAGCAATATTAAATCTTGTGATCAGTTAATAAGAGTTATTAGGTGGAAAGGAAAGTAAAAACATGAGGAAAATAGTGTGTAAATGAATATATGATGAGAAATTACGGTACGTAGTAAAGTCGAATATGCTTTCTATTTACTATGCTAACTTGATAGAATAAATCAGCTCAATGTGTTACTTGCCTATTTCCTGCTCCTAACTAGAGATAATGGGATACGGAAACTTGAATATGAATGATTATAATCTAGCGGGAATGAGCTCCGTGAAATGGTTAAAAGTATATTTTGAAATAATGTTTTGGGCAATGGGCGAATTCATATGAAAATAATAGAAAGAAGTGCATGGCGACATATGAAAAATTATGTTTAGGTCTATATTCAAGATAGTTTGCCAAAATCACCCTTATGTTTTTAATGATGTATTCTTTGTTAAGAAGTAGTGAACTGCATGCCTTCTTGGGAGTAGTTGTTATCATTTGGACAGAGAGTTTGGCTCGGGAAGAGGGAAGCCACCAGATACGATAATGGCCGGCCAAATAAGTCAGGTCAACTCTTTCCTTTTTCATTGTAGCTTTTACTTTGATAAAATGAAAAGTAGAAAAAATGGTATTGTTATTTGTTGGGCTAAGTATTTGAGACAGGAAAAGTGGATGAATAAAGTTAAAAGTTAATGGGAAAGACAAGCGTGGGACGGCCTTGGTGTTGAATCCATCTGGAATATCGTTAACCTTCGTCAGGTCGTCTCCTCCCATCTTTTCCATTCATGTTAAATTATGTTTATATGAATTTGTTATATGGGAATATGAATGCATGCTCAGAGATGTTGTTACATAGCAAAATTAAGTGTGTTCTGTGCTCCTATGTTAAATGGATTGGCCTAACTTGATTGCCTCCCTAAGTCATTAAAAAGAGATAATGAGCGACTAAAGTTTTGTTGATCAGAAATATGTATGGCAGAAAATGAAAATGGTTAATGGGTATTTGACAAAGTTAAAGAAAGCGTTCTCTGTTTATTATGCTTGCTTGATAGAATGAGTTGATTTTAAAATAATTCCCTTAGACGAAAACTGAAAGTATGTTAAAGATGACTAGAATATGAAATCCTTATAAGACTGTCTGGGGCTTTATTTAATTTTGGGAGTATGAATTATTCATTTTTGGATAGATTTACTTGAATTAGCGACCATCGTTTATAATGGGGTTGCGAAAATAAATTCTCGTGAAAAGATATTGGTTAAGTGAACCTGTGAGTCAAACTGCAGATATGAAAAATATTTGAGTATGGCGACTTTTTATAAATGGATAAAACGTAGGCAGTGGTGCATGCGTGAAAATGCTAAGTATCGACATCTATTAAGAAAGAAAGTAATTGTGATTTTTATATGAATGAGGCAAATCTAATGTAACTAGAATATATGGAGTCTGTGCTTTATGTGATATTATGATTGCAAAATGTTGTTGTTATGATGAGAGATATGCTTGGCCGCTAATGTGGAGCGTGCCTTATAAATATGAAGATATAAGATCAATAGCGTAATGTTAATGTGCATGATTCACGTAAGGATTCTTAATATGCCCCTTATAATGTGTAATATGATATGAAGCGCTTGTTGTCTATTTGTTAAAGTATGGATGAACGTGGATTAGTATTATATTGCAACATGTCGCGCCAATTTTTAAGTTATGCCCTTGCTTGTTGTTTAATGGTGGAAGTCGTCAAGATTAGCAAAGTATGGATCTTGAGCGAATTAAATATGAAAGCATTATGGCACAAGAAAAATGATATTTCATAAAGAAAAATATGTGAGTTTTATGCTATGTGTTTATGTGCAAAATTATGTCGGAATTGTGAAAACATATGCTATATCGAATGAAAATGAAAGTGTCGTGACATATGGGAACGTTGACCTGCTACATGTTTGGGATCGTGAAATGATGGATATTGAATAATGGCAGTCGCGATAATATGTTTGAAATAATAATGTGCTCAGTAAAATGCGAAAGATAGTAGTGAATCATTATTTCTCTCATTTGTATAAAAGTTGCATAATATTTGCTTATTGTGTCAAATATAAAGAAGTGTTTACTTGATTTGCAAATGAGTACCTCGTGTCTTTTGTAGGGACTCTGTCAGCTGTGACAAAGTTGATAGAGCTAGTTGCCGCTAAAGCTGCGACAAAGTTGATAAAGATAGTTGCCGCTAAAGCTGCGACAAAGTTGATAGAGCTTGTTGCCGCTAAAGCTGCGACAAAGTTGATAAAGCTTGTTGCCGCTAAAGCTGCGACAAAGTTGATAAAGATAGTTGCCGCTAAAGCTGCGACAAAGTTGATAGAGCTAGTTGCCGCTAAAGCTGCGACAAAGTTGATAGAGCTTGTTGCCGCTAAAGCTGCGACAAAGTTGATAGAGATTGTTGCTGCTAAAGCTGGGGCAAAGTAGATAAGGATAGTTGCTGATAAAGTTTAAAGATGGATTGATAAAGCTTGAAGACAGTTGATAAAGCTTGAAGATGGAGGCGACCTGGGGACATTGAGGCCCAGGCGCGGCGTCTGGAGATAGTGGTTCCAGGCGCCTAGAAAAGTCCCAGCTTTTTTATGGGCGAGATAAAAGGGGCGGTGACCTAGAAGAGCGAAATGCTAGGCACCAAACCTTGTGACCTGGAAGAGTGAAATGCCAGGCGCGGCGACCTAGAAGAGCGAAATGCTAGGCGCCTAGAAAAGTCCCAGCTTTTTTATGGGCGAGATAAAAGGGGCGGTGACCTAGAAGAGCGAAATGCTAGGCACCAAACCTTGCGACCTGGAAGAGTGAAATGCCAGGCGCGGCGACCTAGAAGAGCGAAATGCTAGGCGCCTAGAAAAGTCCCAGCTTTTTATGGGCGAGATAAAAGGCGGTGACCTAGAAGAGCGAAATGCTAGGCACCAAACCTTGCGACCTGGAAGAGTGAAATGCCAGGCGCGGCGACCTAGAAGAGCGAAATGCTAGGCGCCTAGAAAAGTCCCAGCTTTTTTATGGGCGAGATAAAAGGGGCGGTGACCTAGAAGAGCGAAATGCTAGGCACCAAACCTTGCGACCTGGAAGAGTGAAATGCCAGGCGCGGCGACCTTGAAGAGCGAAATGCTAGGCGCCTAGAAAAGTCCCAGCTTTTTTATGGGCGAGATAAAAGGGGCGGTGACCTAGAAGAGCGAAATGCTAGGCACCAAACCTTGCGACCTGGAAGAGTGAAATGCCAGGCGCGGCGACCTAGAAGAGCGAAATGCTAGGCGCCTAGAAAAGTCCCAGCTTTTTATGGGCGAGATCAGGGGCGGTGCCTTGGAGACAGTGGTTCCTTGGCACCAAACCTTGCGACCTGGAAGAGTGAAATGCCAGGCGCGGCGACCTAGAAGAGCGAAATGCTAGGCGCCTAGAAAAGTTCCGGCTTTTTTACGGGCACATAAATTTTTAAAAAGAATTTGAAAAGCTAAAGTGTGGCGAGATGCCACTGTTTTGAAAAAGTTTTTGAAAAATGAAAGTTTGGCGAGATGCCACCATTTGAAAAGTTTTGAAAAGTTTTTGAAAAAGTTAAAGTTGGCGGGATGCCGCATCTTGAAATGTTTTAAAGGTTTTGAAAAGTTTTGAAAAGTTTTTGAAAAAGTTAAAGTTGGCGGGATGCCGCATCTTGAAATGTTTTAAAGGTTTTGAAAAGTTTTGAAAAAGTTTTTGAAAAGTTAAAAGTTTGGCGGGATGCCGCATGTTTCGAAAGTTTTGAAAAGTTAAAGTTTGGTGGGACGCCATGTTTGAATTTTTTGGCAAGGAAAATGTTGTGAAAAGTTTTGAGAAAAGAGCATAATAAAGTATATGATGGGCTGACATCCCGAACTGTTGGGCTGACATCCCATGCTGTTGGGCTGACATCCCGAACTGTTGGGCTGACATCCCATGCTGTTGGGCTGACATCCCATGCTGTTGGGCTCGCATCCCGAACTGCTCATGTGCCAGAGTTGATAAAGCGGCCCCAGAGTTGATAAAGCGGCCCCAAAGTTGATAAAGCTGCGACAAAGTTGATGAAGTTATCAGAAAAGTCCTGGTTGAAAAGCCAGGCACAACGGGATCTGCACTGGCAGACTCGGGAGTCCTGGCAGAGGCCTGGCTCAGAAAAGTCCTGGTTGAAAAGCCAGGCACAATGGGATCTGCGCTTGCCGGACTCGGGAGTCCTGGCGAGACACAGGCTCGGCACCCAGCCTAGCCTCGAGTGGCGAAGCTTATGTGATCTAGCCTAGCACGAGTGGCGAAGCTCCCATAGCACGAGTGGCGAAGCTTTGAGTGGCGAAGCTTATGTGATCTAGCCTAGCACAGTGGCGAAGCTCCCGGCTAGCCTTTGAGTGGCGAAGCTTATGTGATCTAGCCTAGCACAGTGGCGAAGCTCCAGGCTAGCACAGTGGCGAAGCTCCCAGCCCCTAGCACAGTGGCGAAGCTTATGTGATCTAGCCTAGCACTGAGTGGCGAAGCTCCCACCTAGCCTCGAGTGGCGAAGCTTATGTGATCTAGCCTAGCACAGTGGCGAAGCTCCCGGCTAGCACAGTGGCGAAGCTTATGTGATCTAGCCTAGCACAGTGGCGAAGCTCCCATAGCACAGTGGCGAAGCTCCCGGCCTAGCACAGTGGCGAAGCTCCCGGCCTAGCACGAGTGGCGAAGCTCCTAGCCTAGCACGAGTGGCGAAGCTTATGTGATCTAGCCTAGCACAGTGGCGAAGCTCTGCGACACTGGAGATATTGGTTCCGGGCGTGGCGACACGGAGATAGTGGTTCCGGGCGTCTAGAAAGTCCCGTCCTTTTACGGGCGAGATCGAGGCGGCGACACAGGGATAGTGGTCTCGGGCGCCAAACCTTTTGACTTTGGTGACATTGAGGCGAGATGCCAGCGGTTTGAAAAGTTTTTGAAAAGTGAAAAGTTTGGCGAGATGCCTGGTTTGAAAAGTTTTTGAAAAGTGAAAAGTTTGGCGAGATGCAACAGTTTGAAAAGTTTTGACAGAAAAGTCCCGACTTTTTAATAGGCATAGAAAAGACCTGGCTTAAAGGTGCTAGGCAAAAGTTGAGCAGCGATGGAACTAGTTGATTTGGCCAGGTGGTCTAAAGCGCGAGATTTGATTTAAGACGATTTGAGTTTTATTCGGAATGATTGAATGTGGTTTGTTAGTGATGCGGTTTAGCATCAAGTAAGGTTTTGGTTCGCGCGGTTTTGATTCGCGCAGTTTGATTAGTAAGGTTTTGATCAGCGCGGTTCTGATCGGCGAGGTTTTGATTGTCGCGTTTTAGTTAGAGCGTTTGTGATGGTCGCGCTTTAGCTAGCGCGTTTGTGATGGTTGCATTTTAGCTAGCGCGTTTGTGATGGTTGCGTTTTAGCTAGCGCGTTTGTGATTGTTGCGTTTTAGCTAGCGCGTTTGTGATTGTTGCGTTTTAGCTAGATCGTTTGTGATTGTTGCGTTTTAGCTAGCGCGTTTGTGATTGTCGCGTTTTAGTTAGCGCATTTGTGATTGGCACATTTTTTATGCTTTGATCAGTGTGGTTTGGCCAAATGTGGCCTCAATGTGGTTTGGCCAAGTATGGGTTCGGGAAAGACCTGGCTTAAAGGTGTCAGGCACAGATGGACAAGGAATAGTAAGTCGCCCCGAAGCTAAGTAAAGCTGAAGGATGAGGAGCATATCTAAGGAGTAAGGCTGCCTAAAGACAAGCCTCACTCTTTTGAAGGGAGTAGTATGTATATAGAGATAAAGGTCGTAAAGTGAATCTTCGATGAACTATCGAAGCAAAAAAGATAACTGTCGAAGCAAAAATGGCGACATATTAAAGGTAGAATTTAAAGCAAATTACAGTAAGCAGAGTAATGACATTTAAAGTATAGAGTTGAAGTCGCACCGCGACATTCAAATAACCAAGATAGGCGTCAAAGAAGAATTTATGAAAGAAAATTAAAGTCAAGGCAAGGTGCCAATCGCGGCACCTAAATTATAGTAGAGCAAAGGTTAAAGAAATCAGGCATAGAGGCGGAAAATAAAGTTAAGATAAAGTCGCAATCCGCGACAACCAAAGTATGAAAAGCGAAGTTAAAAGATAGAAAAAGTAAATTGTTTTAGTATAGACCCAGATCAGATTGAATTATTGAAAGGACTCCAAAAGTCAGAGGGATAGAAAGGTTTTTGGCAGAATGGTCGAAACAAATTGTAGGGAAGGAGAGTTATTCGAAGGTCCAGCGACCAGGGTTCGTGTTGCTGGCATTTATGGATCTGAGCCGTATAATGTTGGCTCCCGTATGATTGGTTTTCGCATATTTTACTAGCCAAAAATTTACAGAAATGATTGAAATGGGAAAGAGAAAGTGCAAAAAGTTGAAGTAAAATGAGAAGTTAGTAATGAAAGTGTTGGAAAAATCACGGAACGGACCTATGTTCTATACCATGAGAGTTGACTCGATGTGATAAGTAATATTTTATTATGAATATTGTTTTACTCCTCAGCTCGATCATGAATAATCGAGCTAAGGAGTCGGGGGCTTCTGATGCGCCACGACAAAATATTATTCCCGTTAAATGGTTACCCGGCCCGAATATATGGTCTTTGGGGGGCCCTACTTTATGAGGATGGGGGGGCCCTATTTTATGAGAATATTGCCAAAGTTCTAATTATGATTTGGTTCCCCTGTATTATTTGATATATGTCGCATATTACGTGTTATTTCTACATGCCGCATATCATATGTTATAAGCTATATGTTGCATATTGCCAATGTTATGATTGTTAAGTATTGAATGACTCAGGTCGCATGTCGCATGTCTCCTGTGGCTTGTCGCATGTCTCCTGTGGCTTGTCGCATGTCTCCTGTGGCTTGTCGCATGTCTCCTGTGGTTTGTCACATGTCTCCTGTGGCTTGTCGCATGCCTCCTGTGGTTTGTCGCATGTCGCATGTCTCCTGTTGGTTCCCGCATGTCGGACATTGGTTCCCGCATGTCGGATGTCGCATGTCGCATCTTGGTTCTCTCGGCGGCATGTTGATGTCTCGGAGGAGAGATGCATTGCCTTGACAAGTTTTGGACTCTTGACCTTATCCAAATGTAATCTCAGGAGAGATTTCCCTCCAATGACGGCGTGACACGTGGCAATTGACAAGGATAAGGATGATGTCATATTGGGCTTGGAATTTATATAAATACTCCCTCCTTTCATTTTTATGGTATGCCCACTCTCTCTCTCTCTCTCTCTCTAAAATATTAGATATTATGTCAATATATGTTATGAATCGGATTAATGATTCTCACGCCGGAGGGTTTTCGGGGGGAAAATCCCCCCGCCCTAACGGTGTTTTATCTTGTAGGTCCCACATTATTTAGGACCTCGAGGAGCGTGTTTATCCGGATCGGTCTCCGTTGCTACCCCGGTCAGTTCCTGTGCAACCATTTTTTATGGCAGCATCACTTCTGTTGTGTGGACTTTCTCTTCTTCTTCTTTCTCGAAGGAGCGTCTTCATTGATCCATTCTTGGTACTCATACTCCAGACAGTCCTCACAGTCGCATACATCATACCATATGTGAGGCTTGGGCTGAACTGGGATGGCCTCTCCGACTACTTGGTTATTACCATTGTTGACTACCATGTTGGCCATTTTGACACCGAAAAGGCGCAAGCGAGGATTACAGCGAGCTGTACGAGAATTCTACGCTAACAAGTCGGCGATCCGGTGTTCTCACCCACTTCTTTCTCGGCTGCGGGAAAGGGATAGGAAATGTTTAGACTCGGGGTAGGTGTTTAGGAGTGAAGGCTCGGGCAATATGCAAATTAGAATCTTCCGGTTTACTTAAAAAAGTGTCTTTTATTAATATCTATTTGGTTGGAAAAGGGGGTTTGCCCTTCTTTTTCGTAACTACTCTAGATCCTGGATCAGTGGGTTCCGTCACTACGTCTATAACCCCCTCGTATTCCACACGTATTTCGACCTCCCGGGGTGGACGGCCAGGGCGAGGGTCCTATAGGGCACGCGGATCCCACCGACCGAGAGTAAAGAACGCTCCTAACGGGTCTAGCGGGTCATAGGAACTTTCAACGCACGAGCGATGCGGATTATAGTCAAGGCAATACCGGGAAAGTCTCGTCTTTCTGCCTTGATAGGATTTTGGCAGAATTTCGCTTGAGCGAATGACGTTTGACTGTCGATAATGTCCGAGAAGATAATAGGCATGGGTCGGGCGGCAAAAGCCGGATGACACAGTGTCACATTGAACTTCGTTGCATACGCCGGGCGTGAGTTAGAACCGAAGTCAATGCCGGGTCAAGATCTTGCCAATTTTTCCTTGTCGGAATTTTAGCAGAGCTTCGCTTGAGCGAAAGATCTTTTGATTTGTTGGCAAAGACTAGGTCTTGACTCTTACGCATTCCGTGCAGGTCAAGGTCAATAGTCAATGTCGGAGTTGAGATCTTGCCAATTTTTCCTTGTCGGAATTTTGGCAGAGTTCTTCTTCCGTTATGAACTAAGGCTTGACCTTTACGAGGGTATGCAACTGGGCTATATGACACGGACTAGACCAAAAAACCATCCAAAAAGTCACGGTTTTTGAAACGTGTGACACGGGCGTGCGTTGGTCGGCTTTGGCTGCCATGGGGAGGTTGGGATGATTCCGTGCGCGCCGGGAGCATCGTAAGGCTGTCCGTGGCAGCACTGGAACCACCCTCGGGTTTGAGGACGTGCGTGCAAAAGTGTACGGGATATATCGGAGTGCGCGTAGTGTGCGGTCTCCTAAAAATGTTCCTTTTGAGTTAAAATAGAGATTTTCGAAATGTGTTTTAAAGGAATGATTTTCGGGACGGGGAGAATGCAACACATAAGCACGTAAATTTTAAGGAGCCCCGATCGATCATGGAGCTGAGTAGCCCAAGCTGCTAGGGCTGCCCAGATTAACCATGATTTTTCCTGGTGGAATTGTCACCGAGGTCGCCCGGTCGAGAATCCAATGAGGATTGAGCCGTACGGCTTTGCATGGATCAATTTTCGAGGTTCCACTCCTTTTGCTATTTTTCGGGTTGTTTCCGTTCAAAGTATGCACGAGATTCCAAGATGCAAATGATGCAATGCATGGTAAAGAAAGCAAGCATGATTAATGAAATCGGCGACGGAGTCTAACCCGCTCAAAGGGAAAAGCTTTTTTCGAAAAGTGATGCGAGTACGTGGGATTGTTAAACCACCGGTTATCCCAACTCCCACGTCAGGGAGTGTACAGGAAAGGCAAGTGGTTTCCACCTATATACCGAGTATCGATTTTTTTGTTTTTGAAAATAAAGCTTTTCTCCTTTGGGATTTCCCCAGCGGAGTCGCCAAACTGTGAATGTGTGCTCAAATTTTTGTTTGTTGGATTCACGCGAGTTTGAAGACATCCGGTTTAATTTGAAAAACGGAGTCGCCACGCCATTTTGATTACCTCAAAACTTTGAAAAAAAGGTTTTATGGGTTCGGAGGTTAAGTTACCCCTTGGGAAGAACGTTTGGCGTTCACCCAAGGTGCCTTGCCGGAGCAAGTCTCCCATGATTTCATTAATCGTGCTTGCTTGCGTGCTTTCTTGTGTGCATGTGTTTGAAAATAAGGAGGGAATGTCCCAAGTCGTCTTCCGGACGTACAAACCATTTGTTGGTTGTCGCTCGGGATTTCTTGGATTTTATGTATTCGGGATTATGATCCCGCCCTCATCTTGGACTTGTGATCATCGCATTTTTTAGACCTTGGGACTTGCGTGATCGAGAGAATGACTCTCTTTGTAGTCAAAGATGAGGTCCTTTAGAAAAGGAGGGTCCTTAGCCCATCAATCCTACACTTTAAGATGATCGAGCTTGTATAGATGCTTCATACTCATCTTAAGTGATAATCGGAGATATAGGGTTCAAGGTTGTCCCTTTCTAAAGAGATTATGAAACCTTTATGGAAGGAACGATATAAATATAGGATCTTTTACACCGGTCCGTTCCTAGGTTGCTAATGGGGGAATGGGGGAAATGTATGTAAAAATGACACTTTAATGAAAAGATGACATTTTTGGGTTGCAAATGATGCACTTAATTCAAAGAAATGATCTTTATTGCAAATGATGCATAAAGATTTGATTTTTATGCAAATGATGCATTTTATGAAGAAATTGGCATTCATTATGCAAATGATGCATAAAGATTGCATTTTGAAAAGCATATGATGCTAGTTTATGGTAAAGACATGGTCTTTAAAGCAAATGATGCTTGGAAAAGGAATTTTGGATGCAAATGATGCATTTTGATTGAAAAGATTTGATTTTTTATATGCAAAGGATGCATAAAGATGACATTTTTATTTGAAAATGGGGGTTTTAGGTGCAAAGGATGCACCTTTATGGGAAAGATTACATTTTTATGACAAATGATGTCTAATGCATGCAATAGGGGAAGGGGGAATATAAAGATATGATCCTTAATCTACCAAGTCCCAAGCAATATAAAGGTAATGCAATGAGCAATTTATAAAGCAATTAGGATGCGAGGTTAGGGCGTGCGAGGTTACCAATGGCTTCCTTCTTCTTCGGGCGGAGCTAGGAGGAGAGGTTGATCTTGGATCTTCAAGGAGGAGGGAGGGAGCTTCTTGGCCTTCTTCTTCACCTTCTTGAACTTCCAGCAGTATTCTTCACGTATTAGGAGTGTTTGTGGGTGATTTGTTGTGTTAATTGTGTGTTGAAATGGGTAGAGGAGGGCTCTATTTATAGGCAGTCTGGATAAGGCTAATGAAGCCGTGCGGCTAAGGACAGCGAGCTAATGCAGCCGCGCGGCATTATCCACAATGACTCAGCATTCTAGAACCATGCAAGGTGGCAAATTCTAGAACCTTTCCTCCTAATTAAGAAAAACGTGTTTCTTAATTAGGAAGGATCCCCTTCAACCCTAAATTAATTAAAAACAGTTCCGGAATGTTTCCGGAACACTAGGAAGGTCTGGGGAATTACCGGAAAACTTACCAAAATTACCGGGAAATTTAACCGGAAGGCATGAGCCAGATTTGGGTACTTACACCAGGCAGGGAATGTTGATGGCTGAGGTATTTTACCTCGTTGTTTCCTTCTCATACCTTGTCCTTGATGTTTTGCTAATAACGTTGTTTCTTTGTTTTAGTGGGCTACCGTGGTTGCTCACCAGTCCATCCACAATAAAGCCGTGGATAAGATTATTGTTGAGCTCAAGGCCAGCTTGGGAAGAGGAGAGGCCGATATGGCTGCAGCCGCCGAGTTGCTAAAGGCCAAGGACACCGAGCTGGAGGCCGAGAAGGCGACTAAGGCCAAGGCCGAGGAAGAGAAGAATCTCGCCGATGAAGCTAAGGGGAAATCCGAGGAAGCCCTTCAGCTCAAAGATGAAAAGATTGCTGAGCTAGAGAAGCTCAAAGCTGAGATCACGCTGAGAGCCGAAGGAGCCGAGGCAAAATGCCAAGAGCGGGAGGCCATCATTCCCTCCAAAGAAGAAGAGGTTATTGCTCGGTTCAAGGCTAGCCAAGCTTTGAAGGATGCCGTTAACGATAAGACGGCCACAATGTTTCAAGACGGCTATCTTCATTTAGCTCGTCATCTTATGGCTGACCCTTCTCATGGCCTGGATTTTAACGCCATAGCTCGGCTTATCTGCCAGGACGCGTACGATGAAGCAGCTAGGGCTCTTCACTACGTCGTTCCTTATTCTGAATATAACCTGGGAGTGATGGCCAGGATGGATGCTCGGGCTGGCAAAGAAGCTTGGATTCCTCCGCCCGTCAATCCTTATAATATCAACGCGTTAATAGAGAAGATTGAGGATGAGGACGAGATGGAGGCGTAGGCCGAGGGAGGTGCTGCTGAGGAGCCGAATGATGAGGTTCAAACCAATGTTCAAACCGAGCAAACTATCATTACCACCTACCTCATATCTGAGCTAACCGCTGATGCCGGCACTCAGGCTTTCTTTGGGAAGATCCCCCAGAAAAGGAAGCCTTAGAATTTATTTTTTTTCATGATGTAATAGGTTAGGACTTGGTAAATATTTCTTTGAATATTAATGAAGTGTCCTTTCCTTCCAATTCATGTCGTATTGATATAATGAACTGTTTGAATGCTTGTTTGTGGGCTTCGCACAAGTACAAGTCTGCTTTTAAGGGGGAGCCGAGGAGGGTTCCTGATAAGTGACTATTATATAGTCATTTATCCTTACTTTTATATACTTTTTATTGCATAAAACATCATTTTTCATTTCATTTCATATACTTTTTAGTTCCTTTTCCTTATTTTCTAGATTTTACGCTTTTGGTATATTTCTTGCATTTAAAGACAGGTTTTAGGTTCATTTTTATCAAAAGGATACTTGGACACTTCAAGGCAAAAGACATGGAAGAGCACCAACCAAATCAAGCACACAAAGCTAAAATTCAGAAGGAGCGGCCGTGCAGCCAAGATGGAGCGGCCGTGCACTTGGCCTTTTTCAGGCCATTTGTGGCCCTAAAATATAGAGTGGCCGTGTCTTGAAGAGGGAGCGGCCGTGTCATTATATGGAGCGGCCGTGCAGCTTGGACAGGAGCGGCCGTGCGAAGTGTCAAGACTCAAATTCAAATACGGCGCCAAGGGTCACACGGCCGTGCAACTTCCCTTGACGCGCGGCCGTGCAAACGCGGCTAACGAGACGTAAAGGCACCTTTTGATGGCACCCGATTGAAGAGTCTCCTCCCTTTTATAAATAGGACCCTAGTGATCAGTCTTAGATACAAATTTTGAGAGAGAAATTACTGATATTAGATAGATAGAAAGTATAAACATTTGTGACAACAATTTTCCAAAAGGAGTTTGAAGATCAAAGTCATTATTTGTTCTTGGAATCACTTTGGAGGAAAAGCAATAAAAGTGAAGCATTATTCTCAGCAATCGTCTTCTTTATTCATAAGTCTTTCTTACTCAATCTTTATTTCTACTTTTATGTTATTAATGGCTTGTGAGTAATTCCCCATATTCTTGGGATTGGAAACTTCAAAAGCATACTTATTCATCATCCAAAAATGTTTAGTCTTGTCTTCTTCCTTCATCTAAAACAATCTCTTTATATTATTCTCTAAATGCCTTACATTTTGGAGATATCCAATTTGTATGATTCAGTCAATTGAGAGAAGTACCTAGCGGAGAATCTCGATTGACGGAACCATATAAAGAAACTAGGTTTCATTGATCACGAGAGTAGTTCAATGGCCTAGGGATGTTCCTTTAATGGAAAGTATGTTGACTCTCGTCCTTAATGGATTCTTACTAATTATGGTCAGCTAGAGATAAGCCGGAACGCCCGTTTGTGACGGGCGGGAATAACGTAAACGGAAATCTCAAACGGTTAGGACATAATTAGTGAAAGAATACAAACGCTATTGTCTTAACTCGAAGTAGTGTAGGCTTAACATACCATCCTTGCTTTTTATGAAAACCTTTTATCTCTAAGACAATGACAATTTGATGAATAAGATTATGTGTATGATTTTCAATCCCGAGAATGCTTCGTTTTATAAGAAATTAATCTAAGTACTTTCTGTTTATGTTCTCTCTATTCTTCTAAAAACAAATTTTATCTTCTCCCAATCTTTTCTATTATTTTCTAAAGACAAAAATATTCCCTAGTAAACCCTTTGTCTACGTAGGATCGACCCGTACTTGCACCCGCTATATTACAATAGCCCGTGCGCTTGCGGAATTAAATAAACCGTTAGGTTTCGACCGAACAAGTTTTTGGCGCCGTTGCCGGGGACAACGGTTTACTTTTTATTTTTGTCCTTACTACATAATTTTTAGTTTTTGCTTTATTTTTGCTATTTTGCTTTCTTTTCCTATAAATTGTTGCGTTTAATTTTTCTTCAAGTGTTTTTCTTATAGTTTATGAAACGGTCTCGGACATACGTTGACAACTTTGATCCGGAACCCGAACGAAGCTTTCACGAGAGATTAAGAAGGTTTAGAGAAACTTTGAAGAAACATATGGACGGAGAACAGCAAACACCCGCTAGGACCCTACGGGACTTTGTTAACCCAAGTACCCCGGGAACTAGATCCCCTATTGTTGTGCCAAATGCCGGAGCGGCACACTGCCGAGAGATAAAGCGCGGTTATTGCATATGGTTATGAATAACCAATACGGCGGCCCCGCTCTCGAAGACCCCCATCTACACATCCAAACATTCCTTGAATCTTGTGATACCACACGTATTCAAAATGTTACGCAAGAAGTAATCCGGATGCGCCTTTTTCCTTTCTCTCTTAAGGATAAGGCGAAGCAATGGTTGAATCGGTCCCACAATTCGTTAACAACATGGGACCAAATTCAAGAAGCATTCCTTGTCGATTTTTCCCACCAAGCAAGACTGCCCAGATACGAACAAAGATCACTAACTTCGTCAAAGCGAGACGGTGAGACTTTGTATGACGCATGGGAGCGGTTCAAGGAACTTCTCGAGAATGTGCCCCCTTGCGGGCTTGAAAAGTGGTTGATTGTTCACACCTTCTACAACGGTCTCATATTCAAAACAAGAGAGAACATTGATGCCGCTGCAGGAGAAGCATTGATGAACAAAGGAGTCGATGAGGCATACGACCTTATCGAAAACATTGCATTGAACCATTACCAATGGTCAAACGAGAGGGAGCAGCAACAAGGTGTGATGATGTGTATCCGAAAATTTTCCCATTTTTATTTGAAAAAATAAACGAAACGGAGTCGCCACGCCATTTTTATTTTGAGGGCCAAAACTTTGAAAAAAGCCCGAGATCAGAGATTTAGGTTCGGAGGTCATGTTACACGCCGGGAAGGACGTTAGTGTGCACCCGGAATGCCTCGTAAAACGAGTATTCCAAGCTGAAAATCATTTGTGTGTGTGTGTGTGTGTGTTTTGGCCAAAATAAGTTGAAACTCAGAAAAGTAAAAATTGGGATATCTTTTTAAGACTTTAAACTGATCCCATGAATTTTTGGAAGATTTTTGGATTGAGATTTGGTACTCAAAAGACCTTTTGAAGTTGAGAGCCATTTCTGCCAGAATGAAAAAGGCAGTGGACCTTTGATTTTGAAATGGATTCAAGGGTCTTAAAACTTCATAATCTGGATAAAATCAGAGAATGAAAGTTGTTCTAGACACCTTAAATAAGATTTGTGCGAAGGAATTTTCCATTTTGGAGAAGATTTGAGGGGTCAAAACCTTCTGGAAACCTCAGATATGAGATCTGGATTCCCAGAAGCTGATGAACTAGCCTCTGAAAGAAAATTTGAAAAGAGGAGTTTTACTCACCCAAAAAATAAAGTAAAAATATGTATGGAAAGATCTGGATGTTGTCTACAAAAAGTGTTTTGTAGTAAACACCAAATTCCACATTTATCTGTGTCCAAAAAATTAGACCACGGACTGAGGTCTGGGAAAATTGCTACTGGACAGCAACTTCCCAAGAAAGAAAATATGATTTTAAGGGGGGTTTTGCATCCATGCTTGTCCCCATTTCCCTAGGTTTTGGTTAGTGATCACTTGACATTTTAGTGGTGAATCAACTATACCAAACCATCCTTGGGGTACATTAGGACTAAGTATTTCATTTGCTTGGGAAGGAGATTTTTATCCTTTGAAAATGAGATTTTATGCTTGAAAATGGTTTTTAGGGTTTTGAAAATGAGTTTTCTTTGCAAGAAAGTAAGAGAACTTGAAAATAATTTTGATCTTTTGTAGAAGATCATCCATGGAGATGGTCTTCCATGGTGATCTTCTTAGATCTAAAGCAAGAAGATGAAAGAACTACATTTTGTAGTTTGCAAATGCATGCATGGTTGGAGTTTAGGGTAAGGAGAAGGAGGGTTTACCAATCTTCCTTGTGTTCTTGAGTTTTTTGCTTGAGTGTATGAGTGTTTAAGGCTTAAGTATGAGAGTGAGTGGATGAGTGTGAGTTGGGAAAGATTGGAGAGAAAATGGTGACAATTCTTGAAGAATCCTCACTGTTTTCTCTCTATATTTCGCCAGAGGTTCGGTGCAATTGGTGTTGTTTTCTCCTTATTTTTGTGACTGGAGGGCTCAATTTATAGCCCTCTGAAAGATGCAAACCTATCCGCGCGGATGGGATCCTTCAGCGTGCCTTTGTTCATTAAATGCGGCTCCGACTTTGGACAAGAGGAATATTTCTTTTGAAATTTCAAATTAACGCCAGGTTTATTGTTCCCTGACCATTTCTATTTGTGGTTTTATTCCTTTTGTTTTACTTTTTGAGATTCTTTTTGAGGTTTAACCTTAAATAACAATGCCCATTTTACCCTCACTTTGTTAGAAAAGTTAGAATTGTTAGGAATTGTTAGAAATGTTATAACTTTCGTTAATTTTCTAACGAAAATTCTAACAAGCTCAAATTGGAGCACTTACACAAGGTACGCCCGGTAAATATAATGTTGATGCAGTTACTCTTCTCTCCTCTAAAGTTGACATGCTTTTGAAAAAGTTTGAAAATCTTAATGTCAATCCCATTGCTAGTGTAAATGTGTTATGCGAACTATGTGGGTCTAACTCACATAGTACGGATAACTGCGAGTTACTTGACGTTACTTCTAACGATCAAGTGAACTTCGTTAATTCTTTTGGGCAAAAAGGGGGGATGTATTCTAATACATACAATCCCAGGAGTGGAGGAATCACCCCAATTTTTCCTATAAGAATAACAACGTTCTTAACATGACAACCATCTACACTACCCCAGAGATTTGCACCTAAGAATTTCAACAATAATGCAAGTACCTTCCCCCCTAAATCTAAATTGGATCTTATAATGGATTTTGTAGTGGAAAATAAAAATTTCCAAGAAAAGATCAATAATGAATTTAGGGAATGTTTTAAACTGCTTAATGCTAGGTTTGATAACTTGGCAGCGCATAATAAGATGCTAGAAACTCAACAAGCTCAACAGGCTACCTAGATGAATAGACCCTGAGGGAGTCTTCCCGGTCAACCTCAAAGGCCAAATGAGCAAATTAACGTAGTGAAAACTGGGGATGAGCAAGAAAAGAAAAATGAATGCCCTAGAAATAATCATAGTCCAATCCCTCCGATGATTGAAACTAGTTCGGGGACAGAATCCCCTAAAGAAAAAGGCAAGGATTATGATGAATTCCTTGATAACCTAGATGCCATTAATGTTAACATTCCTTATTTTAGAAAAGATGAAGATATGCCTTTAGCCGTTAAACCCTTGAAAAAATTAATTTTTGAAAAAGAAAGGCTAGAAGAAAATGAGAATGTTATGTTAGCGGAGGAGGTAAGCGCCGTTTGTCAAAATAAAGACCCTCCAAAGTTAAAGGATCCAGGTACATTCACCATTCCTTGTTGTGTTGGCAGAATAAACATAGATAACGCTGTCCTTGACTTAGGAGTAAGCGTTAGTATAATGCCATTATCGGTTAGCGAGAAGCTTGGTATAGGGGAACTCAAACCCACAACCATAACTCTCCAATTGGCGGGCGATCCGTTCAATACCCCGTTGATATTATGGAAAACTTGCCTTGTCGAGTAGGGAACTTAATCATCCTGCCGACTTTGTTATCTTGGATATGGCGGAAGACCATTATATTCCGTCATTCTAGGAAGGCCATTTCTTGCCCTTTGCGAGGCAATTATAGATGTGAAAAATGGCTTATTTTCCCTAAATATAGGGAAAGAAAGGGTCGAATTTAGCATGCATAGGCCAGTTCTCGAAGATCCCTATCTCGAGGCCTACACACCTAGTGAAGAAAATTGGACCCCAAATGAAGAGACCTACACCCCTAGTGAAGAAAATTGGATTCCAAGTGAAGAAGATTTATTGGGTGAGGAACCGCAATCAAAGGAAGGAATAGAAAATGATCCCATAAATGTTGAACCTTTGATTTGCAATGATGTTATAGATATTTCTGCATGTCCCAAAACTAACAATGCAGTAAAAAAGCCAAAGAGAACAAAGAAGGAGGTCACTTCGAATTTTCGAAGATGCAAAGACTATAGGTCGCTTGTTCTACCCAAGAAATCGGGATGGAAGAAATGTCTACCGCAGAAGATACTCATTACCCCGGAAGGATTGCAATGGCAAGTTGTCAATGACAAAAGGCCAACCAAGTATCATGCATCTCCTACTATCGGGAAGGGGTCAAGCTAAGGACCTAAAACAAGCATCATCGGGATGGTAACCGATGGATTATTTTCGCTTTATTTTATATATAATTTTATTTTTTATTTTTTATTATTATTGTGCTAACCTTGTTTTGTAGGTATAAAAGAAAAAGATTTAAAAAATGGTGAAATTCTGGTTAGCACGGCCGTGCATTACACTTGGAGCGGCCGTGCAGTTCATATTGAGTCAGAACGGGTTAACTCAGCAAAAGGGAGCGGCCGTGCAAGCCCCTTGACACGGCGTGTGCAAAAACGTCCGGGAGTTGCGTCGTTCAGATCAAAAAAACGCACCTTTCTCCCTCCTCCCTCATTCACTTCATCTCCTTCACTCTTCTCTCTATATCTCCGCCCCACCCACCTTAAATACCCATCTCTCTACCATTCTAACCTACATTACAACCCTCAATCATCCTCAAATCCACCACTCAATCATTTCTCTCCCACCAAAATCAGTCCAAAAACCCTCCTAAAACCCCAATTCGAAAATACCAAAACCCTTCACCCATTTCATAAAATTCGAAGGGATTGCTCAAGATTAAGGTTAAGGAGGAAGCTCTTGGACATTTTAGTGGCTGGGCATCAAGGATTTCGGTTTATTCAGCAAATTTCTTCGGGTAAAAACTCCTTCACCTCTCTTGTCTTTTAATTTTTACGGGTTTTGAGATAATGTACGCAAAGTGGAAAGGGAAGGCTACGAGAGAGAGCAACAAAAGTCCCGAAAAGAGCAAGGCTCTTCCTCTAACTTTAATCCTACTCTCAATACTTTGGGGATTGATTTTAGAAGCTCGAGGAGACGGCACGTTTTGTTGCCTTGAGTTCTAAGAGGATTAGGCCAACCCAATTTCCTGATAGGCTTGCCCTGAGAACATTAGGACTTTACGGGGATGCTCTTACTCTTTTTATGGGATTGAGATCCGATGGCTTTCTTCAGAAGCATGAGAAAACCTATGAGGTCCTTACCTTAGAATTTCTGAGTACATTTAGGATGGAAATTGTGGAGGAAACTTGTAGATTGAGGGAAGGGTTTTTAATCGGTTCCATTTGGACTTTCGCCTTGGAGGAAGAGAGCTTCATTTGACCGGGAGCTGAGATTAGTAGAATTTTGGGATTATCATTTCAAACGGAGTCTTTTCGACATGCCCATTGAATATAATGAGACTGTTTTTTGGAACCAAATTACCGGCCTTCCATCCTACACATCCCGGAGTGCCAAAGCTTCTTCTATCATTCACCCATCCCTCCGCCTCATTCATAGGATGTTCGCTTGTACCATCTTTGCTAGAGAGGATAAGGGAACCGTGAATAGAAAGGAGTTGTTTGTTTTATGGTGTTTTGTTTGGGAACGAAGAAGGATGAATTTGTGTAATTTCTTCTTTGAGTTAATTGGTGATATCGTTTCGCCAACCTTTAATGGGGAAATTCATATATGGGAGGAATTGTTACATTATTTGCCAAGCATTTTAATTTTGAGATTCCAAATGAATGGGTAGAGGTGAGAGGGTCGACAAAACTGGATATTCCAACCCTTCGGACTATGCAGCTCATCTCGGTGAGGGGGAATAATGAGTATAATTGGTTAGTAGGAGCGGATAAAACGCCCTACATTGTACTCCCAAGCAACAATCTCCCCACCATTCGGATAAGAGAGCCCGAGACTTGGATATTCCCAAATGCCATTGGAGGAGAGGGCCAAGAAGAAGAAGAAGAAGAGATTCAAGCCCCACTGCCACCCGACTTCTACCAAAGGTTCGATCAAATGTTTGCCCAACAAGGTCAACTACTTGAGCAAAACGCTCAAATCCTTCAACAACTCGGCCAAATGGATGGTCGTATTCAACATGCTCAAGGAAGGATTGACGACATTTACAACTATGGGGCAAACTATTGGGACAACTTTCCACCACCACCACCATTTTAGTAAGTTTTTCTCTTTACCCTCCCGAAATTTGGCATTGTTCCTTGAAACATTGAGGACAATGTTCATTTCAAGTGTGGGGGGGTATATCTATCCTTTTATTTTTTCGCTTTCTAGTTTTAAATTTTTACTTGCTTTCTAGGTTAGATTTAATCGCTTTCTAGTATAATTTTTTCTTTTTAACTTAGTTGCGTTTTTCTTTTTATGCATGTATAATAGTATATAAAAAAAAAAAATAATAAAATCCCTATGATGATCAAAAATTATTATCTTTAAGCTTGCCATTTGCCCTAGTATAAATGCCTATTTATCTTTCCTCTCATATTTTCTATACACTTAGAAATCTATAAAAAGGAAAAATATAAAGAATATTTTTAGGAAATAATTGAAAGCCTCATAAGTTGATATAGCACAATATAGAGTCTCATCAATGAAAATGCATTTGATTAGAAGGAATCTTCTTTATGCTTGGTCATTTATGCAAATATTGAAAATATTTCTTTAAGATTGTACATCTTTTATCTTTATTAAATATTTATTCCCTCTTTAGAAGCACCTTTTGTTTGCATCCCTTGAATCACACCCTTTCATAAATTCCATCCTTCCATTTTTCAAATCAAATCAAAATAAAACACTTTTATCTTATTGCTAAAAAGAGTGACATTTGTCACAAATCCTTAAAAGCAAAAAGAAACCTATTACCTCCTAAGTAACTCGGGGCACGGCGTTCGCTGCGACGATGCTTTCTTGCCAAAACGGAAGTAATATCCAAAAGTATTCTTGATCTAAGTATTAGGAACATGGGGTTCGCAACCACAATGTCTCCTACTTGAAAGGATCAAAAATAACTTAGGTCTTTTGCAAAAATATAACACGTGCAAAAATAAGATAAATTTGTTTTACTTTGATGAGATTTTTCCACTATCATCATCCATTTTTCACCCTTGTGATTCAAGAATGTAATACACTTCTTCGGAACTTCTAATTTGTGAATAAATGTTTATACCTTCTCTTGTACATTTTAAAGAAATAAATTCATCTTTTCTCAAAAATCACTCTAAAAAAGTGACAGCTTTTTCTACCAAGAAATAAATCTAAGATTCTTCCTTCTAGCATGCTTTACTTGGTCAAAATTCTATATATGCTATATTAGGTTATTGTCTTACATTTTATCTAAAAGGTATTTAAGGGCTTGCTACTTTATTTCTGAGGGATCAATCTTGCTTTTTCTCCCTCTCCGTATTTTCATTCTAAGTTTGCTTGGGGACAAGCAAAAGCTTAAGTGTGGGGGAGTTTGATAAGTGACTATTATATAGTCATTTATCCTTACTTTTATATACTTTTTATTGCATAAAACATCATTTTTCATTTCATTTCATATACTTTTTAGTTCCTTTTCCTTATTTTCTAGATTTTACGCTTTTGGTATATTTCTTGCATTTAAAGACAGGTTTTAGGTTCATTTTTATCAAAAGGATACTTGGACACTTCAAGGCAAAAGACATGGAAGAGCACCAACCAAATCAAGCACACAAAGCTAAAATTCAGAAGGAGCGGCCGTGCAGCCAAGATGGAGTGGCCGTGCACTTGGCCTTTTTCAGGCCATTTGTGGCCCTAAAATATAGAGTGGCCGTGTCTTGAAGAGGGAGCGGCCGTGTCATTATATGGAGCGGCCGTGCAACTTGGACAGGAGCGGCCGTGCGAAGTGTCAAGACTCAAATTCAAATCTGGCGCCAAGGGTCACACGGCCGTGCAACTTCCTTGACGCGGCCGTGCAAAACGCGACTGCAGACGTAAAGGCACCTTTTGATGGCACCCGATTGAAGAGTCTCCTCCCTTTTATAAATAGGACCCTAGTGATCAGTCTTAGATACGAATTTTGAGAGAGAAATTACTGATATTAGATAGATAGAAAGTATAAACATTTGTGACAACAATTTTCCAAAGGAGTTTGAAGATCAAAGTCATTATTTGTTCTTGAAATCACTTTGGAGGAAAAGCAATAAAAGTGAAGCATTATTCTCAGCAATCGTCTTCTTTATTCATAAGTCTTTCTTACTCAATCTTTATTTCTACTTTTATATTATTAATGGCTTGTGAGTAATCCCCCATATTCTTGGGATTGGAAACTTCAAGCATACTTATTCATCATCCAAAAATGTTTAGTCTTGTCTTCTTCCTTCATCTAAAACAATCTCTTTATATTATTCTCTAAATGCCTTACATTTTGGAGATATTCAATTTGTATGATTCGATCGATTGAGAGAAGTACCTAGCGGAGAATCTCGATTGACGGAACCATATAAAGAAACTAGGTTTCATTGATCACGAGAGTAGTTCAATGGCCTAGGGATGTTCCTTTAATGGAAAGTATGTTGACTCTCGTCCTTAATGGATTCTTACTAATTATGGTCAGCTAGAGATAAGCCGGAACGCCCGTTTGTGCCAGGGCGGGAAGAACGTAAACGGAAATCTCAAACAGTTAGGACATAATTAGTGAAGAATACACACGCTATTGTCTTAACCCGAAGTAGTGTAGGCTTAACATACCATCCTTGCTTTTTATGAAAACCTTTTATCTCTAAGACAATGACAATTTGATGAATAAGATTATGTGTATGATTTCCAATCCCGAGAATACTTCGTTTTATAAGAAATTAATCTAAGTACTTTCTGTTTATGTTCTCTCTATTCTTCTAAAAACAAATTTTATCTTCCCCCAATCTTTTCTATTATTTTCTAAAGACAAAAATATTCCCTAGTAAACTCTGTCTCTGTGGGATCGACCCGTACTTGCACCCGCTATATTACAATAGCCCGTGCGCTTGCGGAATTAAATAAACCGTTAGGTTTCGACCGAACAGTTCCTCAGTTCCTCGTTCTTCACCCTTTTGTATAAGACGAGGAGGCTGGCTCACTCAAGGGTTGTGGCAATTTCGCCTACAAGTCATGAGGCCGAGGTGGGATTCCTCGGTCTTGACTGTTAATGTTTAACCTCAAGTCATTAGGCCGAGGGTGGTTCCTCGGTCTTTTGACTGTTGGGATATTCCTTCTTTTGCGTCTCCTTATGTCGAGGAAGATGAATCGTACATAGGTTTAGGACGTGGAATGCCTGTAGTCATTTTATGACGAGATGTTTCCTTGTCTTGACGTGAGGCGAGTCATCAGGCCGAGGAGAGGTCCTCATTCTTGACTGTTCGCTTTTTTCTTCTTTTCATCGCCCTATGTCGAGGAAGATGACTCGTACATAGGTTTTCAGATGGTCTTGCCTGTAGTCATTTGAGTCGAGGGGTTTCCTCGTCAAGACGTTAGGCTTCCTTCTTTTTCATCTCCTTACGCCGAGGAAGGTGACTCGTACATAGGTTTTAGATGTTGGCCAGTTAGTCGTTTGTGCTGAGGTAGGCTAGACGTTTGGCGTGTTTCTTGAAGTGTCGGGGATAAGATCCTCGTCTTCCAATGTTGTGTCAGTAGTTGGTAGTTGCTTTGCATGTTGAAGAAGTAAATTTCATAAACTTAAACTGATTATATCGAATTGCAATCCTACCATACTGAAAAGGTAAAAGACTAATAATTAAAACTAATCTATTACATAATCTAAACTAACACTTAATGATAGTACTTTCGGAGATTGTCGGAATGTCACAGATGCTTGAGCTCTTTCCCCTCCTTAGTCTTCAATCTGTATGTCCCTTCTCGAATGACTTGAGTTATGATGTAGGGACCTTCCCAATTTGGGGAGAGCTTGTTTTGTTCTGCCTTTCGACCAGTTGCTTCAATCTTTCTAAGTACCCAGTCGCCTACTTGGAATACTCTTCTGTTGACCCTCTTGTCATGGTACGCCTTGGTCCTTTGCTTGTAATTCATCATCCTCATCTGTGCGGCTAGTCGTTTCTCATCTATCAGGTCTAGGTCTAGGAGCCTATTAACCTTGTTGACTTGCTCATCATAATGGGAATTTCTCACAGTAGGGATAGCCATTTCGGCTGGTGCCATAGCCTCAGAACCGAAGGTTAATGCGAATGGGGTTTCCCCGATTGGCCCCCGGGTGATTGTGCGAACAGCCCATAAGGCTAGGGGAAGTTCGTCCAACCATCTGCCCTCGCGTCCTTCAAGGTTCTTAGTAAGGGCGGTTAGGACCAATTTGTTAGCAGCCTCCGCTTGTACATTTGCCTTGAGGTACGCTGCACGATGACTTGGCATGACGAACTCTTACTCTGTTCAACTCTGTTGTGAATGCCGTATAGAATTGGAGTCCATGATCTGAAATAATTGTGTGTGGGAGCACAAAACGACACCAGATGTGGTCATGGACGAAGTTTATTGCATTCTCTTCCATTATCTTGGCCTATGCTTTCGCTTCTATCCATTTGGAGAAGTAGTCGACAGCTACTATCACATACTTGCAATTGCCTCGGGCGGGAGGGAAGGGTCCGATGATGTCGATCCCCCGCATATCAAATGACTATGTAGGTATTACAAGTGTTTGCTCAACCACTAGGAGTCTAGGAATGTCAGAATATCTCTGGCATTTATCACATTTTCTAACATAGGCTTGCGCTTCCTCCCTCAGGTTTTGCCAATAATAACCTAGCGAGATGATCTTGTCAGCTAAGGTTCTGCCTCCCGGGTGTCCGCCGTAAGCGCCTTCATGTACTTCATCCAAGAGATTCTCAATTTCCTTGGGATAGACACATCTCAATAGGGGCTTAGTAAAAGATCTTTGGTAGAGGACTCCGTTCATCACAACGAACCTTGGTGACCTCTTCTTGATAAGTTTAGCTTGTGTTTCATCTTCTGGGAGTTGGCTGTTCTCGATGTATTCTATGTAGTCATCGATCCAGCATCTCTCCTCTCCATCTAGGAGCATGACTTGTAGTCTTTCATACGTGGGTTCTTCAGCAAAAACTACGTATGGATTGGAGTTAGACTCAGACACATCCATAGTCTCTAGTTTAGATAGAACGTCCGCGATTTGGTTATCTTCCCTGCCTATTTGCTTGATCTCGAAGAACTCCATCTTCTTTGTCATGTGTAGGACCAGGTCTCTATATTTGGTAAGTACGGGGTTTTGGGTGTTATACTCTCCCTTTACTTGTTTGACAATAAGTTGGGAGTCACAGAATGCCGCTACTTTAGTTGCTCTATAAAAGGAAGCCAACTCTATACTAAATATCAGAGCCTCATATTCAACTTGATTGTTGGAGGCAGGGAACTTGAATCAGATGATGTCTTGCATGGTGTACTCTCCTTCCGGACTTGCTAGTACCACTCCAGCTTCGCTTCTCTCCTTCGTAGCTGATCCATCCGTGTATAAGACCCAACAGTTGGACGGGAGTTCAATGGGAGACTCTTCTTCCTCCGTTGTGTTTTGCTTATGGGAGGTGGGGACGTGTTCACCCACGATGGGACTTTTCTCCGGGGTGACCATTCACCCTACTGTGTTCCTCGTCTTCACGAAGGTTCTCTCCTCATCTAGTTGGTAATTGATCTCTTCTCAGCTCTCCCGCACAGCCGCCGAGGACCATTCTGTATGGCTGTGGAGTTCTGGGCCTTGCAAAGTGATGGGGACGAGGTGAGTCACGCCGAGGACCAGGAGAATCACGTCGATGATGGTGGCTAGGACGAGGAGATATGGTACGAGGATGATGATTATGACGAGGGACCATGCCGAGACGAGGAGGAGATAAACGTTTAGATAGACCGAGCCTCGTTCGTAGGTCTCTTGAGTCTACCTCCTGGTCCTTTGAATTCAAGTGGCTCCTTAGGTCCACCACTTCCTTCTCGTTTTCATGATTGTGAGGCCGAGGACGAGGAGCATCTCGAAGGTTCTGCTTAGGTGGTACAGCAGGCTCACGGGGAGGAGGATCTCGGCCACGAGAAGGACTCCTCTGGCTATCTCGTTTCTCACCCTATGTGTCCCTTCCACGAGAGTTACCTCCTGACCTCGAAGGCCTAATGAACTCAGCCATTGAGTTGTCTGGATCCAATTGCAAAAGAGCAGTCTGAGTCTCGTAAATTCTTTGCAACGTCTCCATCTGTTGGTGCAACAAGGTACGTCAGTCGGCGGGCTGGGTGTTCTCAGCTCGTCTGACGTCGGCGTTCCTCGTCAACTTTTTGCTATTTCGTTTCCCTCGTAGACGACTATGACGAGGTTGGTTGGTACCTGCCTCCCCGGCAGTTGGCTGTCCCATAGAGCGAAGAGTCATGCCGAGGGGTGGTATCCCGTCGTTCAGAAGAGGAGGAGGTGGAAGCGTCTCATTGGTGGGAGGGATCTCGTCTCCCTGACCTCGATTATCCTCATTGGTGACACTGATGGTTCTACTGTCTTCCATTGATACAAGAATTACAAACAGCCCAAATTACCAAAACGAACAGTTTTTTTTTCAGTCACCGAAATCTGGCAAAAACAACAATTACGGCCAAAACAACGATTTTCCGGCCAAAACTCAGATGGGTTTCGAACGCCAATACACAAAATCCAATTGCAATTGCTAGAATACCAAATTTCCGGCCAAACACGATTATTCCAGGTGAAAATTTGCAAATTCCGACCAACACAAACAGTCAAAAAACAGAGCAACGTTTTCCGGCCAAACTAAGAATTGTCCAGCGGAAAAAGGGCTACAGGCAAGCGATTTTTCTAGGCCAAACAATGGGCGTTTGAATCGATTCCCGGCAATGAAACCAAACTGTTGATGCCAAAAAGTCGAATCAGCCCAAATCCAAGCGATCGGTTGTACTCCGGAGATTGCTTAGCCTGAAAATAAGACAAAACACGTAAACTAAGCCGGGGCTTCACCGGCGAAGGCCCTCCGGCGTGAGAGTAAGTTCACGGTTTGTAGAGAGAGAAGATAATTTGACAGAGTTTCGAGTCAAAGAATTAACGTACCAGAATATGGAAATAATGGCTTGTATTTATAGTGATGGATAGGTAGAATTCATGTTGAACTTGGACTGTAAAGAGATAAGATATAATTCTAAGGGGATCATATCTGTTGGAGAGTCCTTATTTGACTTGAATTGATATAGGAGGTGGTTACAATTCTGATAAGATTGTAACTGCTTAGTCCTTGTTTGAATAAGATTGCAAGGTCTGCTCTGCCGAAAAGCCGAGATGCAGGAATTCCTTTCCTCGTCATACGCCTGTATGCCGAGGTACAAACTTTTCTCTCCTCGTCATACATGGCCATCTCGGTCCATAATGAGCCGGGGAAGGAATGAGAAATAAGTGGAGCACGTTGTGTCAACATCAAGGCCGAGGAAGGCACCTCGTCATCAAGGGAGATGATTTCGGCCTACGAGGGAGGTCTCCTCGGTTCTTTGAGTTGGGCTTTGTTTATGCTTGCTTGCTGGGCCTTTGGTCGGATTTGTTGATGCCGAGATAAGAAGACGAGGAAGCCCATATCCTACCTCGTAGATGAAACTAATGGATTATGTTTCGCCCAATCCACTTAGGTCTGACCCGGACAAGCCCATGTTCGTATCTCAATTTATACCGTTCACATCTTTTTGAGGTACTTTTTGATAAAAACTCGTGTAATTTTAATAATGAGACTCTTATTATAAATATATCAAAACGAAAAAAAAAAAGAATTTTTAATCTGGAGCAAAATGATTATATTATGTAGTGTTAATTCGAAAGACGGTAGATTATAGCAGCCCAAACAAATTTAATCAAATAACTACCATATAAAATTATAAATCACTAATTCAAGCAAGAGGGTATAAACGTAAAAGAGCCATCTTCTTTCGCACCATTCAAATTTCAAACGCGTGAAAATTTTGAGGGGACAATACGTAATTACCGTACAAAAGAGGATACGAAAGTACCTCTGCATTAACGAGGTTATATACTCCCTCCGTCCCGCCGATCTTAGAAATTTTTTAAATGGCACAGGAATTAAGGAAATGATAAATGTTGTGAGTGTAATAGTAAAATAGGAGAGAGAATGAGTGAAGGGAATAATAAATTATAATGGTGTTGTGGGTATTAAAATAATGTAAGAGAGAGAATGAGTGGAGAGAATAGTGATAAAAACTTTCTATTTTGAAAATTCTTAAGATTAGCGGGACGCCCAAAATGAAAAATTTTCTTAAGATCGAGATCGATGAGACGGAGGGAGTACTTATCAAAAGAAGATTAAGACGGGCTAGTACTAAAGTTAAAGAAAAATCACAAAATTTGATTTACAAATGTCTCATAATTGTATTGATTTTTTAGAGTGTTACGAGTTCAAAATGTATGCAATTAATAAAATATTGTGTAATAATTGTGTTGATGCTTTTAATTAAAGTGTGACAAATCTACAATCAATATATCAATAAAATATCGACACCTCATTTTATATTTATATTTTTGTAATTTTTTTTTTATTTCCATAAATCCATTAAACCCGCACTATCCTGCAATAGTACCGCACTGCTACGATGTAAGCCACCTAATGTGTCATATATGTCCACTTTTTCAATTAATTTGATTTTATGTAAATTTCTTTCTCACCCAAGAACAGTGTCAAATTTATTAAAAACCCATTTAGCTTTAGAAGAGTGCAAAAGTTGCTTCAATTTCACCAAAACATGTTAGGTTTTAAGCTTTAATGTTTGTCAGTTTATAACTTTACTAATCGTTGAACATTTTCAAATTTTATTTTTTTTAATTATTTTTCACATCTTCCCTTTTTGGGTGTTGAGCTCACAGTCACGCAGTGATGACTTGTCTTGCCCTCCGTGATTGAAAGCTGTAAATAACTCTCCCTATATATATACATACAACTCTGATAAATTCTTTCCCAGCAGTCTCTCTCACTCCTCTCATTGTTGTGTTTTAAGGAGAAAAAATGGACACTTTTTGACTCCCTTTCTCTCTCAACACACACAAACACACACCGGCATTGTTTAGTGTTGAGAAAAATTGAATCTTGCTGCTTTCAAAATCACCCTCCTCCAAGAAATTGAGAGTGAGAGAGAGAGAGAGAGAGAGAGAGAGAGAGAGAGAGAGAGCGCTGATCTGATTGAAGCAAAGAAGTTAGAGAGAGAAAGTTAATATCCACAAACTATGGAAATCAACTCAGTTTCCAAGTGGGTGTTGATAATATTTTTGGTATTGCAATTGGGTACTCAATTGATCCAATGTACAGTGACCTATGATAGGAAGGCCATTATAATCAATGGGCAAAGAAGAATTTTAATTTCTGGTTCCATACATTATCCCAGAAGCACACCTGAGGTAATCTAAATTGGTTTCAAGTTTTGAACTTTCTTTTTCAGCTTTCTTGATTTTTCTTGGGAAAATGTGGGTGAATATTTTTTCTTGGTTTTGTAGATGTGGGAAGATCTTATACAGAAGGCTAAAGATGGAGGGTTGGATATGATTGAGACTTATGTGTTTTGGAATGGTCATGAGCCTTCTCCTGGCAATGTACTTTACTTTTCCTTCAATTTGATTTTTCATTTGGTCAAGATTTTTACTAATTCAGTCTGTTTTTGCCCTTTTTTTTTTGATCTGGTTTCTACTGGTAATGTGCTTAATTTTGGGTTTTTTGAGTGTGATTTTCAGTATAATTTTGAGGGGAGATATGACCTAGTGAGGTTCTTGAAGACAGTCCAGAAAGCAGGACTTTATGCTCAACTCAGAATTGGGCCTTATGTTTGTGCAGAGTGGAATTTTGGGTAATATTTCCTCTTTTGTTCTCTCCAGATCTATATCACACACACTAGCTTCTCTCCCTCCCCCCCCCCCCCTCTCTCTCTCCCCCTTCTCTCTCTCTCACACACACACACACTGGTGAGAAAAGGTTGCTTAATTGGGTTAATTACCTCAAGATTGCTCAATTGGGATTGTTTCATTGATTTTGGTGCAGAGGATTTCCAGTTTGGTTGAAGTATGTATCAGGGATTAGCTTCAGAACTGACAATGAGCCATTCAAGGTCTCAATTATTTACTTTTTTCTGAACAAGTTTTCTAGTAGTAAATTATCCGGTGTAGTTAATGCAACACTAAATACATTCTAAATTTCTTGTTGTAATTGGAATTTTTGCAGAAAGCCATGAAAGGATTTACTGAAAAAATTGTTAATTTGATGAAAAGTGAGCATCTGTTCGAGTCACAGGGCGGTCCCATTATCCTCAGTCAGGTATTAGAGGCTCTGAGCATCTGATATATTGAATTTATATAACTAATTGTTGCAAAATTGAGCAAATTCATTTAATCTTGAGGTCTAATTCAAATATTTTCTTTGAATTTCGTTGAATATATATGTACATTTGGCTTGAACTGAAGTCGAGGGACTTTGTTTGTGCAGATTGAGAATGAGTATGGGCCACAAAGTAAGATGCTTGGAGCTGCTGGCCATAATTATATGAAATGGGCTGCAGATCTTGCGGTCGGGTTGGGTACAGGTGTCCCGTGGGTTATGTGCAAGCAAGAAGATGCTCCGGATCCTGTGGTGAGCTACCTCTTTCACTTGTTATCGTGCTAAAGTATTTACTCGGTTTTAAAAAGTAGTTTTCATTTGCATTTGAAGGATCAATTTTATTTTTTATTTTTTGAAGTAATGTAATTCTCCTTTGTTCTTTAAACTCAGATAAACACATGCAATGGTTTCTACTGTGATTCTTTCGTCCCCAATAGACCTTACAAACCCTCAATTTGGACCGAGACTTGGAGTGGATGGTAATTTCAACTTTTTGCTTTAGTTTCTTAAGAACCAAGAAGAAGAAAAACGAAGTCACCTAGCTCTTTTTTTTCTTGATAACCAAAAGGTTTTCTGAATTTGGTGGCGCAAACCATGAGAGGCCAGTTCAGGACTTAGCCTTTGCGGTCGCTCGATTTATTGCGAAGGGAGGATCATTATTCAACTACTATATGGTTGGTATTCTTTTATTATTTAGTTTATCTACGGTTTTGCAAATTTTTTTTGCTTAGTAAACTTGTTTTTTCTATTAAAAACAGTATCATGGAGGCACCAATTTTGGACGTACATCCGGAGGCCCTTTTATCACTACTAGCTATGACTATGATGCTCCACTTGATGAATATGGTGGGTTTCATAAATTTCTCCTTTTTACTCCCTCTGTCCCATATTTAGCGTTGCACTTTCCTTTTTGGTCGGTCCCACAATAAGTATCGTGTTTCCAAGTAAGGAAATAGTCTTAGTACAAATTTACCATGGTACAAGCAATGTACAAACAAGTGACGCATATTCTTTTAATAGTTTGAAAAGTCAACTACAACAATTATTATGAATGAGGAGGGAGTAATAGACTTGTTTTTTTTTTTTTTTTTTTTTTTTAATTCTGACTAAATTAACGCTTAACTTCATGAACTTTGATAGGCTTGATCAGACAACCTAAATACGGTCATTTGAAAGAGCTTCATAGGGCTATTAAGCTATCTGAGCCAGCATTAGTTTCAGCAGACGCTACTGTAACCTCTTTGGGAACCCTTCAACAGGTTTTAACCTTTACTAAGCCGCTTTTTAGTATTTAAAATATCACAAATCACAGTCTCTTTTCACACCTGAATATTTGGTATTTTCCAGGCTCATGTTTATAACTCAAAGTCGGGAGATTGTTCGGCTTTTCTATCAAACTCAGACACAAAGTCATCTGCAAAAGTGATGTTCAATAACATGCACTATACCTTACCTCCTTGGTCCATCAGCATACTTCCTGATTGCAGGAATGTTGTCTTCAACACTGCTAAAGTAAGCAAAGATTCAAATTTAAGTTTTTTTTTTTTTTTTATTTTTATGAATAATAATAATAATAAACAAAATTGTTTTCAGGTTGGAGTGCAATCATCTCATATGGAAATGTCATCAAGCAATGCTGAGATCCACTCATGGGAGACATACAGTGAAGATTTAGCTTCTCTTGATGACGGTTCAGCATTCTCCAGCATTGGTCTGATGGAGCAAATTAATGTCACTAGGGATACAAGTGATTACCTGTGGTATATAACTAGGTAAGACTCTTTTTTTTTGATATTTTATTAATTGATAACTTAATCTATTACAGTAGTGACACTTGGATAGTGAAATCTATCAGTCGTCACAGTTTTCTTTGGTCAAGGATTTAGTTTGACTGGTGATTTGATTACAGTGTTGATATTCCTTCGTCCGAATCCTTTTTGCATGGTGGGAAACTTCCTACTCTCATTGTACAGTCAACTGGTCATGCCCTTCACGTGTTCATAAATGGACAGCTCTCAGGTATAATATAAGGTTTATTTGTCTGCGATAAAATGCATCATTTTATAAATAATTAAAACCCGTTTTTTTTTTTTTTAGGTTCGGTTTCTGGAACAAGGGAAAATAGGAGGTTCACGTTTAGAGGAAAAGTCAATCTACGTGCTGGAACAAACAAAATCGCGCTTCTCAGTGTGGCTATGGGATTGCCAGTAAGTTTCTCTTTCTCATTGGTTTTGCCGCCTCTTTCTATAACTACAATAATTTATTTTTATGCCTAATACTTCTCGCTCTTTGGTAGAATATTGGGGGACATTATGAAACGTGGAACACCGGTGTCTTGGGGCCAGTTGCACTCGAGGGTCTAGATAAAGGAAAATGGGACTTGTCTTGGGCAAAATGGAATTACCAGGTTCAATATTTTTCTCGCCACAACTCTCAATACAATAACTTATTGTTACTCAGAAAACATGCCCCTAATGTGGTTCCAAAAAATAAATAAATGAAATGAAATGAATAAAATAAAATAAAATAAAATAATAATAATAATGTGGTTTCCTCTATAATCAGGTTGGCCTGAAGGGAGAAGCCATGAATCTTGTTACAAACGGTATGTCCTCTGTCGAGTGGATGCAAGGATCTTTGATTGCCCAAAAACAGCAACCGTTGACATGGCACAAGGTATTGTACCATGACTATTTCCTTATTTAAAAGCATGACATTTATTTTGGGACACACCAAAAAGGAAAGTGTGACATTATTTTGGGACGGATGGAGTAAAAAGTAATTTCGCTATTGACTACGCGGCCATGGCATCAATATAACTATGTTTGATACTTTGCAGGCTTCCTTTAATGCCCCTGATGGAGATGCACCATTGGCCTTGGACATGAGCAGCATGGGAAAAGGCCAAGTATGGATTAATGGTCAGAGCATTGGAAGATACTGGACTGCATATGCTACTGGTGATTGCAAAGGATGCAGTTATGCTGGAACTTTCCGGCCTCCGAAGTGCCAATTTGGGTGTGGTGAACCAACCCAACGATGGTATGATACTACTCCCTCCTGTCCAAAATAGCAGTCATTTTTTGACATAATTGGTCCAAAAATAATTTCCCTTTTTGGATCAGAATCATTCAAATTCCTATCGTACCCGTGCATTGAAACTTGTTTCACTTTATCGATTGGTTTGAGTGAAGCAATGTAGGAGAAAATGACAATAAATAAGGGTAACTTGGTACTTTCATCATTAAGTTGTAATATTTGTCTCTCTTAAAACTTGTAAAAAATTCAAAAGCGATATTTTTGTTTTGGACTGGAGTGAGTTTCATATTGCGATACACACGCTCAAAAAAAAAAAGGGGAAAAAATCTGACAAAACACTATTGCAGGTACCATGTGCCAAGATCTTGGTTAAAACCAACACAGAATTCATTGATATTATTTGAAGAACACGGGGGAGATCCCACAAGAATTACTCTAGTAAAGAGATCAGTAAGCAGTGTATGTGCAGATGTCAATGAATATCACCCAAACATTAAGAATTGGCACATTGAAAGCTACGGGAAACCAGAAGTGTTTCGCGTACCAAAAGCCCACCTGCATTGTGGTCCGGGCCATTTGATTTCTTCTATTAAATTTGCAAGTTTTGGAACTCCGTTCGGAACTTGTGGGACCTTCCAACAAGGAACTTGCCACGCTTCTACCTCATATGAAATCCTCAAAAAGGTACTTAAAGACAGCTGCTTTTTCTTGTTACATCCTCATTATGTATGTCATATGTTAAAATTTAATATATTTTTCCCATCCGGGGATTTTTTTTACAGAAGTGTATAGGGAAGGAGAAATGCTCAGTGGCTATATCAAACAGTAACTTCCGTCAAGATCCATGTCCAAATGTGTTGAAACGGTTGTCAGTTGAAGCCGTTTGTGCTCCTCTTCATTAAACCAGTCAACTCAAAACTCAAGAGGTTGGTAAATTTCACTCAGAGAAGTGCGTGAGAAGTTTAGAGGTTTTAGATTGGCAAGGGAAATTGTTATTTAGGGGGAGTATTTAGCCTAGGGATGTTGTTTAGTTTAAAAGTAAATTAAAAAGAAAAAGGGAAGCTCTTGTAAATGAGTGATTTATAGTGAAGATCCCGGGGGCCTCCGAATTGGGAGGCTCATGGTGGATTTGAGCCTGATCTCCGGCTTTTTAACCGGAAAAAGGGTACAAGGGATTGCTTTGATTTTTCAGTTGTTTAAACAGAGTGAGTCATTACCAGTTTGTATCATGGGGAAAACAAACCCCAAATTTGTTCTTGAGTGTTTAGAAGTGGGATTCTTTACTGAACACACTCTTCTTCTATTTAGTTATTGTTGATTCTTAAGTGTATTATTAGTTGTTTAATGATTCAGATTTTTTAGTATGCTATAATTACATACATATTCTTTAGGCTTTAATTTCATGTCAAATTTCCCCTTTTCAAGTTAATCTTCATTCAAAAGCAATTAATTGCTACCAGTGACAATGCCAGCATTTGATGATTAGAATGGGACAGAATTATGATATAATGGTTTTTTTATTCCTTGAGCAAAATGATTCTAAATTTTGATAGAATTACAGTTTTCAGTGACTCCGTTCCACCCGAAAACGCATTAAGTTGACCTTACACGGGAATTAAGGAGAGTGTGTAGTGAAGTAAATGTTGTGAGTAGGAAAAGTGAGGTAGAGAATAATAAGTGTATAGTTATTGTGAGTATAACAAGTGGTCTCATAAATAAAAGATATTAAAAAAATTCATTTTGGGTGTGTTTTTTTTAATAGAACACCCAAAATGGAAATTTATATATATATATATATATATATATATATATATATATATATATATATATATATATATATATATATATATATATAAGGACAATATATGTTTAAGAAAAACCTCACTACTATATGGGCGGAATCAAGGGAAGAGTCTAGCCCAACACCAACATATAATACTAATAAGACAATACCATATTATGGAAAAAAGTGTCATGTGTAGGTAAATTTAGTTCTATCATAACAAATTTAAAATCCACATAAATTTGGTAAAAATACATTCTACAAGACAAGAACTAGGGAGCCGAGCAGAAGAGTTATAACTGTATCAAGTTCTTAAACCAATAACTACCAATAAGAAACCATCCGACAAGAAGAAGATTAAACAAACCCAAGAAAACTAAAAAGTTGACTCCTCCAAAGGTAAGTCCTAGAAATAATACTAAAACAAATGGCAAATAAACTTGCAGCATTACTGCTTTGCTTACCCACCGTCCCTTGAAGAAAATCAAGGCTGCTAAGTTAACCATGTTCCATCCACCAGCCTGAAGCTCTAACCGGTTTAGATTGTTGGCCACAAAAGAGTGGCAGTTGCAGGTTAATATGTTGTAAGAACGGTGCTGGAATTCTTGTGTGCTCTTTCTTAAGACATCGTCCCATGTTAATGTGCCCCCTCCTGGCTCACTAAGCCAGTATCCATCTTCGTTTCTGTGTGCTGATAGATGAGGAGAAATGTGGCACTGTGGTGCAAGAAGAGATGGGAAATTAGGCATACGGTTTAATTTCATTTTCAACAACTATACTTTGGACCAATTTCCATATTAACCATTATACTTATTTTTTTGCACCAAAAACACTACTTTGGGAAATGTTCGCCAAAGCCCCAAAAAGTTAACCCCGTTAGATTATGCTGGATGAAAAATTTAATCATTCACATTTCCACCCCCTAAACTTTCACATGGAGGGGTGGAAGTGAAAAACACTAAAGTTTTCCATCCATTATAATCTAACGGGTTAATTTTTGGGGCTGAGGTGAACATTTTCTAGGTATATTTTTTCGTGCAAAATAATAAGTACATGGATTAAAATGGAAGTTGAGCAAAAGCACAGTGGTTGAAAATGAAATTAGACCTTAGGCATACTATAGACATATTGCTGTACACACTATGCAAACACAAATCATACCTTTTCTTTGTTTATTTGAATGTAGCGGGCAACAGCTCCAAAGGTGAAGTTGTCTACACACACAAAATTAGGGCCTGCAAAGTCTAGAATTACACCATCCTCTCGGCATATACCAATGTGGCCAATGAAAGGAATGAACCACGATATGACAGGCAGGGGTGTCCAGACAATGCAGCAAGGAAAGCGAGCTCTTTTTGGATCAATTTGCATGGAATGTGATTCATTGTGCTCAATCATCATGCAGTGCTCAGATTCTGCATTCAACTCCATAATGAGAGCTGTGAAACACAAAAAATAAAATAAAATGCAGATTAGATGTGTGTGATGCTTATAATGCCCAGTGATGATTATTTCAATCCGGCAGACAATTCAACTTTCTAATTTCGCCAAGCATTAGAAATGAAACTGAAGAGGTTCCAAAGGCAACACAATCTACCAGTAAATTGAAATCTTAGCATGTATGCTAATGAGTTGCACTATAAGCAGAACAAGTGATTCCCTTCATTAACCCCAACATCAATGGACAAATAATACAGTTTAGCTCTTTACAAACAGCCCCTACAATAAGAATGCGGTTGTCAAATCCTCATTACATTCAACTCAACTCAACGAGAACATATGTATCCTCATTCGCAATTTAGAACCTAACACCAGAGTAATAAGTGAATTATTCCATAATTTCTTGTCGATAATTTTAATACTACATTTACTTGATTGCTCCAGCTCATGTCGGAACCTTAGTGCTATGCAACTTATTTATATGTTTTGAATCCAGTCTGTATGTCTTTTACTATTCACCCTTCAGGCTAAAGCTGCTCACAAGACCAAAAAGCAGACATCAAGTCCAAACATCAAGACAAAAATGCACAAAAAAATTCTCATGGCAAACATATTTAAGTAAAAAGTTGCATGCCCAGCAGAGCAGAATGGAATATGGTGAGCAGAAACAAGCAAGAATGCAGCTAATTGGGTTTATGCATTGAGCGAATAAGGTCATTAAGCATCCAAAAAAAAAATTCATTATACATTTATCAGGGATAGTTCCAGCACAACATCCCCTCCAAACCACATTCATCATCATCCACAATCAATTGAAATTTCACAAATCGAGTAAGCAATAATGCATTACAAATCAAAATTTAGCAGCTACCATATTGCAAAATTTTGCCTGGAAGCTAATCTGGAAACAACAGTAGTAAATCATTCAAAGACAATGGAAAAGGAAAGTGTTAAAGAGACAGGAAATAAGTTGAAATTATAAATGAATACAAAGGTTCTCCAACAACATAAGGACCTTGTAAAACAATTCAGCTTTGCAGGAAAAGACAGTAACAAATTTCTTAGGTTCTTATTGTTTATGTTGAATCCACAATCACTTTCCGTCAAAAGTTTCGGAACCTAGCAACAAATGCATAGATCACCACAGTTACATAAACAAAAAATAAAATAAAATACCCAAGTAAGTAGCTCAACCATTTTCTTCTACTTTCCCCTGAGATTTAAAGAAAAAAAATAAGTCTCAAATCTCTCAATTGGCTGCAAGCTTGTCAAGAAAAAATCTTTTTAAATATAAAATTGGAATATTAATTGTGATTGCTTGAATTAATGGATGCGTCTAATGGATTGAAATGGGAAAATGTCCACGATTGGGTGAGCACATTCAAATTGGGAACAGTATATATGAAAAAAGTTCAATCTTTTTTGTGCCCTAAATAGCGGATGCCCTAAAATTTCAGATCTAAACAATGAACAGCGAAGGATAAGAGAGAGAGAGAGAGAGAGAGAGAGAGAGAGTACCTCCGGCCGTTGTGGAGTTGCAGAGAGATCAGACTGCTCGGTCGTTATCATCAAATGTTGGGTATATAATTATATATCGTTCAGATCCAACGCGCCAACTCTTGTAATCTACAGACCTAACCAGATGCGACGTGCTTAATGCGCCGGGAGTGCACTATGCTCACGCTCTAATTAATAAGCGGTCAACCACCGCCACCCGCATAAACTTAGGACAACTCAATATTAGTAATATTTTTAGAGACAGGTATTATAGTCGATTTTACGAAAAACGTGTTTTATATTTATAAGTGTTCGTTCTATTATTTTAAAATACAAATACTCCCTCCGCCCCGGCGAAAGAGCCACAAAATTTGTTCGGCACGCAAAATAAGAAATGTGATGTAGGAAAGAGAAAAAGTTTAAATGTTTTGAGTATGAAAAATTAAATAGGAGAGAGAATGAATGAGAGATGATGTAAGAAAGAGAATGTTGTGAGTGTAAAAGTAAAGTAGGAGAGAGAATGAGTGGAGAGAATAGTGATTTAAGGTTTCCTTTTTGGGAAAGTGGCTTTTTAAATGGGACGCCCAAAAAGAAAATAAATGGCTCTTTCGCTGGGGCGGAGGGAGTATTCAAAATAACACTTATCTAATATACAATACAGGAAGCAAAAAATTGCCTCTTAGCTATACATAAAGAGGGATCAGGATTGAAAGTTAGGAATTGAATCAACGGCGGTAAAGAATCCACGATCCAACTTTTTCTCAACTTCTCCCACGATCCCTCCCAACTCTGACGAGAAGTTACAAAACTTCCGTTAAACCCCCACACCATCCACACTCATCACATTTGCACAATCACAATCAGTAAAATTTAATTTTTCCACTGTTTCTTGATTTTTCTCTCCTGTGACGCCTGAAGATTTTCCGATTTTGCCTCCGGCGACCATTCTCTCTCTTTTAAACTGTAAGCTTATGTCGCTTAATTTCTCTGTTTACTTTCTCTATTTAATTTGTCTACTTAATTTCTCTGTTTTCTTCCCACCCCCACATCTTTAAATCTCTGTAAAAATGGTAAATAGAAATAGAATGGATGAGGGAAAAAAATTTCAAGGACAATATTGAAAAGTTGTAGATCCTCTTGCTATTCATTTAGTTAAGTGATAACCCAATTGTAAAGATGAAAATATTTTACCATACCAATCAACCAAAAAACTATACTATATATCAAACTGCACCGAACACTTGTTGTTCATCCAACATCACCGTTGTCAAGCTCTCATAAAACCACCATCGATTTTGAATAAAAAAAAAAACAATTAACCAACCTTGAATATAAGAATTCGATTGATTCTAGAAAATTTCTACCTTCTCTCTGTTCTTTGAACTTTGGCAGACCTCAAAGCAAAGAGGAAGAAGCGGAGGAGTATTCTCCGCGGCAATGTTGATGATTATTCTATCACCGTCGTTACTCAATTTCTCGGTCGGATTGAGGGCGAATTGCGGACGGTTTACGGGCGGATTAAGGGCTAATTGCGGATGGATCGCGTGACTCATGGCTTCGTCTCCAAAAATACCAAATTGATGCTCTGGATGGCATTTTTGATGAGTGGTTGCCTTCCTCCATTGATTAGATCCGATGATTTCTTCGTCCACGACCAAACCCAACAACCCTCTTAATCAATCTCTCGGTGGGAGCCAATTTGAGGGAAAAGATGGACGGGTGTTGTAACGCCGATGGAATGGGGAGGGGAGGGAAGGGAAGGGGAGGAGGTGGCCGGAGCTGATTGTTGGTGACGGAGAAGCTGGACAGCCTGGACACGGGATGAAGGGAAGGGGAGGCGGTGTCTTTCTTTCTTTGTTTTTGTTTTTGTGTTTGTGTGAGTGTGAGAGATAGATAGAGAGATAGACAGAGCAGCTTATTAAAAAAAAATGAAGCATTTCAAAATATTATTTCTTTGTTTTTGTGTTTGTGTGAGTGTGAGAGAGAGAGAGAGAGAGAGAGAGAGAGAGAGAGAGAGAGAGAGAGAGAGAGAGAGAGAGAGAGAGAGAGAGAGAGAGAGAGAGAGAGAGAGAGAGAGAGAGAGAGAGAGAGAGAGAGAGAGAGAGAGAGCAGCTTCTAACAAAAAAAAAATATTGAAGCATTTTAAAATAATATTACTACATCAATTTTTTTGAATTAGGGTTATTATATAATTTGTACCGACGTATATTTTTTTATCGAAAAAATAATTTAAAATTTGGAATAATTTCTTATTAAAAAAATTGAAGCATTTTAAAATAATAGTACTACATCAATTGTTTTGAATTAGGGTTATTATATAATTTGTACCGACGTATATTTTTTTATCGAAAATATAATTTAAAATTCGTAATAATATCTTATAATTTTATAATATTATTAACATTTTCTCAATATGTTCAATTTCATTTAATTTAAAATTTAATTTATATTAAATCTATAATAGAATAGAGGACGAGCGACAACTATCTCCTCTTTTTTTTAACATGAGTTGGGATATACGTATGTTTACAGTTTGTTGTGAAATCCTTGGCCTGATTCTAAACTTGATCCCATCATGGCAAGGACATTCCAAACAGCAAGAAAAAGTACCGGCCAACGACCACCGCTACCTGATAAGATCCCACGTGATGAATTTATAAGAAAATCTAAAGAAGCTAAGGATCATGAGTACGCTTACTTACGTGAACAACACAAAAGAATCCTCCTCGAGATTAGAGTCGCAGAATTACGGTCTGGAATGGAAGAATTGCAAGATCGACTCCAGGAAGCTATAGCAAGATATAATCAGTCCCAAACCGCATTAGGTGTGGCTTTGAGTCAAATTCATGAGCTAGAGTTCCCTCCGGAGGCCCATGCTAATGACCTAGGCGGACTCGAGCCTATGGAGACTGTTGGGAATGAGAATGAGGAGGATCCCGAGGAGGATCCAGAAGAAGAACCCGAGGAGGACCAAAATGATGATTTCGAAGAGGATCTTGAAGAATGAGAATGAGTAGTGAAGTTGTAGGGAGGAAAGTTTAGTTTGATTTAGTTTAATTTAGTTCAATTTAATTTAGTTGGTTTTTTACATACTCCCTACAAATTTCATGTTTGTTTTATTTACTTTCTGTAAATATGTTTGTTTGGATCTGTTCTATTGGTGTTTATTTGTTATCTCCAAATATTATGGTTTGAATTTGTTCGTGATTTTGCATACTATCCCTCTTCCCATCTACTTAGATACATAGATGGAACATGTCACATTTTGAGAATTTTTATTCATTCTTTTCTCTTTTTCATTTTTTCCTAATTCCACCTATTTCTTCTTTTAACCCCTCCACACCATTTTCATAATTTATTTTTTATTTAAATTGACCCAGATCATTTTGGGACTAGGACTTTGTTATTGTTGTTGTTATAGTTGGAAATTTTGATAATTTTTTGATTTTAGTAGTTAGTTGAATTTTTATTTTTTCTTTTTGCTATGGATGTGATTGATTGTTACAAACTGATCTAACGCTCCTCAAATGGTGATTTCTGATTTCTTAGAAATCAGTTTGCTACTTCTTTTCAAAATGAGTACTAAGATTACCAAATTAAATTATATGTTGCTTTATCAAGATGTACTGCATTCAGTAGGATAACGATTCCCATTCCATCACCATCGAAAGATGACACATCCACAACAAATATTGTTTATCCGAAGTACTTCTGTAAACCATATAACTTAATTGATACGGTAAATGGTTATTATGTTCGTCTTTTTGTTATATTTACTTCACTCTATTACTGTCTATATATCGCTAATAAAATTTTCAATTTTTGATACAATCCGTGTTTGACATAGGTGAATAGAGATGTAGTTGATGAAATGATTGAAGATGTAGTTGAATATACATTTGAAAATGTAGTTGAAGATACGGTTGAAAATGTAGTTGAAGATGCTGTTGAAGCTAATGTGTACGATGATATTTTGGATGATCCCACATTTCTCGCTGAAACGGTATATGTTTCATATATATATATATATATATATATATATATATATATATATATATATATATATATATATATATATATATATATATATATATATATATATATATATATATATATATATACTCGAATATAATTCATCATTTATAGTTATATAAATGTGGTTCTTATCTATTTTTGTCTAAGTGCAGGAAGCAGTAGCTAGAAGAGTTGAAGAAAGTTTTGCAGCTGCCAATGTAGTCGAAGAGGAACCAACGGATTAATCTTTTATTGTTAACAAATTTTAATCCTATATTCTTTTCTCTAAATAATTTTTGATTGTTTGTCTTAGAATAATCGAGGCGTAGAACACTTTTCATTTATTTATCGATTCTAAAGTTCATTTTTCATGGGTTCATTATTTTTTCCTTCACCTTTTTGTTGGGTACCATTTGGGTTAGAAGCCCGGTAATTATACACTTGAAATGACGCAACCAGTCATTCCCTCCATTTCTCTCCTTTCTCTTTCTCTTTCTCTTTTCCTTCACCAGGAACTTTTAGTCGGGTTTCATATGATTTTATTTTAAGGTTGCTCCCATATCAATTCCTTTTTTGAAGGTTTACATTGACAAATTCAATTGTGTTTTTGCTCTCACTTTCAACTGCAAGGTAATTTTTTTTTTATATCTTCAACATTATCTCACAAAAAGCTCAGTATTTACCTTTTTGTTACATTCTCATTTTACTTCTTCTGAATATCTGATTTTATTTTTAATATGGGCTTTCGATGGTTTCTCTGGTACCCTCTCTCAAAAAGTTTTGACTCCCAGGTAAATATCTTTGCACTTCATCTATTTGAAACGGTTTAAAATTACATTTAAAATGTCATATAGTTAGCATGCGATTTCAGTTTTTCCACGTCTTTCTCTTTCTATACTGTCTCCCTTCCCATACTGACCCGTGCCAATGACACGGGCTTTTGAGTACTAGTAAATATTTAAATAGGCACTTTTAACATTTGATAAAAGAGTACTAATGGTGATGTTAATGATTGTTAGATGTAGTGTTAAATAGTATCGATAATATTGTTAAAAATTATCAATTGTAATGTTAAATAGTGCCGGTGGTAGTATTAAAGATTGTCAATTATAGTGTTAAATATTGTTGATGGTAGTGTTGAAAATAGTATCAATTCTAATATTAAAAATTGTCGGTTAAATTATTAAAAAGTGTCAGTTATAGTGTCGAAAAGACCAGTAAATTTTTATATGTCTGATTAATTACAAAAATGTCATCACATATTTTAAAATTTTTTCGCTTATTTAGAAAAATTTCATCGCTTATTTTGAACACCTAAGATGTGACACTATACATGGACTACGCGCTGAACACCTAAAGAGTGACACCATAATGGACTACGCACTAAATAATCAATCAGTTAAGTTAAATGATTCGTCTTATGAAAAATGCCTTTTTTTTAAGGGTTAGAAAAAATTGTGCTTTTGAATCGGGTGGAATCGCATTGATGATAATTTTTTAAATAATTGACACTTTTTTAAAAAAGTACGGTGACATTTTCTGTAAATAACTATAACTTCGGGCGCACTACTGATTACAAGGAGTATCAACACATAAACTTGTTACACAAAAATAATGTCACTGACATTTAACTTGTATAACAATTGTTAGTTGTAACAAAGATTGTCGGTGTTAGTAACAAAGATTATCAGTTCATGCATCTGACACTTAAGAAAACTAACACTGACAGTAAAATGATACCACCAGCGTTAGTAGTAAGGAGTGTCGGTGTATGTGTAGTAAAAGTGATTGTGAAATTAAGTAAAATGTATAGTTGAGTAAGTGTAGTAAGCATGAAAAGTAAGGTATGAGAGAGAAAGTGGGTAGAGAATAGTAAATAAATAGATGATGTGAGTATAACAAGTGGGTGCCATGAATAAACAATTATTATAAACTTTTCTTTTTGAGCTTGTGCCTTTTGTAATAAAACACCAAAATGAGATTTTTGTATCTTTTGTAATTAATGGGGAGAGTAGGGTTTATAAATTCCAAAAGACGTTAGTTAGGCCCTTAAAAGAACCTTTATATATTTTGTAAATATTGTTATTGAGTGATAGAATATGTGTTTTGATTAGTGCCAGTACATGTGTTAAGAGTGGCAACGCATGTATGAGAGAATGTTAGTGTTAATATTAGTAGTGTGACAGTGTCAATATCAGAGTTAACGACTGTCAGGTTCAGTTGATAACCTTCGGTATTTACGAAAATGTCACTCACGCATGATTTAAAAAAAATGTCAGTTATAGCTTATGAAAAAATACGTTTTTTTCCTAAGATTTTGTGTAGTTAAATATAGCCAAAATCTCACAAAAAATCAGTTTTTCCTGAACAATAGGAAAAATAGGAAAAACGAGTTTTTGTGTTGCTCTCTATCACCGTCGACTCCACCGAACGTCGATTCCTTTACTTCAATTGGATTGTCCGAAGATGCAATCGTTTCAAAATGTCGGAGTCGGAGAAAGAGGTTGACATTTAACAATAATCTCACCCAATCTCTACTCTTCTCTTATTCCCAAATCTCTACTTTTATGTTAATAATTTGATTGATTGATTTCATTCTCTCACCTCTATTCATCAAATTGGAATATCCTATTTGATTTTGCTGAATGGATCAGGGCTACCTCAATTCTCACCTCAACTTCGCCATTCTATTTGGATTTTCCTCATTAATTTCTGTTAGGGCTGGAGAGAAGTTTAGGGCTGCCATCATTTCTTTCTTTCTGTTCAGCAAATTAGCCAGTGCTAGGTATAATAAATGCAGTCCATTTGTTTTACAATGCCAGTGCCAGATATAATAAGTGTCGGTGTTAGTGTAAACAAGTGCCAGTGTTAGTTTAACAAAGTGCCAGTATTAGTGTAACAAAGTGCTAGTGTTAGTGTAACAAAGTGTCAGTGTTAGTTTATAAACTGACTTAATATACATGCACTGGCACTTTTTTTACACTGGCACTTTGTTACACTAACACTGACACTTTGTTAAACTGGAACTGACACTTTTTACACTGGCACTTTGTTACACATGCACTGGCACTTTGAACACTGGCACTGACACTTTTTTACACTGACACTTTGTTACTCTTGCACTGGCACTTTGTCACACTGGCACTTTGTTAAACTGTGTTGAAATATTTGATATATGTGGTATGAAAGTTCATAGCCCTATGACCTTGGAGCGTCATTGGCTTGAACTGAATTTGGCTAAGGGGAAAAACACGTCGAAAGTTCTGCAAAGGAGGGCGGCCGCGCTGAGGCCTAGGGCGGGCTCGCTGGTGTGCCCAGAACTCGCCATAAGTTTCTGTCGATTAGCGCGGTCGCGCATGCCTCGAGGGCGGCCGCGCTCGTGACGGGCTTAGTGTCTTCCTGGGTCGAATTGCAGTCTCAAAACCCTAAAATTACCATATGTATAAATATATACTTCCTCCAGCCGAATTTATGTATGAGATTTACAAGAGAAAATCAATTCTCTTGCTTTATTTCATTGCAAAATTACTCACTGTTCATAGAGATTCGTTCGTGAGATTCAAGGCGACTGAGATAGGACCGCCGATGATTACCTACCTGTGTGCTGATTTGTGGTACGTAATCCGTGATCGTTTTATCCTCGGAGGAATTTGCCTGTACCCGAGTTGCACCAATTGGGGGCAATATTTTCTCTTAGGACAGTCTTCCTAAGGCGACTCGATCAAATCACGATAAGTTTTCTAATCGTTTGTTTTTCTTGTTTCTGTTTGGTTTTCCTGATCCTGTTTCCTTGCTTTCGTTTTGCTTTTGGCTTATTGGTACGATCTTGACTTCATTAATAAATTCCCCTATTGTTGATTAAATTCTTTGTTTAATTTGTGGTGCTGTTAATTAATTTCCAACAGTCTAAGAGAAAATAGTTTTATTGAATCATGTCTGCTGGTACCTCTAGTTCTCCCTTTAAGTCCCTAGTTGACACCTCAGATCTTTTGGAAAAGTTCGGTGGTAAGAACTTTAAGCGTTGGCCCGAGGCAGCGTGAAGATACGGCTGTCGATTAAGGGCATGTACGGTATCTTGTCATCTAAATGTCCCGCCCGAAAGCCGATGATATCGCTAGTGTGGAGCTGTTAAACAGTGGAAGGAGCGGGACGATGTTGTTCGAGGATGCATTGCATCGGCTTTGTCAAATGCACTCTTTGATGTCTATTGCTCTGCTCCTCTCGGCTTTGCGTCCTTTGTGGGAGTCGCTTTCCACAAAGTACAACACCGATGACTCCGGTGTGGAAAAGTACCAAGTGGGTAAGTTCCTGAATTATCGCATGAGCGAGGGAAAGTCGGTTACCGACCAAGTGCATGAACTCCAAATCATTTTGCAATCGCTCAAGGGTGCTGACATGGGACTTCCTGATAAGTTCGCTGTCATGGCTATTATTGAGAAGTTTCCTCGATCTTGGGGGGAATTTGGTATGACCCTCAAGCATCGTACTGGAAGCTTGACACTCAATGAGATGATGAATGTGTAAGTACCCCAATCTGGATCACACCCTTTCAAACACACGGGAAGCACCGCAGACTCATCAACGCAGTCTCGACGACCCCTCTCACTCAAAACCCTCTCTAAACTCCCAGCCAAACCAAGGGAGGAGCCTTCCTGGGATAAAAAGGGACAAAAGGACCTTTCGGGAATTTTCAGGAAATTGGAAAAGCAATAATGGTCCGTACGGACCTCTTTGCTTTCATAATTACTAAATCCTCTTAAAGTCCACAATATTCCCTCAAATCCCGGGGAAAATGATTACCCTCTTGCTTAGTTGGTCCGTACGAACCTCTTTGCATGCAAGATGGTCCGTACGGACCTTATTGCACAGGGGACATCATGATTTCCAAATATTCACCATCATCACAGATTCCCTCAAATCGAGGAAAACCAAAAGTCTGAATTACCATGGAGGTCCGTACGGACCTCTTTGCACCAAATCTGGCACTATAAATAGAGGGCTCCCCCTCCTCATTTTCACACACCTCCCACTTCTCTCTTCCTCCCTAGGCCTTCTGGCTTCCCCTCTAAGTCCTTCCGAGGCATTCCCGGCCCACTTTCGGATCCTTCCGAGGCCTTGAGCCCCCTCGTGGTGCTCCGAAGCCTCCCAGAGCACTCCCGCGATGCTCCGCGCTGCCCCGAGGCATTCTCGAGGTACTACGAGGCCCCTCGTGGTACTCAGAGGCCTTGCACAGTCTTTCCACGGTGTCCGGCTCTTTCCGAGTCAAACCGGCGATCCCAAACCACGCCGAAACTCCCGCCCGAGGTGACTCCCGCCACCACAACGCACGCCGAACCTCTCGCGCCGAGTGATCCCGACGATCCCCACGCACGCCGAACCTGCGCCCGAACGCGGACTGCAACATCAACTCACGTCGAAACTGCGTCGCGGACAACCGGCATCTCCCGAAGCAATCCCGATCCGCGGAACGCTACTCCGACCTCAAACACTATTCCCGGCGGAGAGACAAACACGAACCAACATTGGTAAGGCTTCCTTCCATTACTATTTCAATACATTTCCATACATAGCATACAATGTAGACATCCGATACACATGCATTTTTAAAAGCACACACACACACACAATGAACATTTTAAAGGATATTAGGGGTATCCGAAAGACTCGTTTTACGAGGCGACTCAGGTGAGCTCTAATATTCTAATATTATCTTCCCGAGGAGTCATCTGACCTCCGAACTCAAAATCTCATCACACAAAAAACAGTTTAAAATTATCTTTAAGCGTGCCCTTTTCAATGTTTTGGGCTTAATAAAAACGGCGTGGCGACTCTACAAAATGCGAAAACAAAGCGGCGGGACTAAACCGCCAACGCGAAAGAAATGCCGGAATCTTGCCAAGGCGCGACCAGCTTGCCTCTCGGATCTGGGTAATTTCAGTTGGCGACTCCGCTGGGGACTTTTTGTTTTAAAATCTTTTTAAACAAAACAAAATATTTTTAAAACGATGATGAGGGTCAAACTTTCATTTTTACCCCTTTCTTTAACTGTTGTGTGTGTGTGCACGTGCTTCGTTTTTATTTTACAAAAAAATAAAAATACAAAAAAATGCATCAACATACATACGTGCATACATTTAAAATTCTTCAAAATCTTACGTTTTACTCGGAAAAAGAATTTTAGAGACCGCACACTACGCGCCTTCTTGCCTCGGTTACACCGCACTCTACTGTTTGCTGCTTGCCTCGGTTACACACGCGCACGCTACGCTTGGCTTGCCTCGGATACAGCCTGCCTTCTGACCCTCGGCCGGAGTGGTCTCGGTTGCGATCCGTTTGGTCTTCCTAGGCCTCTTGGACGCGCGGCGGGATCATTCCAAACATCCCATCCTAGCCAAGCGCCAACCCCGCACGTTTGAGTCTTGAGTCACACTCTGTCCAAACTCGGTTGGTTTTTACCCGATCAGGTGTCATACGGCTGGATACATATACCATCTTAGGCCATTTTTCGAGTCAAGGCTCGGAACTCGAGATCCACTTGCGCAAGCAGCGATGAAAGGTCATGCTAAAATCTTGACACGATCTTGATTTCCGAAGCTACACCCGAACGATGTTAAGTCCGGATATACATCCATGCTCACATGACACCATGTCATCACGCCTTTGATACATCCGGCCGTAATGATATGACCCGGCCCAACGCCTAACGTCACGAGATCCCTTGCGCAAGCAAGGCAAAGAGAAGGTCATGCCGAACTCTTGACACGATCTTGACTTCGGTGGCGGCTCGGTTCACTATTCACATGGCTAACGCATCAAAACGAACATGACATGCTTGGTCCTTAGGTTCGATTTTTCTTTTAGGTCGGTGGAAACCGCTTGCACTATAGGACCCTCGCACAGGCATCCACTGGGATGTCGAAATACGGGTGCAAAACGAGGGGCTTATAGCCGCACGAGATGGTCTCCAGTGACCCGGGATCTAGCATAGTTGCGAAAAAGAAGAGCAATCTTTTCCAACCTACCTAGGATTACGAGAAAACATGTTTTAAGTAAATTAAAACAACAAAAAAAAATCAAAAATAAAAGAAACGGAAACCGCATGCCACGTGAGCTTTCCCCTTTTATCCCGTTAGGCCATTCACGTGTCTAAACCTTGCCCGTCACCCCCTCCGGCCTAACGAGAGAGTGGTCGAGAGTACCCAGGAACCCGTCTCCCGGTGTCAAAACGGCAAGGTCCTACCTCCTTCCCGGCTCTGTCACCGGGACGGTCAGTCAATTCCCGTGGCCAGTCGGTGGATAACAACGATGAGAACGCGACCTTACCCCCAAGAAATTTCCCAACATTGGAAGAGGTTTGGCGGATCCTCATGGCTATTGAGAAACGTCAAGGTGAGAAACAAGCACGGATCGAAGGTGCCATGCACCACTTCGGAACATTAGCCACCCAACTACTGGGGCTTCCCAGTCATAGCTGCTCCTGTGACCTCTAACATCTCTCATTGTCTCCCGGAAGTCAACACTTTGTTACCCTAAATGCAGGCCATGCGGTTATGACCCGAAGGCCACAAGACCTTCGAGAGGAAAGCTTGCCCACTCGGCCTCTGAGGTCCGGTACCACCGCCGAACAACGAACACATCTGGTGGGACGTCTGCGATTGCGGTGCTTGTGCGGAAATGGAATTCCGGGATGAAATGAACGAGGGCCGTCCTCGGCGAAAGAAGAAGCTATCTTCTCGACAAAAGCGAAAAAGAGGTACGAATCCGGTGATCCCACGGTCGGAACCCTTGGAGAACCCTCGGGAAAGTTTGACTACTATGTCATCTACTCCCGGCAAGCCTAGCTCTGCACAAGAGCCGTGGCAATGTACGCTCCATGATCGGTGGGACGAGCTTCGCACCGCCACAGAAGGTCCGAAGGTCCGTGATAATCCAACCCCTGTCTTGGGAAGATCTCAAAGCCACTATTGATGCTTCGGTAAAAGCCATGACGGTGAACGAATTGAAATGCGTTAGATCGGCCTTACACCAATCGAGGCTCCTCCAGCTACGAAATGGGAGAGACAAGCAAAACCATAAGCCCAGAGGTGAATGTTCGACACGTTCGGTCAAATCCCGTGAATCCTCCACGGAGACGGACAAAAGGCCACCCATACACGAGCCACGAATCGAAAAGGGGCCCTACGCCAAAGAAGGCGAAATCTTGGACCCAAAGGTTGAAGATCTGTCTTGACACGGCTTCAGCGCACTCGAGGCTAACATCTCGCTCTGGTCCTTACTCGCTTCATCTTACCCGCACAAGCTCAAGTTGGAAGAAAGCACGGCCCGGACCATGGTTCCCATCACGGTGACACACGATGAAGCGGTTCGGATGATTGGCAATGTTAATTATGACAACATCATCACTTTCGCGAGCTCGACCTTCCAAAATTTGGGGCGACCACAACGAGCCTCTCTACATAACAGGTTCATTGGACGAGCGCCGTCTCCCTCGGGTCTTGGTAGATGGGGGATCATCCATGAACGTCCTTCCCGCCAAAATGATGGATTTGCTAGGGATCAAAGCAACTGATCTAAAACCCTCGACTCAGGCAATCAAGGCATACGACTCAACGTCCCACCCAGTCTTGGGAATAGCCACTTTGAACTTGTGGTTCGGAAAACAAATGGTCCCGACAGATTTCCAAGTCATTGACATCCCGATCACATTCACTACCATTTTGGGACGCCCTTGGCTACACCAGATCAATGGGGTGGCATCCACTCTCCATCGGTGCGTAAAGTTCGTCCAAGGAACAGAGCGTACCATCATCTACGGTGATAGCATAGTCAACGAAAGGACCGACACAAACGGCGTCCCGGTCTTAGAGATCAAATCCGACGATGATGGCATGATGCTAACAGGGTTCACCATCGAAAGCCCAAAGGCCCAAGTGTGCCACATAGACCTGCCTTTGATTTGGGACAAGATCCACTCCCCCGATGAAAATGATGAAGCACATGAACTACATCCGGGGCTCGGTTTGGGAAAACGCCATCGTGGCACCCAACGGATCATTAATATCAAAGAACGAGAATACCCGCACGGCACGGGATACATTCCTACTCCCGAACACATTGCGGAGGACAAGCGAGCCGCACGAAAACGCTCCACGAGATAACAAAAGAGGCGGACACGCAATCTCCGATCTTCGTCCTTACAGCTTCGACATGACCCAGTACTTCACAAAGAAGGCCGGCAACTTGGAAGAAGATCCGGGAAAGGGAACGAGGCGATCGGCGCCAAACAAGTGGCCGACAACCATGGACAAGCTCCGGTGAGAACTGGCAAGATTCGGAGGCCTCAAGACAAATCCCGTCCGAAGAGCATTTCTCGACACACCGCCTCTACGGGGATCATGACCACCACTATTCCTGATGAATTTTGGTTCGGGAAAACTCCTCCTTTGGCGGAAGAACTCGAAAAACTCTCTGTCAACACCCACTGCCTTCAACAAGCGGGACGAGTCCGCATTCGAGCTAGTAATGCCCAAGACAAAAGCAAAAGACTCATGAGACGATGCTTGGGACGAGCCGGCTGCTCCACTGCTCTTCAAAGAAGAAATCGAGATGCCGGATCTAATCGATTTTGTTTCGATAACTCTGTGATAGCAATGATCGGGAACGGTGACATAAAGCCCTTTGAAGCCCCAGTCTCCTATCAAGCTCATTGCCACTCAATAAGCTGGGCCACCTTCTCCGGACCATTTGCCCGACAAAAAGGACATGATCGAACAACTTGGTCGACCCCTCGAGTCCTAGAGTCTAGTGTCAAAACTCATCTGAGTCCATTAGCTTTGAATTTGAGTCTCTCGAGTCATCGATGGCCTCACGCCGGAAGATTACGAACTCATTGCCAATAATGTATTCCGTATGCTCTTAATGAATGCTTCGATCTTTCCGAGTATCCTCTCATTGCATCTTTAACAAGCGATAAATTAACTAACACACAAACGGTTAATAACGATTCACTTGATAAAGAAGCGGACACATTAAACGAACAATACATTAAGCACATCTTTAAGCATGTTGTCAAACGAGAGAAAAACAGGGCCCAAGGCTGAGGAGGTTTTAACCAAAGTGAATTTGGGAGCTGGCGAAGAGCAAAAAAGAGACGCAAATCGGAAGTTTCTTCACCGGCACGAGCAAGACGCATTGGCTTGCCTTTGCTCAAAGAGTTCGTGGACGTGTTCGCTTGGTCTTCTACCGAGACATGCCCGGATTAGATCCTAACATTGTGGAACACCGGATTCCCTTAAATCCCGAGGCTAAGCCCATCAAGCAAAAGCTACGCCGAATCAAGCCGAAATGGTCTTTACAAGTCAAAGAGGAGATCGAAAAAATGCTCGCGTCGGCTTCATCGGGGTAATCGAGTACCCCACGTGGCTCTCCAATATCGTCACGGTCACCAAGGCCAATGGAAAAGTCTGTTGTTGCGTGGACTTCCGAGATCTCAACAAAGCAAGTCCCAAGGACGATTTTCCACTACCCAACATCGACATGTTGGTAGACACTACGGCCAATTTCGAAGTCAAGTCCTTCGTGGACGGTTTTGCGGCTACAATCAAATCAAGATGGCCGAAGAAGTCCAAGAAAAGACGGCTTTCACAACCCCCTGGGGAACCTCTCGCTACACGTGTAATGCCGTTCGGACTAAAGAACGGCTGGGGCTACCTACCAACGGGCGGCAACCGCCCTCTTCCACGATATGATCCCATAGAGATCGAAGTGTACGTTGATGACATGATCGTTCACTCAAAGGGGTCGGATGGACAACACCTCGCGAGACTGAGAAAATTCTTGATCGCCTCCGAAAACACTCAATGAGGCTTAACCACGCCAAATGCACATTTGGGGTTAGCCGAGGCAAGGTTTTGGGATACGTAGTCACCGAGAGAGGCATCGAGGTTGATCCTCAAAAGATCAAGGCTATCATCGAAATGAGACCACCGCAAACTCGGACGGAGGTGAAAAGCTTCATGGGCCGCCCGCAATATATCGGCCGCTTCGTCAACCAATTGACCTCTATGTGCGAGCCAATCTTCAAACTATGAAGAAGAACGCCGACATCGAATGGAACTCGAGAATGCCAAGATGACTTTGAGAAAATAAAGCATACCTTGTGAGTCCTCCGATTCTCTGTCCTCCCCCACGAGGAAAAGCCACTGTTGCTATACCTAGCGTGACCAGACACCGCGGTTGGAGCCATGCTCTGTCAAGAAAAGAAGGAGTCACGAGTTGAAAACGCCATCTACTTCGTCAGTCGAAAGTTTCAAGGCAGCGAACTCAATTACTCAGCCCTCGAGAAAACCTGCGCAGCTCTGGTATGGGTTGTCGGGAAACTACGGCACTACATGCAGTCGCACACGGTACACTTGGTTTCCAAAATGGATCCAGTCAAGTACCTCTTCGACAAACCATCTCTGTCAATGAGGCTCGCCAAATGGTCTTTCTTCCTAGCAGAATTTGACATCAAGTACGTAAACCAAAAGTCAATCAAGGGACGGGCCATGGCTGAACAACTGGCTGATTTCCCCACCGACGAGGCTCGAGGCCCCGAACCACAATTTCCAAACGAGGGAATCTTCGCAATCGAAGGCGAAAACCGATGGCAACTGTTCTTCGACGGAGCAGACAACAAAAAGGGAAACAACATCGGTATGCTCTTGGTAGATCCCAGGGACGAGCACACCCCAATTGCTATAAAGCTCAATTTCGAGGTAACCAACAATGCCACCGAATATGAAGCCTGCGCTGCTGGACTACAAGCCGCACTCGAGAGGAATGTCCAGAAACTCGAAGTTTATGGGGACTCAGCCTTGATCATCAACCAAGTCTCCAACAAGTGGAAAACCATAGACCCAGGCTTGCAAAAATACCATGCCTGCATGGAGGACCTCATCACACAATTCGAAGAGGTCACCTTCCACTACTTGCCAAGAGACCGAAACAGGTTTGCAGATGCCTTAGCCACCTTGGCTTCCCTTGTGGAAATCCCTGAAGGAAAAGCAATTAGACCCTTCAAAGTCGGGCGAAAGGAAATTCCTGCCTACTGTTGTGAGATCGAACAAGAACCTAAGCCCGTCAATGAGCCATGGTATAACCAGATCTTCCAATACCTCAAGAGCGGGGAAACCACCTTCATAAACAAGGAAGACCCACACGAAGGGGTCAAAACCAAGAGCATCATGGCCCTAAAACGCCTGGCCTCTCACTTCGTCATCCTCGGGGATATGCTATGCAAGAAACGCTACCATGGGCCACTCCTACATTGCATCGGCCAAGAAGAAGCAAACAAGTTCATGAGCAGAAGTCCACAATGGGGCTTGCGGTCCCCAGCATGAACGCGAGCCACGATGCAAATCATTCTCGGGATGGGCTACTACTGGATCTCCGTGGAGGCAGATTACATCCACTTTGTCCGAAGGCTGCGACAAGTGCCAACGGTTCTCCAACCTCAATCATCTACCTCCTCACGATCTCTCTTGCATGACTACACCTTGGCCATTTGCCACTTGGGGAATTGACGTCATCGGGAAAATCGCTCCACCAGGGCAAGAATCTGGTCACGAGTTAAATCTTAGTAGCCATCGACTACTTCACCAAATGGGTCGAAGCCAAGTCCTACAAGGTACTCACCTCCAAGAAGGTCGCGCATTTCCTCAAGGAAAACATCATCTGCCGATACGGCATCCCAAATGAGGTCATATCGAACAATGGTTCACACTTCGAGGGGAATTCGACGGGCTGGCTCAATTCAAGATCACACGCCACAAATCTTCTCCCTACCGACCACAAACAAACGGCGTCGTGGAAGCGGCAAACAAAACCCTCGAACGGATCATCAGAAAAATGACCACCCGAGGACGAGATTGGCCAGAAGGCTGCACCTTGCACTTTGGGGCTACCGCACATCAGTCGAGAAACGACCCACGGGAGAAACCCCATTTGCCACGACATACGGGATGGAAGCAGTCCTTCCCATCGAGTGGAAATTCCCTCACTCCGAGTCTCGCTGGAAAATGACATCAACGAAGTCGAATGGCTCCGGCCGACATGACGAATTGGCTCACGCTAGACGAGCGACGACTAAAGGCCATGGAACACATCCGAGCCTATCAGCGGGGATGGCTAGAGCTTTCGACAAGAAAGTCAAATCCCGAGACATCGGGGAAGGCGACCTTGTACTCAAAGAAAAGCCTCCCGCTCGAACCAACCGGCCCACTGGGAAAATGGGAACCAACATGGATCGGCCCTTTTGCGGTTCAAAAGATCTTCTCCCGGAGGCGCCATGAAGCTAACGGTACCTAGACGGCAATCCCTTCATGAATCCGGTCAACGGAAGCAAACTTCGCGGTCACTTCGCTGAAGAAGAACAAGCTGTGCATCTCTTGGCACTCCGTGTAGTGTCGAACTACGAGCACTGAGCCCTCTAGTCCGGGGGAACGTAGGCAACCTTAATTGGTCCGGTCTAAAAATACATAAAAAAGTCAAAAGTTTGAATGTCAATCAAGACCTCCATCAAGCTACGCACTTTTCAAGAACACGCCCCAACAGTCACCTTGACCAAGTCAAACGACGGCGGCAACATCAAAGGACATCCGAGGGTCACTCCCAAAGATCAAACGATCGACTCATGTTCCGTTTCCAAGCCCAGGGGGCTTGTCTTCACCCTCACGCGCTTCAAAAATAAAAATAAAAAAAAGAGCTCAAGCAAGGGCTCACAAAAAAACAACAAAAAAAGAAGCTCAAGCAGAAGCTGCAAAAAGAGGTTAAGAGCCCGACGCCAACAAGAGGTAAGGAAGCTGCGAAAAAGACCGTCAAAGCAACTTGTCAGGGGAGCATTCAACCTCTCAGCCAAGCACAAAGCCTAAGCAAAAGGGATTGCCGTCATGGCCTGCATCGTTTCAGTCCCGCAAATGCAATGTAAAAGTCCAAAGATGGACGCCGACAAGGTGCACAAAAGAAGCAAAGGCAAACAAGAGATCTTGCGTCTCGACAAAGATTTAAAAGTAAATCACAAATCACTAACGGTTACAACATTTCTTTATGAGTTCAAGCACGGTCTACTCTCAAGTTCACAACATGCTAAAAGACAACTTAATACATTTAACAAATAATGTGTTTGCAAATGCAATGAATGGATACCTAGGAGGTCATTCCGCGCCATCTGCGCTTGTCCCCTCGCCATTCTTTCCTTTCTTCCCTCGTCCCCGGCGAGTCTTCTTTCGCTCCACGTGAACCAACTCTGCGTCTCTCGGTCAGAGATGCGGGGTCCTCCCCGTAGAGTCAAACAATCCAGTAGCTCTCGGGGCTTCATTCGTCCGTGCTTCGGCTCGGATCTCCTCCTGCGAGTGCAACGAGAGAGGACCTCTCCCTGTCGGTCGGTCAACTCTAGTCTCGTAGTCAAACAAAGTGTCTCCCGTCACATCCAAAGGGTCGGACCAGGCTTCGGCACTCCTAAGGCAATAGCTACTACGGCAGCGGGTCCCAGAATCGCTACACGCACGCTCTCCAGAGGCCACTTGGGGCCCTTGACACGTTGCTCATACCGGGCCGGAGTGCGAGTCGTCAATACGACACTCCTCGACGTCTAAGGAGTACCACGGGAGGGAAAGCGGAATACTTCCATACCCTCGGAAAATACAAGAAAGCACTGGAGCCGCCATACGAAGAGGAGCTATCTCCGTAGTAGCAAGGTCATCCCAACCCAACAAAGGCTCTGCTTCATCCCAAACGGAAACAAGCAACGGAATATAAAAGGAGGACCAAGACAAACCTGGAACTCGACGACATAGGACCGCTTCTGCAAGACCCTCCTAGTCTCGATCCTCCGGTGGGGAACCCACCAACGGATCCCGATGCGTACCAAGTGTGCCATCCATCTCTCCCAGGCGGAGCGATCCATATCCAACACAAGAGGTCGGCGAGCAAATGACCACGGGCTAAACGACGTCGGAGCCTCGGGCATGGCTCGAAGTCTCTCTCGCGGCCACAGGTGAGCAAAGCGGGGCTTCCCCTCTCGTGAACCGATCCCCGGTCGCCGGACGGTCGATACCATGAAGAGTCTCCCCGGCGCAACGGAACCCATTTCCCAGCAAACGGTAACAACAACATTTGTCCTCGGCGGGACCTTGCTCCAAACTGCCCAAACACCGGCCAAAGCCACTTCCGGCAAATATACACTACCAACAAACGCTCTCGGCTCACGTGGCATGCACAAAAAAATAATAATAGCAACAATTTCTAGGAAACCCAGGAATCACAAAAACGACATTACATCTTAAAATAAAATGATGTTTGCCGTGCAAATACGAGTGTTTTATTACGGGTACATCAAATGTACGTTTGCTAAACAAAAAAAGAGAAGATATGAAAAGAGGGAAAGCAAATGAATACTAATGAGACTCCTCGACATCATCATCCTCGCGAAGGGTCCTCCGAGAGAAGTCGGGCATCCGGTGAACTCGCCGTCACATCCTCGTCGTCGAGTGCCGAGCCCCGCCGAGGCCGCCACTCAAAATAATCCGAAGGATCAAATCCGACGAAAGGATCGAAGAAAGAAGGCTCACGAGGATCCCTCACCCCGTGCGTCTGCGGAAGGGAAGAGCTGATAAAAGGGCCGCGCCTCGGAGCTCCCGAAGACGTCCGGCATCCATGCTATGCCGCCCCTCGAAGGTCCCTCTGCTGCAGCTCCAGGCTCGGCTCTCGGTGGAGGAACGTCTACGGAATGCCTCGAAGGCATAGGGCGAGTGCCGCGGCACGCGTCGCGAAGACCGGCAAGACATCTTCGACGCCATCTTCTTCGCAAACGACCTCATCGCCACATAACGGCGAGTCGGCATATCATAGGCTCTCCCGGGACTGCCGCACAAGCAAACGGCCCAAGGAGCGCTCGGCAATACGGTTATACTCAACAACAAAAAAAAATATACGAGAAAAGATGCCAAGATGGAAAAGAGTCGCACACTCACCGATCGGGATCAGCTCTGTATGCAGCGGGAGGCACAGCTCCGAAGCGGGTACGGCACCCTCGCCTCGACCCAGTCCCCGCGGACATACGTGAAAATCCGGCCGGCATCGGAACCTGTGGGGAGCTGCGAGAGCCGGCCTCTCTCTCCTCGCGGTACTGCGGCGTCCTCGGCTTCCTCCTCACGAAGGCCCCGTACTCCTCTCCATACAAGATGAACTCCTCGGCGCCCACACCGCCAAGGTACCTCTGAAGTCAAGCACATCCATGTCCCGGAATCAAGCATCCCAAAGGGAGGGTCCTCGAGCCACGGGAAGCACACCGGGCCATCTTTGCCGGAAGACCCGCTCCCCTGTGCATGACGTCGCAAGTCAAGCCCCGCGAAGCATCTTCCGTCGCTGCTGTCACCTCGGGAGCCCCCTCGAACTCATCACCCTCATACCTGAGCCCACGGGAACAAAACAAACCCTCCTCGGCTACCCCTCTCTAGACGCTCTGCACATCCCCGTGGCGATGGTGAGCTTCCCCCGCCGGTCCTCCTCTTCCTCGCCGTACGAGCCCGGCCCGACATAGCGGGATACGCAGCAACGGCCCCAGGGATCTCTATCCCACGGAAACACTTGAAAAAACCTCATAGAACCACACTGTGACAAAAACGAGAAAAGGCTCGGTGCAAAAGAAAACGGAGAAACGACAAGTTGCTAAATCAAAAACAAAGATAAACTCATACCTCCAAAGCAAAGTCAAAACAGGCCAAAGAACTGACACGCCCATTAAACCGGTCCCGAGGAGAAGTAGAGCTCGGCCAAGCCTCGCCTCGCCCCAAGCAATGTCACATACTCTCTCCGAGATCAACCAAGCTCTCCAACAGAGCAAAGGGAGCGCGATCACGTGGTTCGAGAACAAAGTCTCGGAAAGTGCATACCACAAAAAGCGCGCGCCGAGCTGCCCGCCGTTACTGGCCGGTACCCCGAACATAGGCCCCGATCGCCGTGATCTCGCCCACTTCAACGCAACGCAACCACCGGGCCGTCAACGTAAGACCGGTCTTCGCCCACTTCAACGGCAATTCAATCCCGGCCAGTCAACGTAAGACCGGTCCTCGCCACTCCAATGGCAATTCAACCCTGGCCGTCGGCGTAAGACCGGTCCTCGCCCACTCCAACGGCAATTCAACCCCGGCGGTCGGTGTAAGCAGAACCTCGCCCACTTCAACGGCAATTCAACCACCGGCCGTCAACGTAAGACCGGTCTCGCCCAGCTCCAGCGGCAATTCAAGAAGCCGGCGGTCGGTGTAAGCCCGAACCTCGCCCGCTCCAACGGCAATTCAACAGCGGCCGTCAACGTAAGACCGGTCCGCCCACTTCAACGGCAATTCAATCCCCGGCCGTCAACGTAAGACCGGTCCTCGCCCACTTCAACGACAATTCAACCACCGGCCGTCAACGTAAGACCGGTCTCGCCACTTCAACGGCAATTCACCGGCCGTCAACGTAAGACCGGTCTCGCCACTTCAACGGCAATTCAATCCCCGGCCGTCAACGTAAGACCGGTCCTCGCCCACTTCAACGGCAATTCAACCCCCGGCAGTCAGTGTAAGCCCGAACCTCGCCCACTCCAACGGCAATTCAACCACCGGCCGTCAACGTAAGACCGGTCCTCGCCCGACGGCAATTCAAGAAGGAGCCAACACCTCCCAGTACGAATATCAAGGCACGAGACGCCTCCAAAACGCCCGACGGCAATTCAGGAAGGAGCCAACACCTCCCAGCACGAATATCAAGGCACGAGACACCTCCAAAAGCGCTCAACGCACCGGCCCTCAAGCAGTCCGAAGACACTTTCGGCGGGGAAAGCCCTACAAGGCCACATATCCCCAGCAGATGAACACCGGCCATCAAAGTAAGCCCGAGCTCCTTCCCCAGCAAGTCAAAAAGGGAATCCTTGCAAGCCCCTACAAGGCCACGATAAATCCTCAACGGATGAACACCGGCAGTCAGTGTAAGCCCGAACCTCGCCCACTTCAACGGCAATTCAACCACCGGCCGTCAACGTAAGACCGGTCCTCGCCCGACGGCAATTCAAGAAGGAGCCAACACCTTCCAGTACGAATATCAAGGCACGAGACGCCTCCAAAACGCCCGACGGCAATTCAAGAAGGAGCCAACACCTCCCAGTACGAATATCAAGGCACGAGACGCCTCCCAGCGCTGCGCACCGGCCCTAAACGAGTCCGAAGACACTTTCCTCAGCAGGGAAAGCCCCTACAAGGCCACATATCCCAAAGAGATGAACACCGGCCATCAAAGTAAGCCCGAGCTCCTTCCCGGCCAAGTCAAAAAGGGAATCCTTGCAAGCCCCTACAAGGCCACGATAAATCCCAGCGGATGAACACCGGCGGCCATCGTAAGTCCAACCTTCTCCCGACGGACAAAGCACGAGACAACTAAACTTCTCAAAGCTCAAGGCGGCCATGCCTCCACCATTACCGCGTAAGACGATTCAAAGTCCTCCCGCGTGGCACCAACCGCCGCAAGACGATTCAAAGTCCTCAGGCGTGGCACCAACCGCCGCCGAAGACGATTGAAAGTCCTCAGCGTGGCACCAACCGCCGCGAAAGACGATTCAAAGTCCTCCCGCGTGGCACAAACCGCCGCCGAAGACGATTCAAAGTCCTCCAGCGTGGCACCACCGCCGCGAAGACGATTCAAAGTCCTCCGTGGCACCAACCGCCGCCGAAGACGATTCAAAGTCCTCCGGCGTGGCACCAAAACCGCCGCCAAGACGATTCAAAGTCCTCACGCGTGGCGCAACCACATTCGAAGACGATTCAAGTCCTCACGCTATCCCGGCCGGAAGGCTTTAAACCACTCGGTCAGGAAGACAGTATAAACCTCCCAAATCACTATCTCAGGCCGGAAGGCCTTAAACCACCCGATTAGGAAAATCGTAAAATTTCCATCCCAGGACACCACCACGTCCTCACAATTGACCTCGGCGGTCACCACATCTTAGGACACCACCACGTCCTCACAACCGACCTCGGCGGTCACACAACACGAGTGGCACCACCACGCCCGCACTCACAAATTCATGACTTCTGAACTACGACCAGGCTTGATTCCCGCCAGGGATACGTAGGAATCCTATCACAGGGTCCAGCCATCGACCTATGCGCTCACCCAGGACACCACCACGTCCTTACCACTGACCTCGGTGGTCACGCGACACTTCAGGGCACTACCACGCCCACATTCACAAAACACTCACCCCACACCCGAACTACGATCAGGCTTGATTCTCGCCAGGGATACGTAGGAATCCTATCACAGGGTCTAGCCTACTGACCTAAGCGGTCACACAATAGGACACCACCACGTCCTCACACTGACCTCCCCGGTCACTTTATCTCCCAGCACGCGATCCAGATTAGGACCCTTATCTTATCGGCGACCCTTCTTTCATAAGTGACGTCGTCGAGGGGCTTCGTAAGTACCCCAACTGGATCACACCCTTTCAAACACACGGAAAGCACCGCAGACTCATCAACGCAGTCTCGACGACCCCTCTCACTCAAAACCCTCTCTAAACCCCGGCCAACCAAGGGAGGAGCCTTCCTGGGATAAAAAGGGACAAAAGGACCTTTCGGGAATTTTCAGGAAATTGGAAAAGCAATAATGGTCCGTACGGACCTCTTTGCTTTCATAATTACTAAATCCTCTTAAAGTCCACAATATTCCCTCAAATCCCGGGGAAAATGATTACCCTCTTGCTTAGTTGGTCCGTACGGACCTCTTTGCATGCAAGATGGTCCGTACGGACCTTATTGCACAGGGGACATCATGATTTCCAAATATTCACCATCATCACAGATTCCCTCAAATCGAGGAAAACCAAAAGTACGGATTACCGGGGAGGTCCGTACGGACCTCTTTGCACCAAATCTGGCACTATAAATAGAGGGCTCCCCCTCCTCATTTTCACACACCTCCCACTTCTCTCTTCCTCCCTAGGCCTTCTGGCTTCCCCTCTAAGTCCTTCCGAGGCATTCCCGGCCCCTTTCGGATCCTTCCGAGGCCTTCCGAGCCCCCTCGTGGTGCTCCGAAGCCTCCCCGAGCGCTCCCGCGACGCTCTGCGCGCCCCGAGGCACTCTCGAGGTACTCTGAGGCCCCTCGTGGTACTCCGAGGCCTTGCACGGTCTTTCCACGGTGTCCGGCTCTTTCCGAGTCAAACCGGCGATCCCAAACCACGCCGAAACTCGCCCGAGTGACTCACTTGCCACCACAACGCACGCCGAACCTGCGCCCGAGTGATCCCGACGATCCCCACGCACGCCGAACCTCGCCCGAACGCAGCTCGCAACATCAACTCACGCGAAACTGCGTCCGCGAGACAACGCATCTCCCCGAAGCAATCCCGATCCGCACCGGAACGCTACTCCGACCTCAAACACTATTCCCCAGTGGAAGACGGACACGAACCAACATTGGTAAGGCTTCCTTCCATTACTATTTCAATACATTTCCATACACAGCATACAATGTAGACATCCGATACAGCATGTATTTTTAAAAGCACACACACACACACACAACATTTAAAGGATATTAGGGGTATCCGAAAGACTCGTTTTACGAGGCGACTCGGGTGAGCTCTAATATTCTAATATTCTCTTCCCGAGGAGTCATTTGACCTCCGAACTCAAAATCTCATCACACAAAAAACAGTTTAAAATTATCTTTAAACTGATGCCCTTTTTCAATGTTTTGGGCTTAATAAAAACGGCGTGGCGACTCTACAAAATGCGAAAACAAAACGGCGGGACCAAACCGCCGCCAACGCGAAAGATGCCAGATGCCGGGGCGTGAGCCTCTCGGATCCGGGTAATTTCAGAATGCAATTGCGATTCAGGAGGTGCATAATGGTAACCAACCTAGCGTACCTGTGGAGGCTGCTGCTAATATGGTGACTGGTAAAAGCAAGTTTAAAGGAAAAGGTGTGAAAACTCACTCTAAGGATAAAGAAAACCATGATAAGATTAAAGTTAAGAAAAATAACTTTAAGAAGCCAAAAGCAAAACTGAACTGCTGGAATTGTGGAGAAGGTGGACACTTTTCTAGGGACTGTCCGTCCAAGAAAGGAAAAGGACCACAAGGCTCTGCTGATGACCATCCTGCTGTCAACATGGTGTTGGGTCCGAAGGATTATGATGATCCTGACTCTGACGCACCTGGAGTTGACGCTCTGACCTGCAATGTTACAAAGTATTTAACCTCTTGTCCTGAAATCTTTACTGTCTATGAACCCAACGAGTGGCTAGTTGACACTGGGGCAAATGTGCACGTTTGTGCTGATAAATTGCTATTTGTGTCTTACCAGCCTGAGCGTGGTAGATCAGTGACGATGGGGAACTCTAGTGCTGCAAAGGTGCTTGGGACTGGACGCGTGGACCTGAAGTTTCCTAATGGGTGCATTCTTACCTTGCATCGAGTGTATCACGTTCCTGATATTCGTCGCAACATTATTAGTGGTTCTAGTTTAGTTAGGGAAGGATTTGAGATTTCTTTTAAATGTAATAAGGTCATAATTTTGGATTCTGGTAGTTTTGTGGGGAAAGGTTATTTCTCGGATGGTTTATTTAAAATTAGAGTTGAAACTGATGTCAGTTCCCACAATAATTTTAGTTCTATTGATTATCATGTTTCTTATTCCATTGAATCTTCAAATGTTTGGCATGGTCGTTTAGGATATATTAATTATGATTCTGTGAAAAGAATGATGAATTTAGATATTATTCCTAAACATGCTATTGATAAAAATTATAAGTGTCATGTATGTGTTGAAGCTAAATCTACAAAAGGTCCATTTAAGTCGGTTGTGAGAAATTCTGAAATTCTAGATTTAGTTCATACTGATATTTGTGAATTTAATGGCTTGTTGACCAAAGACAAAAAGAAATACTTTCTCACCTTTATTGATGATGCTAGTAAATACTGTTATGTCTATCTGCTTAATTCTAAGGATGAAGCATTAGATAAATTCATTATATTTAAGAATGAAGCAGAAAAACAAACTGGCAAGAAACTTAAACGGTTAAGGTCTGATAGAGGAGGTGAATATGAGTCTAATCCGTTCATGTATTATTGCCAAGAAAACGGAATCGTACATGAAGAGACTCCTCCCTACACTCCTCAATCTAATGGTGTAGCTGAACGTAAGAATAGAACCTTTACCGATATGATTAACAGTTTACTCATAAGTTACGGGATCGCCCAAATATATGTGGGGAGAGGCTTTGAATACGGCTTGCCATATTCTGAATAGAGTCCCTCCTAAACATAGAAAGGAAAGTCCGTTTGAACTTTGGAGAGGTCGACAGGCAAGTCTGAAACACTTAAAAGTGTGGGGGAGCCTTGCAAAGGTACTTGTACCCGCACACAAAAGGAAAAAGCTTGGACCTAAAACTGTTGATGCTATCTTTATAGGTTATTCTGAAACAAGCTATGCATTGAGATTTCTGATCATCAAATCTGAAATTTCTGGCATAGATGTGAACTCTATAGTTGAGTTACGTGATGCAACATTTTTTGAGGATGTGTTTAATTTCCTATGAAAGACGGACTTCCTAAAGAATCTAACCCAACCACTAATTCCATTCCTGCTCAAGTAGAGGAGCTGACAAATGTGGGGGTTGATTCTAGTGCAACTCATTCTGACGATGAGATTGAACCAAGAAGGAGCAAACGGGCAAGGACCACCAAGGACTATGGAAGTGATTTCATCACTTACAATGTCGAGGGTGATCCTCTAACCTTCAAAGCTGCTATGGCCACTTCGATGCCAAACGGTGGAAGGATCTTTGTTAAGAGTGAGATGGATTCTATTGTCTCTAATGGGACATGGGAATTGGTCGATCTCCCTCACAGTTGTAGCACGATAGGATGTAAGTGGGTCTTCAAAAGGAAACTGAAACCGGATGGAACCGTTGACAAGTTTAAGGCTAGGTTAGTGGCTAAGGGATTCAAGCAAATGGAGGGAATAGACTATTTCGATACCTATTCGCCAGTTGCTAGAATGACTACAATCCGAATGCTTATTGCATTGGCCTCTGTATATGATCTTCCTATCCATCAGATGGATGTTAAGACCGCCTTCTTGCATGGCGATCTAGAGGAAGAAATTTATATGGATCAACTGAAGGTTTTGAGGCCTCTGGCAATGAGAGAAAGGTTTGTAAACTTGTTAAGTCCTTATATGGACTCAAACAAGCCCCTAAGCAGTGGCATGAGAAATTTGATAAAATTGTCTCATCGTTTGGATTCATTACTAATGAGTTTGATAAGTGTGTTTATAGAAAAAGTATTGGTGATAGTAGTATTGTCTTATGTCTGTATGTCGATGATATTCTGTTATTTGGAACAGATATGAGGATAATTAATACTACTAAGGAATTCTTGAAAAGTAAGTTTGAGATGAAGGATATGGGAGTAGCTAGTGTGATTCTTGGCCTTAAGTTGACTCGTTCAACTAGTGGTATAACCATATCGCAATCTCATTATACTGAAAGTGTAATTGAGAAATTTGGTTATAAGAATTGCAAAGTAGCTAAGACTCCATATGATCCTTCAGCTGCACTTACTAAGAATGAAAGTGGAGTACCTATGGCTCAGTTGAGATATTATCAAATTATTGGAAGTTTGATGTATCTTGCCAATTGTATAGACCGGATATATCCTACTCGGTTACTAGGTTGGCTATATATACTCAATGTCCAAATAAAGCACATTGGGAAGCTCTTGATAGAGTTCTCAAGTACTTGAAGGGAACGATTTCCCTTGGGCTGCATTACGGTAGATACCCTTCTGTTCTTGAAGGATATAGTGATGCAAGCTGGATTGCCTATAACTCAGGAAGTTATGGGCATGCGGGGTATGTTTTCACCTTAGGCGGAGCTGCAGTCGCCTGGAGGTCGACCAAACAAACTCTGTTGTCTAGGTCTACATTTGAGGCCGAATTAGTTGCCCTTGACACCACTGGATTGGAAGCTAAATGGCTTCGAGGACTTATGTCTGAGTTGTCCATGGTCAGTAAGCCCATGCCTGTTATCTCTGTACATTGTGACAACACTGCCACAATTGAGAAACTGAAAAGTGTCAAATACTGGCTGTAAAACCAGGAGACACATCCAAATTAGATTAAAATCTATAAGGGATCTTGTGTCTCGGAAGGTGATAACTGTTGATTATGTTGGTACCAAGGATAACACAGCTGACCCTTTAACCAAAGGGCTAGAATTTGCTCTAGTTCAAAAATCTAGGTTGGGGATGCGGGTCGAACCTGTCGATTCAAACGCAGTAGCAACCCCTACCTGAGTGGAGATCCCACAAAGGAGATTCAATGTGGTAATAACAAGCTGTGGGGTGAGTCAGAGCACCTAAAATTAGATTGACATGTCACATTTCTGAGTCTATCCCCTGAATAGCCTAGAGGTGCTCGTAGCTGCTAATAAAGTAAAAGTTTGGAACTTTGAATGGGATCAAGTCTTTTAGACAAGATGTTAGCAGTACATCTTCTGAGATGCCCAGCTAAGTGAGTGTTATTGTTGGCCGCAATTAGAGGAATTCGGGTTATTCCTTGAAAGCACTCATGATAGAGGATCGGGACGTATGGCTTATAAGTGTCAAGTGTTCGATAGAGGGCCTATCATAGCTTTTGTCGTGTTTGTTACCAGCAAAGGCCTCTACATCCAAAGGCATCAGATTCAAGACACCCGTTCATCTGATCCTGTGGAGGTTTGCGTTGGATAACATAGGTAGTGGTTGGCTTAGGAAGGTACCATTATTGAAAGCATGGCAATGGATAATCTGTACACGTCATATTTCTATGAACTTGTGGGGGATTGTTGAAATATTTGATATATGTGGTATTAAAGTTCATAGCCCTATGACCTTGGAGCGTCATTGGCTTGAAGCTGAATTTGGCTAAGGGAAAAACACGTCGAAAGTTACGCAAGGAGGGCGGCGCGGCTGAGGCCTAGGGCGGGCGCGGCGTGGTGTGCCCAAACTTCGCCATAAGTTTACGTCGATTAGCGCGATCACGCATGCCTCGAGGGCGGCGCGCGTCGTGACGGGCTTAGTTTCTTCTGGGCGGGTGCGGTCTCAAAACCCTAAAATTACCATATGTATAAATATATACTTCCTCCGAATTTATGTATGAGATTTACAAGAGAAAATCAATTCTCTTGCTTTATTTCATTGCAAAATTACTCCTGTTCATAGAGATTCGTTCGTGAGATTGAAGGCGGCGAGATAGGACCAAGGTGATTACCTACTGTGTCTTTGATTTGTGGTACGTAATCCGTGATCGTTTTATCCTCGGAGGAATTTGCACGTGCACTGAGTTGCACCAATTGGGGGCAATATTTTCTCTTAGGACAGTCTTTCTAAGGCGACTCGATCAAATCACGATAAGTTTTCTAATCGTTTGATTTCTTGTTTCTGTTTGGTTTTCCTGATCCTGTTTCCTTGCTTTCGTTTTGCTTTTGGCTTATTGGTACGATCTTGACTTGATTAATAAATTTCCCTATTGTTGATTAAATTCTTTGTTTAATACGTAGTCTTTGTTAATTAATTTCCAACAAGCGACCTTTGGTAAAAATGGGAAAAACAAAACACGTTTTTCCTAAGTGTCAAGAAAAACACGTTTTTTGTAAGACCAACTCTTAAATATGAGACAAGTATAATACGTTGAAAAATTATACGTATTTATTATATTATAATATATTTTCAAAATTAAGATGAAAAGTTGGGCATACAAAAAAGCGTGAATGGTAAAATTTCTCTTCAAATATCGATAGGAGTAATACAAATAGATAATATATAAATATACAAGCTTAAAAATACTTCCTCCGTCCCATAAGTCTTAGGAATTTTTGAAATGGCACGAGAATTAAGGAATATTATTATAGTATTAGGAGAGAGAATGAGTGAAAGAAGTGTTGTGAGTGTGAAAAATTAAATAGGAGAGAGAATGAGTGGAGAGAATAATAAATTATAATGTGTTGTGAGTATTAAAATAATGTAGGAGAGAGAATGAGTGGAGAGAATAGTGATTTAAGGTTTCCATTTTGGAAATTCTTAAGACTTATGAGACGCCCAAAATGAAAAGTTTTCTTAAGACTTATGGGACGGAGGGAGTATGTCATAGCTAGGTAATATAGATATACTAGTAAAAGTCCGTGTTCGAGGACACGTGTTTTTTTTTTTAATTAAATATTTTTTTAAAGGGCAAAATGGAAAAGGGACAACTTAGTGAGGGCAAAATGAGAAATTTGACATTTGAAACTGTTCACACAACTGTTCACGGACAGTTGTGATTTATACTATAGATTAACATTTTATTAAGTTAAATTAAAAAAAACTTTAGCAAATTCACATATATAGACACAGCCATATATATTAATTTCATTTCAATTACTTACCTATCATAAAAATGTGTTTAATAGACAATTATACATGTGTTCTAAAAGAATATTTATAATTGTTATATTTATGTTATAATTAATTATCATCTTATATGATTAAGTTGCAAACGATGATTAATTTTTTAAATTTTGTTTATATCGATTTTTATAAGTGGAATATATTATGTTTAAGGTTCGTTAACAAAGAGAAGGGCCTTAACTTTATTTATTGAGTTAACCTGAATTTTCATAATCACCTTATATGGATCATGATAATCCTTATAATAATTAAGGAGAATTTAATAACTTCTTTATAAAGTAAATTAAACAAAGTACTAAAGTTGACTAAGTATATATTGGGCCCAAAACATTAAATACAGTTGACCAAAACACTAAATCAGTTGACCCTTTTCTCTTCCTTAATTTGTAAAAATCCTAGATGAAATATATAAAAAGGAAATAATTTTAGTACAATTTTGTTGTGACACAAACAATTTACAAATAAATAGAGCATTGCTTCTTCTTCTGTTTCATAATAAACGTTGCATTTTTGTTTGTTTATCCCAAAATAAATGTCATGTTTTGTCATTATTATACATTCAGGGAGTATTTGACGAATTAAATAGTACTTCCTCCATTCCAAAATGTTTGTCTCATTTGATTTTTTTGTTGAACTTTGACCACAAATATATGACAATTTAATTATTTTCATGAAATTCTAAAAATTCCTATTGATTCACCATTAATAATATTATCAACAACAACTTTTAGAATTTTATGAACATGATTAATCTCTCGTAAATTTGTGGCAAAAAGTTCAACAAAAAGTCAAACGGTATTAAATATTTTGTGAGGGGTATTTTTTTTTTTAAAACTTGAGATAAGCCCGAACTGAAGAAATCTTCCGGGTAGAATATCAAAGAATATTCCAAGTAAAATCAAAATTCTTGGCTATCATATCCCAACAGAAACACCAAATAATCTCCGATTAATTACCTCCCAATTCAAAACTCCTCTCCCCTTATATATTTGAAACTGTTCTTCACAATAATAATTAATAACCCTTTCTCTCTCATAAAACATAAAAAAAAATCCTCCATTTTTATGTTACTTTCTTCCTCCTCCTCATCAATGTGGGCTGTAACGACGACGTTATGTGTGTTGTTACACATAGCTGGATTGTGCCATGGTGGTACAACTGGTGTATATGTTCGAAAACCTTGGGCTTCTGAAGACATCCCTAAAGAATTTTTCACTCCACCAGAAGGCTACAATGCTCCTGAGCAGGTACTTATTTTCTTCAAATATTACATTGAACTCGCACAAAGATCAAAGAGTCCACGCCATAAGCCCAAAGATTGGCGACGTGTAAGGGGCGTGTTGAAGCGCTTATCCCATATCGGGAATAAACAAGCCTTGTGCTTAAACATATAAAGATCTTGAACTCGGTTAAAGCCCGATCGGGATTAATTTTATTTGTAAAGATTGCAAGTGAAAAGAAGATTATTTAGTAGTTCTCGATAAAAAATTATAAATTAATATACACTAAACTGGTTTTTATTCTCTCCTTAACACATGATTCTTTATGTTAATGACTTAATGTGATGAATTTTTAGGACTGTTATAATCTTAAACTGGTTTTTTTTTCTTATTAATAGAGACAATAGGTATACACTAAGCTAATAATACTTGATTCATGGTAATTACAAGGTTAACATTGATTAATTTTTTGAATCCCCAATGTAGGTTCATATTACACAAGGAGATCTTGTAGGAAGAGGTGTTATAATCTCATGGGTTACGCCTCTTTTGCGACATCCTAATGTCGTAACCTTTTGGGAAGATGGCAAAGAACATCACAAGCGCAAAGTCCACTCCGTCACCACTTCTTATCGTTACTACAACTATACTTCTGGCTACATTCATCATGCTACCATTAAGAAATTGAAGGTACACACACACACACAAACATATACGTATATATTATAAGGGCTCGTTTGGGGCACAACTTAATTTGTGCCTAACAATTTGATTATTGTGTTTATGTGCAGCATGATACAATGTACTTTTATGAGCTAGGCAAACATAACTCAACACGCATGTTCTCTTTCGCGACACCTCCTAAAGTTGGACCTGATGTGCCCCATACATTTGGTGTCATTGGTTAGTAATTACTAGTGACAAATTATGTTGTACAATGCTTGTACTTTTGTAAGTCTAAAGTTGGAGGGCTTTTGTGCAGGTGATTTGGGACAAACATACGATTCAAATCAGACGTTGGAGCATTTAGTGGCAAATCCAGATGTTCAATCTGTATTGTTTGCTGGTGATCTTTCTTATGCAGATGATCACCCTTTACATGACAATGAGAAGTGGGATACGTGGGGCCGGTTTGTTGAGAAGAGCTGTGCTTATATCCCTTGGATTTGGGCTCCCGGAAATCATGAACTTGACTTTGCCCCTGAAATTGTAAGAACAATATAGCACTCCCAAGAACATTTCCATGGCTGAATTTTGTTTGTTTTAAGGTTTCCATGCATAATTCCGTTTTTACCTTTGTGTTCTTCAAGGGCGAAGATATTCCTTTCAAGCCATACACACAACGATACCATGTACCTTACAGAGCTTCCAAGAGTACATCACCACTATGGTATTCAATTAAGCGGGCATCTGCACATATCATAGTCCTTTCTTCTTACTCAGCTTATGGTATGAAAAATTAGCAAAATGTCGTTTATAATATTTGAGGCCTTATATGACACTCGCATAAGTTATAACGACACTCAATATGTGTTGTATTGCTATTTCAGGAAAGTACACGCCGCAGTACAGTTGGCTTGAACAAGAACTCCCGAAGGTCAACAGAAAGTTGACTCCATGGTTAATTGTTATTGTACATTCTCCATGGTACAACAGTAATAACTACCATTACATGGAAGGAGAAAGCATGAGGGTTATGTTCGAGCAATGGTTTGTTAAGTACAAGGTTGACCTTGTCTTTGCTGGCCATGTCCATTCCTATGAGCGTTCGGTATGCATATACACATTGCTCCTATCTCTATATCCCTAAATGAACGACCTTTGTTGAAAAAACAAGATTTTTTATAGAAACTTTGTGTATTGGACATTGTAGGAGAGAGTATCGAATGTGCAGTACAACATTACAGATGGGTTAAGTGCTCCAATTAAGGATCCTTCTGCTCCAGTCTACATAACAATTGGCGATGGTGGAAACATTGAGGGTATTGCCAATAGGTAAGATCTTTCTTACGAAACAATGGACCCCCCACCCCCACCACCATCCTTCTTGGACCTCATGCGTAGTGAGAGCTTTGTAACACCAGGTTGCCCCTTTTAGAGATTACGTGATGACTAAATATGAAAAACCTTTTTGTTTGCAGTTTTACGGATCCACAGCCTAGCTACTCAGCATACAGAGAAGCAAGCTTTGGGCATGCTATTCTTGATATCAAGAACAGGACGCACGCGTATTATGCTTGGCACAGGAACCAAGACAATAACCCTGTTGCTGCTGATACAGCATGGTTCTATAACAGATATTGGTACCCGAATGAAGAGCCCAACTCTCGTAGTTAAATGGTCTAGGAGTTGGTACATTTTTGGTTCAGTAGCCATCTCTTTTATCAGTAGTAGTAGATGAATTTTCGGTTTTTATTTGAAGTTTTTGTGGTTAGTCTGATATTTTCTTAGTTGATTATCTGTTAATAATAATATGTTCCATTTTTTTAAATTCAGTCTTTACTCCGTTACCGAGAAAAGTAGCTAGCAGAACAGATTCAGGTCTCTTATTCTCAGTATTATCTTTGTTCATGTTCTTGACTGCTGAAAGGGTGTCTTCCATACTCCTAAATCTGATGGGATTCTTGAATATGTCCTTAAGTAGACTTGTACTGTATTCATATACAGTTGAACACAGGAGTTTTAAGTCGCTTTCTCTTTGGATCTCCGGTGCCACACCTAATTCATGAGCCATAATCAAGCAAGATATTAATTCTCCTTGGGTCCAAAATAAATGACCAAAAACAAATTCAAAAATAGGAGAAATTACCTCTATAGGGTCCTTCACCCCAAGTTAAAAGATCAATTAAGACAATAATTTTGGAATTTAACCACCTAGTCAAAACTTTAAAATGAAATATCTTAAGATTCAAAAGTCAAAAAAAAAAAAAAAAAATCCGAGAGCACCGTTGTGTTCGTATCATCAAGACGAATCAAGTTAGTAGCATCGACATATAATCCGAATCAAATTTGAGAAGTTCACGGTTGTTCTAAGTTCACAGTTGGTTTTTAAAAGTTTACAGTTGCTTTTCACGTGTTCAAAAAACAACTAAGAGAAGTTCACAGTTGATTTAGTTAAGTTCATAATTTATGCATGAAAATGTCTTTTATTTTATTTAATTCACTGTTGTTAGTCTTTTATGGCCTCTATTTGTTTTATTTTTTTATGAGATTATTTGACATGTTTGTTAAGTTCACAATTGTTTTTAGTTAACTTTACAGTTGTTGTTTTTTTATCTTTATGACCACTATTTTTTGCAATTTTATGAAATTATTTGACATATTTGTTAAGTTCACAGTTATTTTAGTCTTTTATTTCTTCTATTTTTAGAATTTATAAGATTATTTGACATATTTGTTAAGTTCACAGTTGTTTTTAGTTATGTTCACAATTGTTTTTGTTAATTTCATAAAGAAAAACAAAACTAGAGGCATAAAGACTAAAACAATTGTGAACTTAGCTTAAACAACAGTGAATTAAAGTAGAATAGAAGATATTTTCATGCAAAATTATGAACTTAACTAAATCAACTGTGAACTTCTCTTAATTGTTCTTTAAACAACTGTGAACTTCTAAAAAACAACTGTGAACTTGGAACAATTGTGAACTTCAGAAATTTGATTCAGATTATATGTTAATGCTACTGGTTTGATTCGTCTTGACGATACGAACACAACGGTGCTCTCGTTTTTTTTTTTTACTTCTAGATCCTAAGATATTTCATTTTAAAGTTTTGAGGGAAAAAAAACGAGGAAGGAGAGATGGAGTGACAGCTGGTACACGCGTGTATTTAAAATGAAAGGACCTGATGACCGTTTCCGAAAATATGTGTACTAGGTAGTCGTTTTTTGTTAGGATAAGAGACGATTTGGTAATTGCCCCTTAAATATATTTCATGTTACTCTTGGGAGAATACCCCATAAGTTATAAAAAGTATCATAATACCCCATAAGTTTCTTTTCATGTTGTATTATTCATGTTGTGTTATTCTGTAACATACTATATCACATGATAGGTATAATAATCCATAATTGAATATAATATGTCTGGATGGTGGCAGGTGGCGATCGATTTTCAATGATTGATTTGACAACTAGTGACCGGTTTTCGGCGTCGACGATGGTGGCGGCGGGCGGCATTTTTGATGATGTTGTATCATTATTTTTAATTACTGCATATTGCATGTAATATAATATATTACTACATGAAAACTTGTTGGATATTTAATTTAATGAGAAATTTGAGGGGAAGGTGATTTGTCCCAAATGGGACTTATGGGTTAAATCCCTTTAATTAATCTTAATCTGTTTTTTTATGCTTCACTTCCAAGTGTCCCAAAAGGAAAAATAAAAAATTTCAAATTTGTAGTTAATCAATCAAGAATAAGCTTGAAAATTTCGAACAAATTTGAAAAAAAATCGGAACAAATTTGATTTTTTTTTATTATTCATTTTGGGACGAGTAATTAATTATGTGAAGTTCCAACAATAGCCTCGTAAGCTTTAATATATTATTCCAATTACTTGAAACAAAGGCAAGAATTTAGTTAGGCTGCCCCCAAACCTGCCCTTTGCTAGTTAACTTCGAATTGAATCCTATCTTCAATTAATCAAACTTTGAATAGGATTAGAAAAACCTGGAATGGAATAGTATCCAGGTTAGGACTATTATATGACTAGGAGACAAGAATTAGAGTAGGAATATAAAAGATCTGATCTCCTTTAGATATCTGGATTATGAACACAGCCATTATATAAACCTATCTTCAACACAACACACAGTTGAATACTTTCTTAATTCCTTCTCTCTGCTTATTTTTACTTGAAACTATTCTTTAGATATTATGAAAGGGGAGATAGTTAGTTATGAAGAAGCTGTTAATCGACGTTGCAGCGTTTTACCGAATGACATGATGGCGGAAATTCTTCAAAGACTGCCTGTCAAGTCTTTGTTGCGGTTTGAGTCCGTCTCGAAAGACTGGCTATCTTTAATACTCTGCCCACAATTCATTGCTAAACACTTACTCCATCATCGGCAAAAGGTCAACTATCTTCATTGTTACTGCCATGTTCCCCATTGCAGTAATGACATCTCCAAGGTCATCCGTGCTCATTTTTCTGCCAACAATGCAGATTGTTGTCCAAAAGACCATCTTCAACGCGGTATTTCGTTGATCTCCAAGGTAGATAATAATAATAATGATGATCAAAATGACAACCCTTTCGCAACTAGTGTGCTCTCTCTTGATTATCGTATTAGAAAAAATAACGGGTCCATTGTGGGTTCTTCTGATGGCTTGGTTTGCTTCAAATTTGAGAAAGATCAATCTTTTGGTATATGGAACCCAGCCACTAGAAAGCTCAAATTCCTACCAAGCCTGCCACTTGATTATAATTCAATTCGTACTTGTAGATTTGGCTTCTCGTATGTTGTCGGTGATTCATGTTACAAACTGGTGCGAATTTCAGAGGTAAAGCAAGCTAATAATAAAGGAGGATATGTTACCCGTGCCCAAGTCCTCATCATAGGGCAGGATTGTTGGAGGGAGGTTTTTGAGTGGTCTGATGAGCTACTGTTTTATGTTTATAAACCAACCGTAGTTGTCAATGGTTGTTTGCATTGGTTTGGGTCAACAATCGGAGAAAGATCAATGATATGGTTTGATATGGAGAAGGAAGTATTTGTTAAGAAAACAATGGTTTCATACCGGACGAGGGTTTCAATTTTTCCAGAACAAGATGTGAGCTTACTGTTTTTGAGGAAAATCTTGCAATGTTTGTTTCTCCAATAACCGATGATTGGTTCATTTGTGATAAAGATGAGGAAAGAGAAGCGTATCATCAATTATGGATCTACGAAAAAGCAAATAACGCGTGGAAAAAGAAATTCACATTCGGACCTTTGCCAACCGGGCATTATCCAGTTGGATTATGGGGAGATAGGGAGATCATTATCATGCAGAATGATTTGGTGAGTTACAACTTATTGGATTCTGACGACCAAATTCACAGCTATGGTTTAAAGGCATATCTTTATAATATTTATAGCAAACAGAAGATAAAACATCCTCCATGTAGAGAGATATACTGTAACTTAGATTTCTATTCCTATGTACAAAGCTTGGTTCAAATTTAGAATTTTTCCTTGTTCATCATTATTGTTAGTGAATGGATTTCAATTTAATAAATTTTGCACAATCAGGCATTCATGCATGCATGCAGTTTTCATAAAATATGCAAGCATGCATATATCCTCCTATCCTAGTCTTAGCTATTCCACTCTTGAGGATTGCCTTTTGATTCTCCTTTCCCATCGCCTCATTCTTCTTCCTCCTAAAAACACCGTGTCACTGCTCTCCCCTTCCTCCTCCTTCTCCTTCTTCAAACCCGGCTTTGAGGAAGACGTAGTCTCCCAAACTTTAATATTTGGTAAAGTGAGAAAGACGAGATTTAGATCGTGGATCTAATTTGATTTTTTAAGAATAATCTGTACTAAGCTTAAATGAACATTTTTTTTTAATGTATATCAAGACTTTGGGTGATAATTGATTTTGATGGTGGTGGTAATAGTGATGACGTGACAGTAGGATAGGTCAGTGGTGGTTTTGGTGGCAATGGTTGTGGTTTCAATGGTGATGGTGATATGGTGATGGCGGCGTATTTGGGGTGAAGACAGAAATGATGGTGGTTTTGGGTGATGATGCGATCTTGGGTTGATGTTGGTGGTGGAGTTGATGTTGACTATGGTGGTCGGTGATGGTGGTGATTATGGCCGGTGATGTGGTGGAGGATTGGAGAGGGGGTTTCTTTTTCTTATATTTAAGAAAATTAGTATTTTTAAGAAATCTTTAGTAAGTTAGTTATCAAGTAATAAATAAGAAAATGAAAAATTATTAATTTAAATTATTAAGAAAATGAAAAATAATGATTTTTTTTTTCAAAAAAAATCATTATTTTAATTTTGAAAAAATATTACTGAAAAAAACATATGAAAAGAATTATTTAAAAAAATAATTAGAACTTCTCAATTTAAAATGTCTAAGAATTAAGGGTATATTGAGAATTTCAGCCCTAAATAACCCCATTTAAGTCACACATGCAAGGCACTTGACACTTAACTATTTTTCTTTTCAATTTAGTACAAAAACCCCTAACTACACAACTTTGATAATTTGGACCCTAAATTGACAAAATTGAAACATTACACCCCAGTGGCAAAACTAGGATTTAAGGTTAGGGGGGTTAAATTTTAACATAAAGTTTTTTTTTTTTAATCTCACTATTGAAGTAGTCGGTCCATGTGATCTCTTCAAATCTCGAGGCGGAGGACCCATTTGGGAACTAATCCAAAATCCCAAACTGAATTTAAATAAAAACAAAATGTCAAATATGTACAAATAGGAATCCAATTTTACATAATGAAAATCATTATAATTGTTGTGGGTATTTTTCAACATGGTGACATCTTCAGTTGATCCTGCATATCAAGATGTCATTACGCTGTAAGTATTGTTCTAATATTTACTTATTTAATATTTCCTAATATTCTTATTCTTATTTTTTCAGTAATTAAGAAAGGAATGCGGGATATTCTCCAGCACGTTCAACAGACCTTCAACAGCTAGGGCGACTTGGTCTCACGGAGGTTGAAAGGATAAGCCAAAATTCCGAGATTGTAGAAACCGTATTGACTGCTTCATATTTACTTGTATTTAAGGGGAAATGGAGACGGAACATACACTAATGCTCACACGCACACACTCTACACACAAGCTCTTGTAATCCTCTCCATTATCTTCCAAAGTTGTATTCGTGATCATTATAGTGAAACTTTTAAGGTTGGAGACCTAACTCCTGGGGTTTTTTCCAAAGAGGTTGTCACCTCCAAGGTTTTCCTCGTTAACAAATCGTGGAGTCATTATCTCTTTTTCGTGCTTTTGTTTCATATAGTCGAATTCCACAGTCCCCTCATTATTGTCCAATCCACACACTAAACAAAGTTAAGATCCTACTCTATTGTTTTTTCTACCAAAACAATTTGGCGCCCACCGAGGGGCCTCGTGGTTTATCGGTTATTTGAATCATTTCCTAGTCAAATTCACTATGTCTGCACCCCCCAATGTGTCCGCTGCCGGCAAAGGTCCCGCTGTTGCTACGACATCGGGAGGCGTAACCAGCTTGTTACCACCACCTCCTCGACCGGACCTCGGCCCAACTCAACCTACGAAGACTCCACAAAAGGGGACAACCTCTTCCAACGTAGATGCCGACATCCGGAGTATCTGACCAAAGTTGAATCAAAGGTTGGACCAAAGAAGACAAAGAATTCGAAGGTGCCGACCAATTCCATGATTAAGATGCGAGAAAGATCAGCGGCTCATCGCGTCTCGGCTTGACAACATATCTCCAGCTGCGTGCAAGGGTTCTCAACTTTGACAACACCGGAGGATCTACATTCCAGAATGAATTCATCCCAATGGGCAGTCCTCCTCAAACTCATCCGCTGACATCCTTAATGATGTCGACATCCTTGCCCGGGGATACCCCATTGACGCCATCTTCCGCAGGATTCACCCCGTTCATCCCATTCATTGACCACACTACTGTTACGACTACTACGGACAACTCTGGTTTGCTAAATAATCTTTTTAATAATAATAATTTCAATCGTATTCCTATGGCTGACCCTTTTGCAGGAAACCCACTAGCCAAACAGATGCAGATCTCGTAGAGCCGATAATGAACGTGCTGTGCGTAACTCCCAATTCAACCGGTGACGCAGAACTGTTACAATCAATCCCGGTTTGTCCCAGCAATTGCAAATGTCGACATCCCGAAGCGTTTGAAAGGTACCATGATCTATGAAGTTGTACGACGGCACCACGGACCTGCAGGAGCATGTTGCACACTATCATGAAAAGATGGACATAATCCATATTCCGCTTCAATTCAGGGAGGCTTGCTTATGCAGGGATTTGGATCCACCTTGTCTGGACCAGCTCTCAAATGGCCGATTAGACAACCCCTAGGTTCAATTGGTTCATACGCCCGGCTCATCAACATGTTCTATAACCAATTCTCATGCAACGACAATTTGAAAGATTGACAAGTGATCTCTACAATGTGACCCAGCAGCCTTAATGAAACTCTAAAGGATTATGTCCACCGGTTCAATAAGGAAGTGCTAGAAATTCCCAATCTTGACATGTCGACACCACGAAGCATTCAAAATGGGGTTTGAAGAAAGATTCACAGTACTATCAGGATTTGGTGATGACTCCTTGTAAGCGGTTGGAAGAAGTCGGGAGCAGGGCATTGAGATTCATAAGACTCGGAGGAAGATGAGGCTGCGAAGATCGAAGTCATCGTCCAAGATGTCGACATATGACCATCCCGACAGAAAGACCGAATCGTCCCATCGCAGAACAACCGTTCCAATCCTTATCCGAGAATTGACACTAGCAAAATTAATTCAATAGACGGTGAGGATGAAGATAATGATAATGTGCCTAACATTTCGATTATTGTTTTTCTCGTTGACATTTCAGTGTACTGTGCAATAGGCAACCTGGGGACAAAGCCGAGATGGCCAAAGAAACGGACAAAGCCACGGGATGGCGTGACAAATCAAAATGGTGCGCTTACCATGAAGACTTTGGACACGTTGCGAAGATTGCATCGCGCTAAGAAAGGAGATCGGTTACTTGCTCTCGAAAGGACATCTTAAGGAGCCGTTGGGATCCCGAAAGAAGAAGGCTGAAAATGCGGAAGCTCCTCATGAAGCTGAAAGACCAGTTTCTCCCCGATCAACAAAGGTGATCAACTTCATCAGTGGAGGCTCGTAAATATGTGGAACATCCTATTCTCGCCGCAAAACGACATGCTAAGGAGTCAAAAGAGGAGAAGCCGGAAAGACGGCCCAGGATGTCGACACCCGCCAGGATCCAATCACCTTTGATGAAAGCGATCGAGAGAACTCCGCTAGAACCCCATCACGATGGTCTAGTTATTTCCTTGCAGATCGCCAACTGTACAATACGGCGTATCCTGGTTGATGGGGGCAGCTCTGTCAATCTTATTATGTTGGGTACCCTTAAGGAAATGAACATCCCAGAATCGGAGATCGTTAAGAAGTCTTCTCTTTGGTAGGCTTCAGTGGTGAAGTCAAAGAAACGGTGGGGGAGATAAAACTTCCAATATACTCAAAGGGCCTCAACACCATGGAACGGTTCTGCGTAATTGATTGCGCAACATCTTACAATGTCATTCTTGGAAGACCGTGGATTCATGGAATGAAGGCCGTACCCTCCACTTACCATCAGTGTGTGAAGTTCCCAACACCTTGGGGTGTCGCTAAGATTTACAGTGATCAACAGGTAGCCAAGGAATGTTATAAAACTTCAATGAAGGCGTCGACATCTCCAAAACAAGTATAGCAATTACCGAGGAAAGTACGTGAAGTCCTGGAAGCTAGGGAGGATGATGTGAAAGAAGTATTGCTAGACCCTTCCGACCCGGACATCAAAGTACTTATTGGCACTGACATCCCATTAGATATAGAAGAGAAGCTTGTGGACCTATTAAGAAGAAGAATAAAGAGTTTCGCTTGGAAGCATGATGACATGACAGGCATCAGCAAAGATGTCATCACTCACAAACTTAACGTAGATCCTAGCTTTAAACCAGTGCACCAGAAACGTAGGAAGTTTGAAGAAACCAGAAATCAGATCATCAAGGAAGAGGTAGAGCGCTTACTCAAAGCCAACATGATACGGGAGGTCGATTATCCAAGATGGTTAGCAAACGTGGTTGTGGTAGAGAAGAGAAATGGGAAATGGCGAGTTTGTGTCGACTTCACCGACTTGAATAAAGCCTGCCCAAAAGATCCTTTCCCTTTGCCGCACATAGATTCGTTAATTGATGCCACCTCCGTACATGAACTCCTCACATTCATGGACGCGTCCTCAGGATTTCAACAAATCCAGATGGAACCATCTGACCAAGAGGACACTGCCTTCATAACACCCACAGGTATTTATTGTTATATTGCCATGCCTTTCGGACTAAAAAATGCAGGTGCAACGTATCAAAGGCTCGTCAACAAAATGTTTAAAGATCAGATTGGGGACACAATGGAGGTATACATCGACGAAATGGTAGTAAAGTCCAAGAAAGCCGAGGATCACACAAGCAACCTCTCTCAAGCCTTTGACATCTTGGATTGTTTCAATATGAAACTTAATCCAGCTAAATGCAACTTTGGAATGAAGGCCGGGAAGTTTCTGGGTTACATGGTTACTAAAAGAGGCATTGAAGCTGCCTGCAACGTATACGTGCTATTATCAACCCGTCATCACCTCAATTAAGGACGTCCAAAGATTGACGGGAAAGATTGCCGCACTCACCGCATTCATTTCAAAATCCTCAGATCGATGCAAACCTTTCTACGACATCTTAAGAAAGAACAAGAAGTTCCAATGGGAGGACCAACATGAAGAAGCCTTTCAAGCACTCAAAACTTACCTATCGACACCTCCCTTATTGGCCAAACCTCGAAGGAAGAACATCTTTACGTCTACCTAGCGGTGTCCGAAGGCGCCTGTAAGCGCAGCCTTGGTGACGTAACGAGATGGTAATCGGCAACCCATCTACTATATAAGTAAGACACTCTTAGATGCAGAGACCAGGTATTCTCATTTACAAAAATTAATTTTAGCTTTGATAACTACTTCTATTAAATTAAGGCACTATTTTGAAACACATACTATAATTGTACGCACTAACTATCCTATTAAGAATGTTATGAGAAAACCAGAGATGTCAGGTCGAATGGCGAAATGGTCTGTACAATTAAGCACATACGACATCAAGTACGAGCCCAGAACTGCAATAAAATCCCAAGCCCTAGCTGATTTTGTGGCTGATTTCACCAACCCCGCAACAAGAGGTGGAATTGGAAGTACGGCAACTTCAAGATGATGACATCCTAAAAATTTGGACTCTCTACATAGACGGTGCTTCCAACATGAGAGGTACAGGTCTTGGAGTTGTACTAAAATCACCACAAGGGGACATAATACCACAATCTATCAGTTGCAGTTTCAAGGCTACCAACAATGAAGCAGAGTATGAGGCACTAATTGCAGGTTTAACTGCAGCCCAGGACTTAGATGTCAAGCATATCCGGGTGTTCATGGATTCCTTGCTAATTGTTAACCACTACAACGGGTCCTACGTAGCAAAAAATGCTAAGATGACGACATATTTGGAAATCGTAAAAATTCTTTCGGCCAAATTCAAATCATTTTCCTTGGAACAAATCCCACGAGAAGAAAATTCTCGCAGATGCCTGAAAACTTGGGTTCAAATTCTTCAAAAGCATTTCACAAACCAAGATCCCAATTGTGCATGTGTTGACATCCCAAAGAATTGATCATCTTGAGATGTTCGCTCTAGATGTCGACATACCTTCCTCTCCATCAAAGCAATTTCTTGGACAAACTCCTATTATCAAGTATCTCTTAGATGATACGATCCCAGTGAGGAGAAAAATGCTAGGGCATTCGGGGTAAGAGTTTCTAAATATTTACTTATCGATAACCTCTTGTTTAGAAAATCGCCGCAGTCACTACTTAAGATGTCTAGAAGCGTAGATAGAGCCCATCAGTTCTCAAGGAGCCGCACGAAGGAGATTGTGGAAATCATACCGGGCGTAAGTCTACATACTAAGGCTCTTAGAATGGGCTATTTCTGGCCCACAATGAGAAAAAGACGCCGTTGACTACGCAAAGAAATGTGATTCCCTGTCAACGACATGGGGACATCTGCACCGGCAACAAATTGAACCGCTACATCCTATCCTGTCGCCATGGCCTTTTATGGTTTGGGGAATGGACATAGTAGGAAAATTGCCTGTGGCACCGGGTGGAAGAGTATTTCTATTGACTATGACGTACTACTTTTCTAAATGGGCAGTAAGCCGAGGCATACGTGCAAGTCCGTGACAAAGAAGTTATATCTTTTATCAAAAGAAACATATTCACCGATTTGGAATACCATCGAGATAATTTGTGACAACGGCTCTCAATTCATTAGCAAGAGAACCCAAGATTTCTTGACATCTTGGGGTGTTAAGATGGTGACATCTTCGCTGTTCACCCTCAAGCCAATGGACAGGCGAGAGTCTAGCAACAAAATAATCATAAGCAACTTAAAAGAGAACCAGAAGAAAGGACGATGGGCGGTAAGAGTTACCAATGGTTCTATGGCCGACAAGACGACATCTAAGAATGCTCTTGGTCAAACCCCTATTCACTTGTATTTGGAACCGAATCGGTTATTCCGGCCAGAAGTCCTTGTACCTACGGCAAGATACAGTTTGTTGACATCTGAACATAATAAAGACATCTTGATACATGACCTAGATACCGTGGACGAACTGAGGGACATGGCCAAAGTTCGCATGGCAGCATATCAACAAAGGGTAGCCAGATCTTACAACAAAAACGTAAGGATTAGAAGGTTTCAAGTAGGAGACTTAGTCCTACGAAAGGCATTCCAAAATACCAAGGAGCCCAATGCAGGCAAGCTCGCCCCAAAATGGGAAGGACTGTAACGACCCTAACCCTAGGCACTATTTTAGCATCATAATAATTGTTTTTAATATTATTATTAATATTATGTGTTCATTTTATATATTCGATTTCTTATTTTAGATTGAAATGATTGGAAAATTTAATAAAGCATCTTGGGAGAAGTATAATAATAGAAATGGACAAAATAAATAAAATGTGGGTAGATAGATTTATTTTTGTGGAATTGTTGAAAGCCTAGTCATTTGGGGGATGGGGGGCCATGCCCTCCCCTTAAATTCCTCATCCTTTGTCATATTTTTCAACTCTTCCCCATACTCCCTCATTATCCCACCTCCTTCAATTATTCAATCAATTCCATACTCCTCCTTCATTCTCCTTCTTCTTCCTCCTTTTCTCCATGGAAGCCTTCTCCTAGATACCTCTTCTTCCAAGTCCCTAGCAAGCTTAATCCTTCTCCATTTTAAGATCCGGGTGTACTTCCATGTTCGTAGAGGCAAGGGGAATACATCAAGCTAGACAAATCTTGGTTTCATCTCATATTACTAGGTGAGTTATTATGACTTCTTTCTAAATATTGCACATTTTATGTGTTAACGAATGTTTTATGAAAAGAAAAAGTATATTGTATTTTAATATGGTTATTTGAGGAAAATTGATTATTCAAGATTTAATTGATTTTAGTTATGAGATGAGGGTTTAAGTTGAAGGAATGAGGGTATAATAAGTGTAATATATTAATGACATTAATGGAGTTAGTGTATGTAGTTATATACATCTTACTTTAATTTGGGGTTGTTATTGCTATTATAATGATTTTTTGATGCTTTGGAAACTTTCTTAAAATGAAGGAATTGGTTAAGGTCATAGGAAGATGTTGTTGTTTTTGGAAGTGTTAAAGAGTGGAAGAAATGTGTGGGATTAGATTAGAGAATGAAAGCTTGAGATGGGTTAGTGAAATGGGTGAAGATTCAAGTGTTAAATAATCTAAGCAAACCATCTTGGACTTCATGGTTTAGTATGAAATGTTTGAAGTAGTAAGCCTTCTAAGTTGTAATTTAATAAGTTTGGGTTGTGTTGGTTCAGCTGCCAAATCTGGGAAAAAGCCTCGTGGGCGGTCGCCCATGTGGTCTGGGCGGTCGCCCATGACCACAGCAACTATCTCCATTCCTTGCCATGATTGAGCGGTCGCCCTGGGAGTAGTAAGCGGTCGCCCATAACCTCTATTGGGCGGTCGCCCACGTCTCTATGTGCGGTCGCCCATGACCCCAGTGTTTACCCTTGATGTTACCCTTGCTTGGGCGGTCGCCCATACCCCTTTGGGCGGTCGCCCATGCCGACAGAATCCGTCCAGTTACTTGTCTTGCTGAATTTGTATTAGCACCCTCCTAGTATGATCCTTAATCCATATAAATTAGTAGAATCTAATTCAAGCCGGATAGGAATAAATCCCTTTTGACTTAGATTAAAATAGTTTCAAACTTGGGAAATAGATCTTGAACTTTTATTAAGGTTATTCAAGGTTGTATAATGACTATGTAGGAATGGTTTACGATACATAGTGTCCTTACTTACTCCATATCTTTGGTGAGTAGTTAACAATAGGGTAGAAGCTATAGGTTCACTATTGATCTAATTGATGATGGGTATGTACCACCTTGTGGCATTGTTATTCCAAGTTGTGGAATTTTTGATTATATGGTTACCATAATATCCTAAGTATGGACTATTAGACATATTGTTATGTACATCCCAAGTGTGGAATATCTGACTTGTTGTTACATTGCATCCCAAGTGTGGATTATTTGGTTATATGGTTACCTTACTTGAATTTATATTCATTGATGGTATTGATTAGCATGAGTATACATTACCATGTTGTTATATTATGATGCATAGTGTACTAAATGGTTGTTGCACTATGGTATTGATTTCATGAGTATACATTACCATGTTGTTATATGATTATCCCTTTCTGTGGATTATGTATCAAGTATCTATATTGTGCTTGAACATGTTGATATTCGGGGGTATAATGGAATTCAATCAATTATGGATTTGTTCTATAAATGATTGAAGGTTCATCATACCTGGGACCGTCCCCTCTGTGGCCACAGAGTGGGTGTGCTAACGACTGTATTGACCCAAAAGGCTTTACAGACCTGTTGCGATTGGTGTTTAGGGGGAATGCTTCTGTATTAAGCCTAAAGCTTTACAGTTAGCGATATTATTTTTGGATACTCTATTATAGGTATCTTTTCTTATATGGATCTCTGGAGTATGAGTCCTATAAGAGGTGAATGTGCTGGAGGCAATTCACCAAAGAGTGGAGTTTTACTCCCACGTTGTACGACTTATTGTTCAGACGGGAAAAGGTAAAATGAGGTAACGTAAGGTGTTTACCGCTTTTATAATGTGTTATGTGCTACCATGCTATGTGTTGCATCTTGTTTGGCATATTGCTGCATTCATAATAGCTCATTGAGATTTATTCTCACCCCTTCCCTTTTACTGTTTTAGATTGTGCTGAGACAGGTGACTGGAACCAGTGAGGCCGGGGTTGAATTGTGGACTTTTGCTTTTGGGGACTTGTCAGGTTAAGTGTATAAGTTGGTTGTCTGGGTGTATTTATTTAGTATAACTCTTTTGAGAAGATGTGTATAAACTCTTTTGTAAACAAAGTTAAGTATGAGTTTCGATGTAAGAAATCATTTTATGGTTCATGGAAGTTGTGGAGTGGTGATATTATTAGTTGGTTTAATTTGGTATTTGAAAATAGGTTTTCTTTTAAAAGGAAAATAAAAGTTTTTAAAAATTAGAGAGGAGATTTCCTAGTTGGGCTCCTCAAGCTCGGGACACGCGTTAGGTCCCGGGTTGGGGTGCTCACAGTTGGTATCAGAGCTTAGTTTAGAGGTCAAGGGTAGATGTCTAGACTAAGTGGGAATGTGTGGTAATTAACGCCGAGTGTTTAATGCAGGAGTTCGTTCTAATGGCCGGAAGCAATGATGATCGGCGAAGGGTTCTAGAAAATGAAGGAGATATGGGTATAGGTGGAAATCAGAATGAAGAGATGATGAAATTGTTCAGGATGTTTGTACATAATATGGAGACTAGAGGATCGGTTCCGAATCAACCTGAGGGATACCAAAGTGATGGATTAGAAAGATTTGTGAAGATGAACCCACCGAGCTTTTACGGAGATCCGAATCCGTTAAAGGCAGAAAAATGGTTAGCAGAAATGAATAGGATTTTCGAGGTTATAGAAAGTCCCAACAAAGAGAGAGTTAGGTATGCCGTTTTCAAACTTGAAGGTCCAGCTGATCAGTGGTGGCAGATTGTGAAGGAAAGTTGGGAGCGGGATCATACGCCCCAGACTTGGGATAATTTCACTCAACAGTTCGAGGACTATTTCATTTCCATGGTTACAAGGGATAAGAAGGAGATTGAATTCTTAAGACTAAAACAAGGGAACATGACGGTGAATCAGTATTCGATCCGGTTTGAGGAATTAGCTAAGTGTTGCCCTCATTTGGTATCGCATGAAGTGAAAAGGGTTCAGAAGTTTGTAACAGGTTTGAGGAGTGAGTTTAGGAAGAAATTATGGATTGATAGTTTCATCGATTATCAGACAGTCATAGATAGGGCATATAAGGTCGAAAAGGACATTGAGGAAAATAGTGGAAGATCCGGAAGTGAGATTGGAAACAAGCCAAAGTGTATAGGACAAGGATCCAAAATCAGTAGAGGACAGCCAAGGACTTTAACTTCAGGAAATGTGAGAGGAGAGTTTGTTGTAGCTTCTTCATCTAGGCCAAAATCCAAACAGTATGGGATGAAGTGTAAATTTTGCAAGAAGATTGGGCATACCGAAGATCATTGTTGGAGTAAGCAAGGTAAGTGTATTAAGTGTGGAGAAATGGGACACTTTAGGAGAAATTGTCCAAAGTTTCTTCAGGGACGAGTTTCAAGCAGCGGTCAGCCGGGTGGACGACAAAGAGGTGGTACCAAAAGAGATAACGAAGGAGAACCGAAAGAGAAGGTCTATGGTCGAGTACTTGTTTCGAACCTAGGAGAGATAGCTTCCTCAGAGGTTACTAGAGGTATACTCCCTGTTTCGGTAGTAGGGGTCATATTTTATAGATCCTGTTGCATATCATTTATGTTTGGCATCACATTTTGCTTATATGTGACATACATTGTTTGAGATATTGTTTTATTGTTAGAGGATTCTGCTCTTATGAGAGGATACCTCGAACCTCCCTTGATTTACCACGATAGTGATGTGGTTATGATTGAGCATGTATTGCCAGTTGATTTGGTATGATTACCGATTTGTAAATATGAGATATACTTGACCTGGAGGGTTAAAGTAGTTGTTGTGCATTGATAGACTATCATAAGAAGTGAGTCTCCTTCTATGTGCCTAGAATTGCTTATATTGGTATTTGATATAGATAAACCTTTATATGGTACTCTTGTTATATAAGCAATAAAAGCAGAAAGTTTTGGTTAAAAGTGTGAAGGGTAATTAGTATATGTTAGACTTGCATAAGAAGTCTTTCCGGAAATTTTCCGTGTTAGTTGTGAATAGATGGTAATTGTGTTTCCATCAAGGAATCTCATGTGTTGATTCCAAGTATGATAATCAGAATTTTAATCCTTATTTTGACGGCTTTATGGTAGTTATGATTGATGATCTTCTTGGTTATTTAAAGTTATGAGAGGATCATTTGTAAGTTGTGTTAATTTCCTTTAGTGGGAATTCATTGTGTGAGGAGTTTAGCAAGTGTGGGTTGGCTTGAGAGGATTCCAATTTTTGGGTTCTAAAATCTTAAGCTTGGATGTTCCCTAGATCTTACAAGGATTGAGTCCGTGACCTTTGGGTTGGCAAGTTTTATCGAAGGAAATTTTAAAGAGTTCTTGAGAATTGAAGAAGCATTGCTTTAGTTAACTCTAGAGTATGTATAAATGGTGTGTGATGTAATAAGGATGAGTCATATTGATAGAGATGGAGAATAGATTGGCTATAGATCCGATCCTTACCTTACCTAGTGGATGTGAGGATTTTATGAAATTTTAAGTGGGTATTAGAGGAAGATTTGGTTGTGATATTATACAAAAATGGGAAAGTGATAACGTATGTTTTGAGGAAGTTAACTTAGATAAGTGAAATTTTCTTATCCTCTACTCGGAAGTGGCTGCAATTGTGTTGCGTTATTTAAGTAGGAAACTTTATCTTTGAAGCTTCCTTTTAGAGTTGTTACTGATCCTAAGAGTTTGAAGAATTTAGTTACTTGAAAGAAAGAGATTAGAAGACTATCTAGATTCTTGAAGAATAGGTTGTGGGTTGTGTGATGAACTTCCTTTCAACTTGAGAAGTTTAATTAACCTTAGAAGAGTTTGCGTATGATAGTAGTTTAGTTAGCATTAAAGGGGTACTGTATAAAGCATGGTAGGTAAAATTTATTTGGGATGATCCTTCGTAAGTATGGAGTTCTTCAAATAATGATGATTAGACGGATTGGACTTATACGGGAAGAACCGTTGAGAGTTATTAGAATGGTAGTTAGGGAATTGGAAGCCTAAGAGTATTCGGGTTGTGAAAAGGTATAGAAGAATCATGTCATTAAAGAAACTATGGGTGGGAGTTGTAATTTGAAATGCTTGAGAGGTAACCTTTGTTATTGATCCTTAAGGTAAACCAGTTTAAAATTCGGGACAAATTTTCTTTAAGGGGGAGTGAGTGTAACGACCCTAACCCTAGGCACTATTTTAGCATCATAATAATTGTTTTTAATATTATTATTAATATTATGTGTTCATTTTATATATTCGATTTCTTATTTTAGATTGAAATGATTGGAAAATTTAATAAAGCATCTTGGGAGAAGTATAATAATAGAAATGGACAAAATAAATAAAATGTGGGTAGATAGATTTATTTTTGTGGAATTGTTGAAAGCCTAGTCATTTGGGGGATGGGGGGCCATGCCCTCCCCTTAAATTCCTCATCCTTTGTCATATTTTTCAACTCTTCCCCATACTCCCTCATTATCCCACCTCCTTCAATTATTCAATCAATTCCATACTCCTCCTTCATTCTCCTTCTTCTTCCTCCTTTTCTCCATGGAAGCCTTCTCCTAGATACCTCTTCTTTCAAGTCCCTAGCAAGCTTAATCCTTCTCCATTTTAAGATCCGGGTGTACTTCCATGTTCGTAGAGGCAAGGGGAATACATCAAGCTAGACAAATCTTGGTTTCATCTCATATTACTAGGTGAGTTATTATGACTTCTTTCTAAATATTGCACATTTTATGTGTTAACGAATGTTTTATGAAAAGAAAAAGTATATTGCATTTTAATATGGTTATTTGAGGAAAATTGATTATTCAAGATTTAATTGATTTTAGTTATGAGATGAGGGTTTAAGTTGAAGGAATGAGGGTATAATAAGTGTAATATATTAATGACATTAATGGAGTTAGTGTATGTAGTTATATACATCTTACTTTAATTTGGGGTTGTTATTGCTATTATAATGATTTTTTGATGCTTTGGAAACTTTCTTAAAATGAAGGAATTGGTTAAGGTCATAGGAAGATGTTGTTGTTTTTGGAAGTGTTAAAGAGTGGAAGAAATGTGTGGGATTAGATTAGAGAATGAAAGCTTGAGATGGGTTAGTGAAATGGGTGAAGATTCAAGTGTTAAATAATCTAAGCAAACCATCTTGGACTTCATGGTTTAGTATGAAATGTTTGAAGTAGTAAGCCTTCTAAGTTGTAATTTAATAAGTTTGGGTTGTATTGGTTCAGCTGCCAAATCTGGGAAAAAGCCTCGTGGGCGGTCGCCCATGTGGTCTGGGCGGTCGCCCATGACCACAGCAACTATCTCCATTCCTTGCCATGATTGAGCGGTCGCCCTGGGAGTAGTAAGCGGTCGCCCATAACCTCTATTGGGTGATCGCCCACGTCTCTATGTGCGGTCGCCCATGACCCCAGTGTTTAACCTTGATGTTACCCTTGCTTGGGCGGTCGCCCATACCCCTTTGGGCGGTCGCCTACGCCGAGAATCCGTCCGATTACTTGTCTTGCTGAATTTGTATTAGCACCCTCCTAGTATGATCCTTAATCCATATAAATTAGTAGAATCTAATTCAAGCCGAATAGGAATAAATCCCTTTTGACTTAGATTAAAATAGTTTCAAACTTGGGAAATAGATCTTGAACTTTTATTAAGGTTATTCAAGGTTGTATAATGACTATGTAGGAATGGTTTACGATACATAGTGTCCTTACTTACTCCATATCTTTGGTGAGTAGTTAACAATAGGGTAGAAGCTATAGGTTCACTATTGATCTAATTGATGATGGGTATGTACCACCTTGTGGCATTGTTATTCCAAGTTGTGGAATTTTTGATTATATGGTTACCATAATATCCTAAGTATGGACTATTAGACATATTGTTATGTACATCCCAAGTGTGGAATATCGACTTGTTGTTACATTGCATCCCAAGTGTGGATTATTTGGTTATATGGTTACCTTACTTGAATTTATATTCATTGATGGTATTGATTAGCATGAGTATACATTACCATGTTGTTATATTATGATGCATAGTGTACTAAATGGTTGTTGCACTATGGTATTGATTTCATGAGTATACATTACCATGTTGTTATATGATTATCCCTTTCTGTGGATTATGTATCAAGTATCTATATTGTGCTTGAACATGTTGATATTCGGGGGTATAATGGAATTCAATCAATTATGGATTTGTTCTATAAATGATTGAAGGTTCATCATACCTGGGACCGTCCCCTCTGTGGCCACAGAGTGGGTGTGCTAACGATCGTATTGACCCAAAAGGCTTCTGAGACTGTTGCGATTGGTGTTTAGGGGGAATGCTTCTGTATTAAGCCTAAAGCTTTACAGTTAGCGATATTATTTTTGGATACTCTATTATAGGTATCTTTTCTTATATGGATCTCTGGAGTATGAGTCATATAAGAGGTGAATGTGCTGGAGGCAATTCACCAAAGAGTGGAGTTTTACTCCCACGTTGTACGACTTATTGTTCAGACGGGAAAAGGTAAAATGAGGTAACGTAAGGTGTTTACCGCTTTTATAATGTATTATGTGCTACCATGCTATGTGTTGCATCTTGTTTGGCATATTGCTGCATTCATAATAGCTCATTGAGATTTATTCTCACCCCTTCCCTTACTTGTTTTAGATTGTCTTTGAGACAATTGGCTGGAACCGGTGAGGCCGGGGTTGAATTGTGGACTTTTGCTTTTGGGGACTTGTCAGGTTAAGTGTATAAGTTGGTTGTCTGGGTGTATTTATTTAGTATAACTCTTTTGAGAAGATGTGTATAAACTCTTTTGTAAACAAAGTTAAGTATGAGTTTCGATGTAAGAAATCATTTTATGGTTCATGGAAGTTGTGGAGTGGTGATATTATTAGTTGGTTTAATTTGGTATTTGAAAATAGGTTTTCTTTTAAAAGGAAAATAAAAGTTTTTAAAAATTAGAGAGGAGATTTCCTAGTTGGGCTCCTCAAGCTCGGGACACGCGTTAGGTCCCGGGTTGGGGTGCTCACAAGGACCCTACCTAATAGATGCACAAGCCGGGAAAGGAGCATATCGCCTGGCAACCTTGGATGGCCAAATGATACCGCGAAGTTGGAACGCCATTCATCTTAAAAGGTATTACGTTTAAACAAAATTCCCCATGAACTCATCTTTCCAGGTATGGATCGTCTTTTAATTCGTTGCAACCTTTCTTTTTTCCTATGCACCTTTTTAATTCTTTACAAATTAAGATGTCACTAACGTACTTTGTGGAGAGATGTCAACCATAGTTGGCGTCCGTTTTAACATGTTTCTGTCTTATGAGGTATTGACATATTTACATGGGGACATGTCGAATGCGCGCAAAGAACAACGTTTTCTCCTCCATTAGAGACTGGCCATCTCTTCTCAAGTAAAGGTACACAATCCCTTCTAAGGTTTAAAGAGTTAATTACCTCTTTCTTAAGATATTAGGTTACCACACCTTCGCCTGGAGCGCAAGTTATCTCTCTAATTGAGGTGTGGGGTGGGCCTATATGGGTAAACTCATATAGCTTACCCATTCCCACTCAGTTGGATGATTGATCTTACGTATTATTCTTATGGTTATGACATATACGTGTCATCTGAAGTATCTACGGTTTATGGCATATACGTGTCATCTTAAGTACCTACCGTTTTGGCATACTATCATGTCACCTTATGAGCATAACAAAGAATCATCCAAAGAAAAATCTAATCCAAAAAGAAACAAGCCTTGACATGCTTGAAAACTACTAAACGTTAACCAGATTAAAGTAACCAATAAATATCCAAGCTACCAACAATAAAAGTGCAAAAGTGTTGGACCAACCCAACACGTAAAAAATATTGTCTTTGGTCCTTATGGACCCATTACATAACCAAACGAAAATAAAAATTGTTTTAAGGGATTCCACCCCAGTAACATCATCAAAAGACCAAGAACAAAGTTCTTTTACCTTCTTTTTTAGGTGGCTTCTGCCGCAGGTGTTGCATTTGGGTTCACTTCTCCAACTACTGGTGCATCCTTAACGATCGCTTCATACGGACTTGACGACACCTCGCCCTTATCCGTCACCTCACCTGTTAACTTAAACAAATAGGCACATTCCCTATTGATATCCCAAGTATCAGCCTTCCCTTCCTGATACTCCTTCATCATTTTTACCTTGCATTGAGAGACAGTTTTTGCCGCAGCCAGTTTGCAGGAATTCTTCACGTCTGCTATCTCTTTGTTATGATCATCCTCGCTTTTCGCCAAGCTATTCAGTAAATCCTTTACCGTTTGCTCTTGCTCTGCCAGCAACTTAACTTGTTGCTCTAAGGTTTTCTCATGCTCTTTTATCTTATTCTCCAACATTGTCTTCTCTTTCTTGACTAAAGCAATATCTGTCTTGGATTTCTTCTTCAATATCTCCGTTTCCTTTACCAGACCTTCCAAAAGTCCTACTGCCTGTAAAATAATGCACTCGATATCAAAAGGTCTTATAAAACTTTGGAAACAGTACAAACCCATTTAATATTATCTTACCCCAGTTGTGAAACTCATGCATTTCTTTTTAAAATCTCCTACGGACATTTCTTCAAAAGTATCTTCAACTTCAACCACCTCCTCTTGAATCGCTTTTCTCTTCCTTACCCTAGAGCCAATACCTATGCTCTCATCCGGAACAGGAATCTTCTTAGGGGCAGGTGGAGGTTTCATTTCGATCTTAACAACAGGCTCAGTGAACATAGCCTCAATATCATCAAGGTCAAAGTCAGATCCTGAAACTACCGGTTTGGAGACTGCATGGACATATAGATATTGTCAACAAAGAATAACACATCAAATTGATAACAATTAGCAAAGGTAAAGAGACACCATGCTTACCTAGGTGGACATAATTGCAGAAGTAGAGGCCTTTAGGTCTTCCGGGATAGTCGAAGATGCTTCCAACAAACCCTTAGGAGATCTCTTATCTGGAGGGAGCACGAAAAATTCTTCAATCTCGGTTAGAGTGTCTTCAGCAGGTGGAAACAATTCTCCCCAATCGATATCTGCATAAAAGCAAGAACAATTACAATTCAGTTTGTCTCAAGAACAGGAAGTCACAAAAGTAAGAATTTAAGTACCTCCCTTGTTCCATTGGCTCGATATCTCATCCTTTTCTCCAATAGACGTCCTATCAACAAAGAAAAATCTATTCTTCCATCCCCTATCACTGGAAGATGTGGTGCTCATCAAGGAACTTCTACCTGACCTCTTTCTAAAAAGGTATCTTTTGGAACCAAAGGGTTGAAGGTCGTACGAATATGCGATTTCATGGAGCCCTAGGTTTAGTCCATTTTCTCGGTTCACTTTAATGACAAAGGCAAAAACTTGCCAAGCCATCGGCATCAGTTGAGCATAAGCGAGTTGGGTTTTTTGGAAGAACTCAGAAACCAACAAAGGAAAAGGGTAGCTGAACCCTAGAAGAAAAGGATACTCAAAGAAACAGATCCATTTGTGGGAAACATAATCAGACCTAAGCTTCACGGAAAAAGGATGAAAAATTGTATCATTTGGGAAGTAGCATTGTTGTTTCATGGACTCTATTTGGGAATCACTAAATAAGCAAGTCTCTTCGTTTGGTTTTGCAAGAAGGTTTTCGCAAACGAAGTCATCGAGACTAATTTCTTTGGGGCCTTGTGGGGTTGGGACACTCTTGGTTTTGGTCGAGGACCACCTGGTCCTACCCATGGTTGACAGAGCAAAAGGAGTAAAATAAGCAAAGGAAGAAGGTGAGAAACGGAGAAGTTTTACCTTGAAGATGAACGGCGCCGTAGGCCAATGGAGGTGAAAAAGAAGCTTTGAGAAGTCTAAATGATCTTACCAAGCGGTTATTAAAAAGAAAAAGGATTCTTTTTCAAAAAAGTTACTTTCCAGACCCTTCTCCCCAACCGTCCATTTGACGCCACGTATTCCTAAAACATCCCATCAGGCAGAGCGGGCAGTTGAACAATTAATTCGAAAGAAAAACATTTTGCCTCTTCAGTTGCCAACATAGTCAAATGTTTTTGGGGACAAATTGTTGTGGGTATTTTTCAACATGGTGACATCTTCAGTTGATCCTGCATATCAAGATGTCATTACGCTGTAAGTATTGTTCTAATATTTACTTATTTAATATTTCCTAATATTCTTATTCTTATTTTTTCAGTAATTAAGAGAGGAATGCGGGATATTCTCCAGCACGTTCAACAGACCTTCAACAGCTAGGGCGACTTGGTCTCACGGAGGTTGAAAGGATAAGCCAAAATCCCGAGATTGTAGGAACCGTATTGACTGCTTCATATTTACTTGTATTTAAGGGGAAATGGAGACGGAACATACACTAATGCTCACACGCACACACTCTACACACAAGCTCTTGTAATCCTCTCCATTATCTTCCAAAGTTGTATTCGTGATCATTATAGTGAAACTTTTAAGGTTGGAGACCTAACTCCTGGGGTTTTTTCCAAAGAGGTTGTCACCTCCAAGGTTTTCCTCGTTAACAAATCGTGGAGTCATTATCTCTTTTTCGTGCTTTTGTTCCATATAGTCGAATTCCACAGTCCCCTCCTTATTGTCCAATCCACACACTAAACAAAGTTAAGATCCTACTCTATTGTTTTTTCTACCAAAACAATAATAATGATATTTCTACAATTCTACCTATGATAGCAATTGCAAATTAATGCGATTTTGAAAAATCACATATATTTAATCACTTATTTTCTCCATCTAGTATTGCTGTACCTATTGTCCATTACAAGAGTAAAAATATAAAGTGCACGATAACGAATTTTTTCTCATATAATCCCTTTTTAAAATTTTATTTACCAAATTGACTTACTGTTCAAATTTTTTCTCAAAATGTCCCATTTTTTCAAAACTCGCTACACCGTGTAGCGAGTTTAAAATTTTTCAATTAAAATCGCTACACGGTGTAGCAATTTTAAATTTGCTAAATTTTATTCAATATTTATGCTTTAAAAAAAAAAAAAAAAACTAAATATGAAATCGCTACAGGGTGTGGCGATTTTACCCTGTAGCAATTTCAAATTTAAACAAACAAACAAAGTCCACCTTACCTTGCACAGTTGCACGTAAGTACTAATAATAAGTACTCCCTCCGTCCCACAATAATACTCCCTCCGTCCCATAAAATATTATCCATTTTACTATTTTGGGCGTCCCACTTTAAAGTCCCACTTTCCTAAAAAGGAAATTTTTTAATACTTCTTTATTCATGAGACCCACTTGTCATACTCACAACACTTTTCAAATTTACTATTCTCTCCACTCATTCTCTCTCCTCCCACTCACAACTCCTACTTTAATAACATCATTCCTTATTTTCCGTTCTCAACAGTAAAGGAGTAATGTTTTATGGGACGGAGGGAGTATATAAAATTTTTATTTTTGGCATCCCACAATAATATATAACTTTCCTAAAATGGAAATGAATCTTTACTATTCCCTCCACTCATTCTCTCTCCTACATTATTTTAATACTCACATCACCATTATAATTTACTATTCTCTCCACTCATTCTCTCTCCTATTTTATTTTCACACTCACAACACTTTCAATATAATACTCCTTCCTTAATTTCCGTGCATTGGCAAAAGTCTATATTTCTATGGGACGGAGGGAGTATTTCCTCTCACTTTAAATTACAAAATAATAATATAAAAATTATGTATTAATAAAGAAAATTAAATAGAAATATTATTTTTTTCATCTCAAATAAATATTTTAAAAAATGTACTTCTATAAAAAAAATTCATTTCAAAAATAAATATTACTTTCGACTCAAAATGAATAACCAAAAAATAATACTACATTTTTTATTCCAAAAAAATAGCATTACTTCCTTCGTCTCAATGAATATTTTAAAAATTAATACTACTTCATTCGCCTCTAAAAATGTTTGTAATGTTAGTGTCTTCGTCTCAAAATATGATATTAATTTTTTAGGCAAATGAAGAGTATTATTTTATAAAATATTCATTGAGACGAATGAAGTAATGCTCATTTATTTGGACAAAAAATGTAGTATTATTTTTGGTTATTCATTTTGAGTCGAAAATAATATTTATTTTTGAAATGAATTTTTTTATAGAAGTACATTTTTTAAAATATTTATTTGAGAAGAAAAAAAATATTATTTCTATTTAATATTTTTTATTAATACATAATTTTTATATTATTATTTTGTAATTTAAAGTGGAAGGAAATACTCCCTCCGTCCCATAGAAATATATACTTTTGCCAATGCACGGGAATTAAGGAGGGAGTATTATATTGAAAGTGTTGTGAGTGTGAAAATAAAATAGGAGAGAGAATGAGTGAAGAGTATTATTTTATAAAATATTCATTGAGACGAAGGAAGTAATGCTCATTTATTTGGACAAAAAATGTAGTATTATTTTTGGTTATTCATTTTGAGTCGAAAGTAATATTTATTTTTGAAATGATTTTTTTTATAGAAGTACATTTTTTAAAATATTTATTTGAGATGAAAAAAAATAATATTTCTATTTTATTTTTTTATTAATACATAATTTTTATATTATTATTTTGTAATTTAAAGTGGGAGGAAATACTCCCTCCGTCCCATAGAAATATAGACTTTTGCCAATGCACGGGAATTAAGGAGGGAGTATTATATTGAAAGTGTTGTGAGTGTGAAAATAAAATAGGAGAGAGAATAAGTGGAGAGAATAGTAAATTATAATGGTGATGTGAGTATTAAAATAATGTAGGAGAGAGAATGAGTGGAGGGAATAGTAAAGGTTCCTTTTCATTTTGGAAAAGTTATACTATATTATTGTGGGATGCCCAAAATGAAAATTTTATACTCCCTCCGTCCCGGTTCACTTGGCACCAAAATGAATGACACAATAACTAAGAAAAAAAATAAAATAAAAGAAATGTGTGGTAGAAAATGAAGAGAGAGAATGAGTGGGGTAAATAGTAGTGTTGGTTGAATAAATTGAGTGGTGGAAAATGAAGAGAGAGAATGAGTGGTGGGGTAGAGTGAATATAAAATTATAAAAAGTTTGCCATTTTGGGTAGTGCCAAGTGAAGTGGGATGAACCAAAATGGAAATTAATGCCAAGTGAAGTGGGACAGAGGGAGTATATTATTGTGGGACGGAGGGAGTACTTATTATTAGTACTTACGTGCAACTGTGCAAGGTAAGGTGGACTTTGTTTGTTTGGTTTAAATTTGAAATTGCTACAGGGTAAAATCGCCACACCCTGTAGCGATTTCATATTTAGTTTTTTTTTTTTTTTAAAGCATAAATATTAAATAAAATTTAGCAAATTTAAAATCGCTACACCGTGTAGCGATTTTAATTGAAAAATTTTAAACTCGCTACACGGTGTAGCGAATTTTGAAAAAATGAGATATTTTGAGAAAAAGTTTGAACAGTAAGTCAATTTGGTAAATAAAATTTTAAAAATGGATTATTTGAGAAAAAATTCGCACGATAACCCTATATTTACACTTCTATTCATACATTTAAGCATAAAATTGAAATACAATCTCTATAAATCAATTGAAATTTTGAAAACGAGTTTTCAATATTAAAACCCTAATTTGTTAGTGATTTAGAAATTTGGGGAATTTGCGATGAGAGAGAGAGAAAGAGAGAGGGAGAGCCGATGAAGGAATAGAAGAGAAATACGCATATGTTTGAATCAGAAAAATTGGTGGCTGAGTGAAATAATAGCCTTGTGTGTTGTGCGAATTGAACTTATATATGTGGGTTATCAAAGTAAATATTAAGGGGGGTTAATTATATTTTTTCAGGGGATTAAGGTCCTAATCTCATAAAAGCATAAGGGGTAAAGTGGCAAAAGGGGGAAAGTGAGGGGGTTTAAGTGACCCTCCCCCCTCCTATGTAGTTCCGCCACTGTTACACCCAGATTGACACACACTCCCTAAACATTGGACCTTAATTTGTCACTTGCCCATAAAAAATTGGGTAAATTACAAAATACGAAGTGACACCAATTTAGGGCACAACGTCCAAAATTTAGCAAAATAGGGCTTGTGGTGACAAATGTTGATCAAAAAAGGGGTTTTTGATTGAATTCGTTAGAAAATCCAGTTGAGTCGTATGTGTTTTTCATGTAATGGTACTTGATGTTTAAATTCGTCCACTTTACCCCCTCCGTCAGGTTTACTTTAGAAATTTTGAAAGAGTTGATATATAATTATTAATATTCAATTAATATTATAATACTATTAATAAATAAAAATTAAAAAAATTAAAATTGTTTTATATCTATATGTTACTTTATCAACAAATTTGAAATATTTAATTATAAAATGGTATATTAATTATAATCTAAATAACTATTATTTTAATATATATGCTTCTATGATTTGCTTAAAAAATATATATGCTTCTATAATTTTAATTATTTTAAATATATGATCTTAATGATATTAAAATTGAAAACATAAATCAAATTAGAGAAAAAAAGCCTATTAAAAAAATCATATATAAAAAAATTCAATAAATAAAAAAATAAAAGAAAAACAAAAATAATTAATTCAAAGTGAAGTACAAGTCTAAAACCAAAGAAATAAAAAGAATAAAACTAATGAAAACAAACAGAAGAAAAAAAAGAAGCTTTCAAAAAAAAAAAAAAAAACAGCAACAACCAGCGTACCTACATACATTGGTACGGGTGTCGCGGCCCGTTAGTCTAAAAAAAATTAAAAAGTTTACTAGTGCAATTTTTGTAAAGGTTGGGGGTGTTAGTGCAATAAATTAAACTTTGCCCCCTTCCCTTTCATGTGAAGAAAAAAAAATACACTGATTTAAATTGGGCAAATTGCAATTTAGGAATTGAAGCTGAGGGGGTGTTCTTCAAATGGGGCCCCATATTTTTTTGTTCAAATCAGGGCTCAATATCTAAATTTTTCGTCAATTAAGGGTTTTTTGACGAAATTCATTAAAAACACAGTTAAGTTGCACGTGCCACGCACATAAATAACAGATTTGGTTAAATTGAATTGACACTAACTTTTAAGGGGTTAAATGACAAATTTTATAAATAAGGGATCATAGAATAAAATAAATCTTTTATTTTATTGAATTTCTTTTTCAATATCCATACCCCATTTTCAAACCCATTAATGCCACCACCACCATCACCACCCCCACCACCACCACCACCACCTACCCTCAGTCGCCGCCACCATCTACCACTGACTATGTCCCCCCCCCTCTTTCGTCAAAAAATTTAATACCTTGAAAAGCTACCACCACCATAACTACCCTCAACACCCCCACATCAGTTACAAATTAACAACAAAAATCACCACAAAATAATTTTACCAACCTAACAACAAAAATCACCACAAATCAATTTCCTTTTGAAGAACCCCTATTGCCGATTCTGATTTGGAACTTGACTTGCACTGCTGGGAATATCCGTCATCGAACTTGAGCAGGGGTTTTTGATATTCTTATGAATCTGTGTGCTATTGATATCGGCGGGGATCAAAGTTGTCGGAGTAAGCGCTGTTGCTGGCAGTGGTGGTGGCGGCGTGACGATTTCAACACAAACAGACTCCTTAATTTCAGCACCCGAAGACGTAGACGGATCTGCTAACTTCAATGTCCACCTCCACCTCCATCCACATCTCTATCACAGAAAATCTCATTAATGTCGACCTCTGCCACCATCCAATTTCCATGGCCTCCACTCAATTTTGAGATAAAGCTTACCGATGAACAGAAATTTGTGACTGACCGTTGAGGTTTGACTATGCAGTAACGGAACCACCGCTGTGAAAAGATAGACCCAGGTTCTAGAAAATCAATTTAGCAAACCCCAATCTCAAATCTAGATACGAATTCTCAATTCCAAACCCTAAATTGATCACTCAAACTCTTCTTGAAGAAGCCTCGCTATTTTCGGCGGCATTAACTCTGGAACTTTCCGAATCTGGCGGCATAAGTGTGATGGGAGAAGGAGGCGGCGACAGAGGCGTGAATGATGGAGGCCGCTGGCTGGGTGAGGTTTGGAGGAAGAAGATGAGTGGGTATTAGATTTAGATTTTTCTTTTTGTTTTTAATTTAGTGAGGGTAATAATTAATAATATTTTTGAAGCAAATAATTAGTAATTTAAATTATTAGAAAAAAGGATAATATTTAAGATCTTAATTTATTTTAAATCATATTAACTATTATCTTTATTTTTTTCAATATTTTAAATTTACTAATTATTTTTTGTTAAAAAAACTAAATATTTGAATTTGGATATTTTTTTAATAAATTATGATAACATAAGAATTAAAAAGAAATTCAGTAAAGTAAAATATTTATTTTGTTCTATGATCCCTTATTTATAAAATATGTCATTTAACTCCTTAAAAGTTAGTGCCAATTCAATTTAACCAAATCTGTTATTCATGTGCGTGGCACGTGCAACTTAAATGTGTTTTTAACGAAATTAGTCAAAAAGCTCTTAATTGACGAAAAATTTAGATATTGAGCCCTGATTTGACAAAAAAAATATGGAGCCCCGTTTGAAGAATACCCCCTCGACTTCAGGCCCTAAATTGCAATTTGGCCATTTAAATTTGCCCTCCTTCAAAAAAATCTTGAGTCTGCCACTGAAACCAACCCTTTTGACCCCCACCCCTCTCCCATCAACACCCAACCCTCTCTCCTGTCCATACCCCCGCCCCTCGTTAGAGAAAATAGACTATCCAAAATACTATTACATACATGAAAACAATTCTGCAAAGACCCAATTCCTCCGTCAAATCGGCCACCCCCATTGTCACCATAAACGACAAATCATCAAGCTATTTTCTCTGTTGTCGGAAAGATGCAAATTGCAACTGTGAAATGTGCTTAATGGCACCCTTGATCTAAGGTCAATAACCACGCAGAGGGTATCGGAGTAACTTTGCCTCCATCACTAGAGTGAGATTTCACGGTGAAATGAATAAAAAGAAGAAAGATCGCCGATCTTGAACTTGTTTATATGTTGATGAGATTGGAGGTCTGAGCTTGATTATGGGGGCGGAATTAGGGTTTCCTTTGATTTGAGAGATCTCTCTCTTTATTAATCTAAGCAAAATTCTATGTTTTCTTGACTTTTTTTTCTTTGATTTTTAAGATTCCTCTCTCTAAATCATTGCCTAGATTTGGATTTCTCATTTTTTTTTTAATAATTAAAATGGAATATTGATAAATTAGTTATTGATTTTTAATGACGGGTTGTAAGTGGTGACTGGTGGCGTAGTGGTGGTGGTGGTTATGGTGGAGAGAGTAATTGCTAAATACAGTTAGTTTACTTAACTGAGTTGACCATCTTTTTTAATGTTCAATTGATTGAGGGGTAAAGTGAAACAATTTCAAACTTAAGGTACATCATGTGCATGTCACTTGTGACTTAACTAAATTTTTTAACAAATTCCATCAAAAGCACTGTTTTGATCAAAAATTGTCACTGCAAACCCTATTTCGCTAAATTTTAGACGTTAGTCCCGAAAATGGTACCACTCCGTGGAGATTTAAGCCTTATATTGTAATTTATCCTACAAATCATTTTTACACTAAATATTGAAAAGTAATTGGATACACTTGCACCCATATAAAATTCTCTGTGACCGCCCCTGGATCTAAGTAGATACCATAATTGTACTTTAGGGCTAGTGTAAAATGTTCTAACAATTTACGGGTTCTGATATTTAGGCTCTAAAATTAATTACCGAAATCAAAAATAGATTGTATATTACTTCATATGTCCGAAAAGTTAATCCCTTTTTTATCATGCTAGTTTAAATCAAATTTGAGCATTAATTAAATTAGTTTCAAGAAAAATTGCATTAAAAAGTACCCTCGCTATTAGGGTACTTTGGAATTCAAACACAAACTTATTTGTGTTGCTTTAACGTACCTAAGGTACGTGGGTTAACGACATTCAATTTTTTGCGGTTAATTGGACTTGTGACTTGCATGTGACCTAATTTTAAATGGTAAAATATGAAAGTAATACAAATTAAAGTTAAACAACTATTAAGATTAAGATTCTAAGTAAAAATCTGTAAAATAAAAAGTAAATAAAATCAACTTAGATTTTTACAAATATGACCCACCACATTCTATTATCTAAACCCTAAAATAAATGATTTCTCCCCCCCCCCCCCAAACTAAAGGGCCGTTTGGTTCGATGAAAAAAAAAAGTGAATGAATGGAATGGTCAATTGAATTGAATTCCTGAAGGAATTGGAAAGGAAAAAAACTGGTCAAATTCCTCCGTTTGGTTGGCATGGAATGGAATGAAATTGTCATTCAATTCCTTGGCAAATCATGTTTAGTTTGAAAATACAAATTATAGAAATGGAATGAAAGCATATAAAATGTTCAATTTACCATTCTTTTAAAAAATTAATGAGTAAAAAAATTTTTTTGGGAGGAGAGTGGGGTGGGGTAGGAAGGGGTATGAAAAATGAGTAAAAAAATTATTTTTTTGGGGTGGGGGGTAGGGTGGGTGGGTGGGGTAGGCAGAGGTATGCAAAATAAGTAAAAAAAAATTTTTTTGGGTGGGGGTTGGGGATGGTAAGGTAGGGGCTGGATGGGTGGGGTAGGCAGGGATATGCAAAATGAGTAAAAAAATATTTTTTTGGTGGGGGGGTGGAGGGGAATAGGGCAGGGGCTGGGTGGGTGGGGTAGGCAGGGGTATGCAAAATGAGTAAAAAAATTTTTTTTTTTTGGTGGGGGTGGGGGGGTAGGCGCTGGGTGGGTGGGGTAGGCAAGGGTATGCAAAATGAGTAAAAAAAAATTTGCGTGGTGGGGGGGGAGGGGGTGGGGTAGGTGGGGTAGGGACTGGGTGGGTGGGGTAGGTAGGGATGATTTGGGTTTGGGGGTATTTTGGTCATAAATTTTTTTTTTTTGAATTCCATTCCCGAAGGAATTAGATATTCTTTCCATTTTTTGATGGAATGCTCAATTCATTTAACCAAAGGAATTGAGCATTCCATTGGAATGAAAATTTTTGCAAAACTTAAATCAAACACGCCAAAGTAATTGGTCAACGGAATTGACCATTCCAATTTCATTGGATTCCATCCAAATACCTGTAAGTGCTCCAATTTGAGCTTGTTAGTATTTTCGTTAGAAAATTAACGAAAGTTATAACATTTCTAACAATTCCTAACATTTCTAGCTTTTCTAACCAAGCAAGGGCAAAGTGGGCATTGTTATTTAAGGTTAAACCTACAAAAGAATCTAAAAAAGCAAAAGAAATTGAAAAAAACCCAATCTGGTAAGTTGAAAAACATAACCAGTTTGAATTTTCAAAAGATTATTCTTCCTGTCCAAAGCCTGGAGCTGCATTTAATGAACAGTGCACGTTTACAATCCTATCCGCGCGGACATGTTTGAAATTTCCAGAGGGCTATAAATTAAACCCTCCTCTCTCAGTTTACACAACACATTTTGCACACAGAAGCTGTATTTTGGCGAAAAATAGAGAGAAAACAGTGGGAATCCTTAGATTGCCACCATTTTCGCTTGAACCTTTCCCAATTTCACTTCAACCATTCTCAAATCACTCTTAAACACACCAAGTTCAAGCTTAAAACACTACTCAAGAGGAAGATTAGGGAGAAAACATAGAGGACTTAAGTGTTATCTACTTGTTTTCTCTTTAATCAACTCTATCACCAAACCCTAAACACATTCAAGCCTTGAATCCACCCAAACACAAATCCAAAACACCAAATCTTGATACTCCTCAAGTCAAACACCAAATCTTGATACTCCTCAAGTCAAATTCCAAGCCTAGGAAGATAGGGTGTCACCATTGGTAAAGCCCTCCTTCTCAAAACCCTAAAATTCTCTTTTAACTTCTTGTTCATCTTGTTCTTCTTACTTGGATCTACTTGATGTCTAGTTTAACTTAAGTTTTGACCCAAGATGGTCATCTTGAAGTTCATCTTCATGAATGACCATCTCAAATGGTCTACATTTTAAATCTCTAAATTGATTTTTCTCTTTAAATTCATCTTTACAAAATTCCCCTCCCCAAGCAAATGAAGTGCTTAGTCCTAATGTACCCCAAGGATGGTTTGGTATAGTTGATTCACCACTAAAATGTCAAGTGATCACTAACCAAAACCTAGGGAAATGGGGACAAGCATGGATGCAAAACCCCCTTTAAAATCTTATTTTCTTTCTTGAGAAGTTGCTGTCCAGTAACAATTTTCTCAGACTTCAGTCCATGGTCTAATTTTTTGGACATTGATAAACTTGTAATTGGGTGTTGACTACAAAATACTTTTTGTAGCCAACATCCAGAGCTTTCCATACATATTTTTATTTTATTTTTTGTGTGAGTAAAACTCCCTTTTTCAAATTTTCTTTTAAAGGTCAGTTCATCAGTTTCTGGAAATCCAGATTTCATATCTGAGATTTCCAGAAGGTTTTGGCCCCTCAAATCACCCCCAAAATGGAAAGTTCCTTTTCAGAAACCTTATTTAGGGTGTTTTAAGAAACTTTCATTCTCGGACTTTCCCCAGATTCTGAGGTTTTGAAGCCTTTAAGTCCATTTCAAAGTCAAGGGTCAACTGCCTTCTTTCATTCTGGCTGAATTGCTTTTCAAATCCAAAAATCTTTTGAGTGCCAAGACTCAATCCAAAAATCATACCAAAAATCTTGGGGATTGTTCAAAGTCTTATAAAGAGTTCCCCATTTTTGTTTTTCTCAGTTTCAACTCATTTTGGTCAAAACACACACACACACACACACACACACACACACACAACAAAGGATTTCAAATGTTTGGAAGACTCGTTTTACGAGGCGCGCCGGGTGCACACTAACGTCCTTCCCGGCGCGTAACGTGACCTCCGAACCTAAATTTCTGATCTCGGGCATTTTTCAAAGTTTTGGCCCTCAAAATAAAAATGGCGTGGCGACTCCGTTTGATTTCAAAAATCGGGTACATCACAATACCACGAACCAAACGGGCCCTAACTCTCTCTCTCTCTCTCTCTCTCTCTCTCTCATGGTACATTCGCCTCCACCATTATTGGATCTTTACCCATCCATCCCCCCCCCCCCCGACTAACCCATCCTAGGTGGTCTTTTTGTTAGGATAAGAGACGATTTGGTAATTGCCCCTTAAATATATATTTCATGTTACGCTTGGGAGATTGCCCCATAAATTATAAAAAGTATCATAATATAAGTTTCTTTTCATATTGTATTATTTATGTTGTGTTATTCTGTAACATACTATAACACATGACATGTATAATAATGCTGCATAATTGAATATAATATGTCTGGATAGTGGCAGGCGGCGATCGATTTTCAATGACCGGTTTTCGACGACCAGTGATCGATTTTCGGCGGCCGACGATGGTGATGGCAGGCGGGAGTATTCATGATGTTGTATCATAATTTTTAATTACTGCATATTGCATGTAATATAATATATTATTACATAAAAACTTTTGGACATTTAATTTAATGAGAAATTTGAGGGGAAGGTGATTTGTCCCAAATGGGACTTATGGGTTAAATCCCTTCAATTAATCTTAATCTGTTTTTTTATGCTTCACTTCCAAGTGTCCCAAAAGGAAAAATAAAAAATTTCAAATTTGTAGTTAATCAATCAAGAACAAACTTGAAAATCTCGAACAAATTTGAAAAAAAATCGGAACGAATTTGAATTTTTTTGATTATTCATTTTGGGAGGAGTAATTAATTATGTGAAGTTCCAACAATAGCCTCGTAAGCTTTAATATATTATTCCAATTACTTGAAACAAAGGCAAGAATTTAGTTAGGCTGCCCCCAAACCTGCCCTTTGCTAGTTAACTTTGAATTGAATCCTATCTTCAATTAATCAAACTTTGAATAGGATTAGAAAAACCTGGAATGGAATAGTATCCAGGTTAGGACTATTATATGACTAGGAGACAAGAATTAGAGTAGGAATATAAAAGATCTGATCTCCTTTAGATATCTGGATTATGAACACAGCCATTATATAAACCTATCTTCAACACAACACACAGTTGAATACTTTCGATCTTAATTCCTTCTCTCTGCTTATTTTTACTTGAAACTATTAATCGACGTTGCAGCGTTTTACCGAATGACAGGATGGCGGAAATTCTTCAAAGACTGCCCGTCAAGTCTTTGTTGCGGTTTGAGTCTATTGTAAATTGAGATGAGAATTATAGAGAGAGTTTAGAGAAACAGAGAGCAAATATTTCTTCCATTGATGATTGAGAAAAATGAATACAACCTCTATATTTATATCTCTATCTAACTGAATTCTGTTACACAGCTAACAACCTACACTTGACAACTGTACAATTAACAACTAACAAACTATTTTTCTATTTACAATAATACCCTCAGATAAATAGTTAGCTCCACTGATCTTCTGTCTTCAATCCAGTGGAAGCTTGGTATTGTTCCATTTTGTGATTCATCTCTTCATTGTTGTTGAACTGAGCTGAGTGACAATAATTCGTATAATTCTCAGACAAAGATCATTCACAAAGCATCATTCTCATTACCCTCCCCCACAAGTTGAAGGGTTATAAGGATTTAAAACCCTTAACTTGTGTAGAAAACACCGGTGTAAAGTCTTGCCAAGAGACTTTGTAAAAATGTCAGCAACCTGGTCTTTGGAAGGAATAAATTGAGGAAGAACTAAACCCTTTTGAACATGATCTCGAACAAAATGACAATCAAGTTCAATGTGTTTAGTTCTAGCATGATAAACAGGATTAGAAGCTATTGCAATAGCAGCAGAACTGTCACAGAACAAAGGAATAGGCAAAGGAACAGAAATATGTAAGTCTTTGAGAAGACTATGCAACCATAGAATTTCACAGCAAGAAGTGGCCATAGCTCTGTACTCTGATTCAGCTGAAGATCTGGCTATGACACTTTGCTTTTTAGCATGCCAAGAGACCAAGGCAGGACCCAAAAATAGACAAAAACCACTGACAGACTTCCTATCATCAGGACATCCTCCCCAATCACTGTCACAAAAACCATGCAAATTCAAAGAATTATGAGAAGGAAAATGCAAGCCCTGGCCTGGAGAGGATTTGATGTATCGAAGGACTCTATGAACTGCTTTGAGGTGAGGAAGTCGAGGATTTTGAACAAACTGACTTAACATGTGAGTGGCATAGGCTAGGTCAGGCCTTGTAATTGTTAGGTACAACAATTTACCAACAAGAACCCTGTAGTGAGAAGGATCTTCAAGAAGTTCACCATCTGAGCTATTAAGTTTATAATTGGGATCCAAAGGAATTGTGAGAGGTTTGGCATTGGTGAGACCAGCTGTATCCAAAAGGTCTAAGGCATACTTTCTTTGGTTGATGTGAAAACCACTTGAATTCCTGAGTACCTCAATGCCAAGATAATACTTGATTTCACCCAAGTCCTTGATACTGAACTGATTATCCAAGAAAGTTTTCAGAGCATTGATAGTGACCAAGCAAGAACCAGCAAGAACAATGTCATCTACATAGACTAGAACAACAGTGAATGCAGAAGGGGTTTTCAAAGTGAACATTGAATAGTCTGCATGCGACTGAATGTACCCCATATTGATTAAAGCTGTAGTGAGTTTAGCAAACCATTGTCTCGAAGCTTGCTTTAAACCATACAAAGATTTCTTCAATTTGCAGACCATACCAGAGGAAATAGGTTTGGGATATCCAGGTGGAATTGACATATATACTTCCTCAGACAACTCTCCATGTAAGAAAGCATTATTCACATCCAATTGGTGAACAAACCAATGTTTAGAAGCTGCAATGGCAAGAACACACCTAATAGACACAATCTTTGCCACAGGAGAGAAGGTTTCATGGTAATCAATACCCTCAGATTGAGTGTATCCTTTAGCTACAAGCCTAGCTTTATACCTCTCAATAGAGCCATTAGCATGATACTTTATTTTGAACACCCATTTGCAACCAACAGGAGATTTGTTAGAAGGAAGAGGAACAATGTCCCAAGTATGATTTTGTTCCAATGCCTCTATTTCTTTAGACATGGCTGATCTCCAGTTCTCATCCTTGTTAGCTTGGAGAAAAGACTTAGGTTCCACAGAATGATTGAGAGCATTAATGAAATGAGAATGAGAGGGAGAACAATGATGATATGAAATGTATTTGGAGATAGGATACTTGGATGAAGTGAGAGCATTGACTTTAGATTTTGAGGTAGAAACAATGTAATCTTTGAGAAGCACAGAGGGAGTTTTGACTCTTGAAGATGATCTGAGAGGTACAGTAGAAGGAGGAGGAAGAATAGAAGGAGAAGAAGAAGAATTGTGTTGAATAGGAACATATGGAGAAGGAGATGGAGAAGGATTGTGTTGAATAGGTAATATAGTAGGATACACAGTGGGGTTCTCTGGCTCAGACCAAGTAGGAAGAACAGAAAAAGGAATGGAAGAAGTAGACTGAGCTTTGAAAGGAAATATGGATTCATGAAAAACCACATGCCTACTGATGAAAATTTCTTTGGTAGCGAGATTATAAAGTTTGTACCCCTTTTGAGCAAAAGGATAACCTAAGAAGACTGATTGAATGGCTCTTGGAGAAAACTTGTTAAGAGAATGAGTGGAAGCATAACAAAGACATCCAAATGTCCTAAGATGATCATAATTGGGAGACTTATTATGCAGTAAAGCATAGGGAATCTTGTAATCAATGGCTCTAGTTGGAAGAAGATTAATGATATGAGTTGCAGTGAGAAGACAATGACCCCAAAAGGAAATGGGGAGAAAAGATTGGAATCTAAGAGCTCTAGAGATGTTCAATAATTGTTGATGTTTCCTCTCCACAACTCCATTTTGTTGTGGAGTTCTTACACAAGAGCTTTCATGGACAATCCCTAGTGAAGCAAGGAAAGGAGTGACCTCTTTGTTGAAAAATTCTGACCCATTGTCAGTCCTAAAGTGTTTGATGGAAGAGGCAAATTGATTATGAACATAGGCTGAAAAAGGCTTAAGAGTGGTGAAAACTTGAAGTTTGGAAGCCAATAGAAATGTCCAAGTGAACCTTGAATAGTCATCAACAATGGTTAAAAAATATCTAGCCCCCCCAAAAGTAGTATGTCTATATGGACCCCACAAATCGCAATGAATGAGTTGAAAAGAAATAGATGTGAAAGAGGTACTAGTTGGAAATGGTAACATATGTTGTTTAGCAAGAGGACAAACATCACAAAAATTGATACAATCTTTATTTGTATTATGAGGAATATGATCAATTTTCTGAATAATAGGAAATGAAGCATGCCCTAGTCTAGTATGCCACTGTTTAACAGAAGCAACATTGTTAACAGAAGTAAAAGAAGAATTTACAGATGATATAGGAGTAACATTGAAAGTTGAGTGAAGAAGATAGAGACCATTATGTAGCTCTCCAATTGCCACTGTTCTCATCGAAGTAAGATCCTGGAATTCACAACAATTCTGATTAATATTGACAGAAAATTGAGATTGATTAAGAAGCTTGGACACAGAAAGAAGGTTGAACTGAAAACTAGGTACATATAGTACCCTCTGAAGAATGAGAGAAGAATTTATATGAACATATCCTTGTTGTGTGACTTTAACTTTCACACCATTTGGAAGAGAAAGAAGAATGGGAAAGGATAGATTTGACGCATTATGCATGAGATCCAATGAAATGCAAATGTGATCTGTGGCTCCTGAGTCTATAACCCAGCTATTCAATTGAGTAAATGAAACAGCCATAGAATAAATCATACCTGTGGTGTTCTCTTGCAGATTAGTGGTGACATGAGCAGCAACATGATCCTCAGGAGATGAATGACTATAATCTCTCTGTACCATCATCATGACTTGATTGAGTTGTGCCTGTAATTGTTCCAAACTGAGAGAAGAACTGGAGGAAGCTTTATCATTCTCTGTAGAAACTGGAGTATCAACCACATTCAAAGCCTTATGAATCCCAGATGTTGGACCAGAAGAGTATTGATTTGCACTTGAACTTTTATTGTAAAAACCAGAATTATATGAAGGACTGGCATATGAAGACTTAGGTTTGTTGCCAGGAGTTTTATTGAAATATGGATGGCCAGGAGGGAAACCATGAAGCTTGAAACATTCATCCTTTGTATGTCCTTCTTTGTGACAATAATTGCACATGATACCTTTCTTAAAGTGAGGCTTCACATAAGTTGCACTATTACCATTACCAGAGTTGTATGAGCTTGGTGATGAGCCAGCATATCCAAATCTTGGAGTCCTAGATGTATTCAAAGCAGCAGCCTCTGTGAAGCCTGGAATGTAACCATGAGAAAGTGTTTCCTCCAGCTTGATCATGCTAAAAGCTTGGTCTAGATTAGGCAATGGAACCATACGCAGTATTTGGCCTCTAACTGAAATGAAACAATCATTAAGTCCCATTAAAAATTGCATAAGTTGCTTTCGTTCATTCCTCTGAGTATTCTCCTTGTCAACGCCACAAACACATGAACATCTGCATACATTTACAATGTCTAATGCTGCACTTTCGTCCCAAAGGCCTTTCAGCTTGTGATAATAGATTTCAACAGAACAGTTGCCTTGTTCTAATCTGTGTAAATCCTTTTCCAACTGGAAAACACGATGTCCATCCATAGAAGAAAATCGATGATGAAGTTGAGTCCATATGGCCTTAGCTGTTGATACATAGCTGAGGCTATTTCCAATTTCCTCACTAACGGAATTCAATATCCATGAAATCAGCATATCATTTGCTCTTTTCCATAACAGAAACAGCTGAGTGCCTTCCGTAGGTTCAACATATGATCCATCGACTAAGCATAATTTTGTCTTAGCCGATAAAGCGATCTCCATAGATCTACGCCACACACTAAAATTATCGGATCCAACCAATTTCTTTGATACCAAACATAAAGATGGATTATCGTTGTTATGGAAAAACAGAGGATGCATATTCGACTCAATAGAAATTTCAACATAGTTAGAATCAGAATCAGTGCTCTCTACATTACCAGAATTCGCCATAGAAACAGAGGATCAAAATTATGAAATTCAATTACGAAATTAGGTCAGAAGTACCTAATTTTAATCAGATGATGAAGATCGAAATATGCAGCGGATTCATTATCGCCAATTGATGATCGATATGCTTTGATACCATATTGTAAATTGAGATGAGAATTATAGAGAGAGTTTAGAGAAACAGAGAGCAAATATTTCTTCCATTGATGATTGAGAAAAATGAATACAACCTCTATATTTATATCTCTATCTAACTGAATTATGTTACACAGCTAACAACCTACACTTGACAACTGTACAATTAACAACTAACAAACTATTTTTCTATTTACAATAATACCCTCAGATAAATAGTTAGCTCCACTGATCTTCTGTCTTCAATCCAGTGGAAGCTTGGTATTGTTCCATTTTGTGATTCATCTCTTCATTGTTGTTGAACTGAGCTGAGTGACAATAATTCATATAATTCTGTACAGCATCATTCACAACATCATTCTCATTAGAGTCCGTCTCGAAAGACTGGCTATCTTTAATACTCTGCCCACAATTCATTGCTAAACACTTACTCCATCATCGGCAAAAGGTCAACTATCTTCATTGTTACCTCAACTATCATCAACGCGGTATTTCGTTGATCTCCAAGGTAGATAATAATGATCAAAATGACAACCCTTTCGCAACTAGTGTGCTCTCTCTTGATTATCGTATTAGAAAAAATAACTTGTCCATTGTGGGTTCTTCTGATGGCTTGGTTTGCTTCAAATTTGAGAATGATCAATCTTTTGGTATATGGAACCCAGCCACTAGAAAGCTCAAATTCCTACCAAGCCTGCCACTTGATTATAATTCAATTTTATGTACTTGTAGTTTTGGCTTCTCGTATGTTCTCGGTGATTCATGTTACAAACTGGTGCGAATTTCAGAGGTAAAGCAAGCTAATAATAATGGAGGATATGTTACCCGTGCCCAAGTCCTCAACATAGGCCAGAATTGTTGGAGGGAGGTTTTTGAGTCGTCTCATGAGCTACTGTTTAATGTTTATAAACCACCCGTAGTTGTCAATGGTTGTTTGCATTGGTTTGGGTCAACCTGTTGGGATTGGAGTCCAAAACTATGAGGAAAAAGGAGTCTAAGTCGGAGGAGTTGGTGAGATCAAGGAGGAAAATCGTGGTGGAGCTTCTGTTGTGTTGGGCGACCGCCCAGGTGGTGGTGGGCGACCGCCCACATGTACAGAAGGATGGCTCGGGAAATTTTCTTCTTGGGCGACCGCCCATGGGGTGGTGGGCGACCGCCCACGTGTCGGGAGGATTTTTCTGCAGCAGATTTTGTTTCCTATTTTGATACAAACTCTTCTTAATTTGATTTAGGATTTCCTTGTATTACTATATAAGCATAGATACGACCTAGAACACATTGGAGTTGTAGTAGCAACATATTAGAAGGTGTCTGATACAATATTGGCTTGGCAATTGCCCCCGGACGTAGTTCATGTGTTGAACGAACCGGGTAAAAAATTCTTGTGTTCTTGTGTGTGTGTTTCTTCCATTATTGTGCTTGTGGGTATTGATTTCTTGTCTTGATTGCAACGGGGGTACCACCAAATTCACAACAACTGGTATCAGAGCATTGGTTCGGAGGATTCAAAGTTTCATTAGTTGATTTTTTGAATCGCGTTCTTGGGGACTTGGTGAAGCAATCAGATGAAGAACTCAATCGAGAAATTCAACGGTGTAATTTCATGTTCTGGAGGACAAGGATTGAAGATTACCATTATTGTAAGGATCTTCATAAACCCTTGAAGGAGAAACCCGAAGACATGTCACAAGGGGATTGGGAGACGTTAGATCGGAAGGCGTTAGGAGCGGTGAGGAGCGCTCTAACCGACGACGTTGCACGGAACGCTATGGAGGCCAAGACAACGGTGGAGTTGCTACAAACGCTGTCAGACATGTATGAGAAGCCGTCTAATATCAATAAGGTGCATTTGATAAAGAGGTTTGCGAATGCGAAGATGTCAGAGGGGCAGACAAGAAGAAGTCATATCGCCAGCTTCAAAGGTATGGTGGACCAATTGAAAAGTGTTGATATTACTTTCTCCGATGAAGTGCTAACTTGTTTTCTACTAAAATCATTGCCTGATAGTTGGGAGGTAACTGTCACAACGATTAGTACGTCGAAAACAGCATTGGTGTATACGGAGGTTAGAGATCTCATCCTTCAAGAGGAGTTGAGAAGGAAAGAGAAAAGGGGAGAATCTTCCGTAGATGGGGCTGCACTTAGGGTGGAGAGAAATAGGGGAAGGGGAGGACCGAAAAAGGGGAAAAAGGTCAAGTGCTACAATTGTGGTGAATTAGGTCATATCAGTTATGACTGTCCGGGTTAAGATGGTGGTGTACATGTGGTGGATGATGGGGAAGATGTATTAATCCTAGGAGAGGAGCAGTCGGATGAAGATTGGGTGTTGGATTCTGGAGCTTCTTGTCATGCTAGTGGGGATGCAGAATCAATGGAGCGGTATAAAACTGGAGATTTTGGGGTTATCTATCTTGGTGGTGGTCAACCATTGAAGATCAAAGGTAAGGGGGATGTGATGATGAAGACACCTAACGGGGCTGTTTTACAACTACACAATGTGATGCATGTTTCGGACTTGAGGAGAAGAGTGATTTCTGTGGGACAACTTGACAGTGAAGAGTATGGTGCGACCTTCATTGGTGGGTCTTGGGAAGTCACAAAAGGGGCTAAGGTGATAACTCATGGGGTTAAGGGAAAGATGTTGTACTCTACCTACAATGTCGATATTCGTTCCGGTGGGAGCAAGAGGCTAAAGAACCGGCCTATTGGTGTAGAAAGGAGAGACATCAAGAAACGGTATGTTAGGGGGGATAAGGACACAAAGTTGATCAACGCGGTGTGGAAGTCCAAGTGCCCTAACAGAGAGCGTATTCAGGCCAAAAGAAGACGATGCAAGAAACAAGGTACGTCCAAGTTTCAAGGGGAAGCATTGTGAGGAAGGTGGGTCTGGAGGGAGAAGGCGAAGTTAGACTTGCGGGGAGAAATCAAGGTAGAAGCTGATTTGGGGAGGCAAGAATCATCTAACACGGAGATGTTGAAACGTCGCTTGGTTTCAACTCGCCTTAGTACTTGAGCTGGTGGCTCGGTAGTGTCAAGCCAATATGGGGGAGATGTGTTCAAAGGCCTTTACTCCGTGGTGGGAGTTGATGGGTGTTTCTATGCTTGTTAGTTTAGTCTCCGGTGGGAGATTGTTGGGATTGGAGTCCTAAACTATGAGGAAAAAGGAGTCTAAGTCGGAGGAGTTGGTGAGATCAAGGAGGAAAATCGTGGGGGAGCTTCTGTTGTGTTGGGCGACCGCCCAGGTGGTGGTGGGCGACCGCCCACATGTACAGAAGGATGGCTCGGGAAATTTTCTTCTTGGGCGACCGCCCATGGGGTGGTGGGCGACCGCCCACGTGTCGGGAGGATTTTTCTGCAGCAGATTTTGTTTCCTATTTTGATACAAACTCTTCTTAATTTGATTTAGGGTTTCCTTGTATTACTATATAAGCATAGATACGACCTAGAACACATTGGAGTTGTAGTAGCAACATATTAGAAGGTGTCTGATACAATATTGGCTTGGCAATTGCCCCCGGACGTAGTTCATGTGTTGAACGAACCGGGTAAACAATTCTTGTGTTCTTGTGAGTGTGTGTTTCTTCCATTATTGTGCTTGTGGGTATTGTTTTCTTGTCTTGATTGCAACGGGGGTACCACCAAATTCACAACACAACCCTCGAAGAAAGATCAATGATATGGTTTGATATGGAGAAGGAAGTATTTGTTAAGAAAACAACGGTTTCATACCCAGACGAAGGTTTCAATTTTTCCGAAACAAGATGTGAGCTTACTGTTTTTGAGGAAAATCTTGCAATGTTTGTTACTCCAATAACCGATGATTGGTTTATTTGTGATAAAGATGAGGAAAGCGAAGCGTATCATCAAATATGGATCTACGAAAAAGCAAATGACGCGTGGAAAAAGAAATTCACATTTGGACCTTTGCCAACCGGGCATTATCCGGTTGGATTATGGGGAGATAGGGAGATAATTATCAAGCGGAATAATTTGGTCACTTAAAACTTATTGGATTCTGACAACCAAATTCACATCTATGGTATAAATGCATATCTTTATAATATTTATAGCGAACAGAAGATAAATTATCCTCCATGTAGAGAGATATACTGTAACTTAGATTTCTATTCCTATGTAGAAAGCTTGGTTCAAATTTAGGGTTTTTCCTTGTTCATCATTATTGTTAGTGAATGGATTTCAATTTAATAAATTTTGCACAATCAGGCATTCATGCATGCAGTTTTCATAAAATATATAAGCATATATCCTCCTAGTCTTAGCTATTCCACTCTTGAGGATTGCCTTTTGATTCTCCTTTCCCATCGCCCCATTCTTCTTCCTCCTAAAAACACCCTCTCCCCTTCCTCCTCCTTCCCCTTCTTCAAACCCGGCTTTGAGGAAGACGTAGTCTCCCAAACTTTAATATTCGGTAAAGTGAGAAAGACGAGATTTAGATCGTGGATCTAATTTGATTTTTTAAGAATAATCTGTACTAAGCTTAAATGAACATTTTTTTAATGTATATCAAGACTTTGGGTGATAATTGATTTTGGTGGTGGTGGTAATAGTGATGACGTGACAGTAGGATAGGTCAGTGGTGGTTTTGGTGGCAATGGTTGTGGTTTCAATGGTGACGTGACAGTAGGATAGGTCAGTGGTGGTTTTGGTGGCAATGGTTGTGGTTTCAATGGTGATGGTGATGGTGATGGTGATGGTGATGGCGGCGTATTTGGGGAGAAGATAGAAATGATGGTGGTTTTGGGTGATGATGCGATCTTGGGTTGATGTTGGTGGTGGAGTTGATCAATGTTGATTATGGTGGTCGGTGATGGTGGTGATTATGGCCGGTGATTTGGTGGAGGATTGGAGAGGGGGGTTTCTTTTTCTTATATTTAAGAAAACTAGTGAGTAACCCGTCGAAATTCGACGGGCATATTGAGGCTAATTATTTAAGTCACTTTTCTTTGGCCTTCTTTCGTGCGAAATACGGTGAGCGAAATCTTGCGGTCCACTTTTCGGCGTGCAGAGTTATCTTTCATTCTTCGCTTGCAATTGTCCCTCACTTACACAAATTTTTTTATCAAAATTCAATCAAATTAATAAATAAATAATATGCAATATTTATATTGAATTAAAATTGTATACTTGATTTACATAATTTCAATAAATTTCTAGTGGATTAATTATTCGACTTATAACCTCTTTCTTTTAATTAGGTATGTGTAGTGCACATGACGAATTAAACATGCAAATCTCATATCTATTAACATTGTGATTATCTTGACATGTAAATCTCATAAGCCAAAATCTGCTGAGAAACGCGTTTCTCCATATTTTATGGAGAAACGTGTTTTTCTCTCTAACACTCCCTATCTCTCTCTATCCGCAAAGTTCACCCTCTCTCTCCTCTCTCTCTCTAAACGCAATTACCATTGTTGCCGCCCCGGTCGTCTTCTTCACCTAGCCCGCTCCCTCCAATTGGCCGGAATAAACCCTCCCTCACGGTTCCTCACCTTCACTCTCCCTCAAAATCAAACCGGCGACCTCCAATTCCTCTCAACCTTGACCACCGATCTACTCTCTCCCAAAATCGCCTCCTCAATCAAACAACAATCGTCTTCTCCGATCTAAACTCATTCGCCGGTGACTTAAGCCCAACCTCCATCGCATACCACCGTCCTCTACCTCCAACAACAACTGTTTCCTCACCGTCTCTCCTCCTCTCTCCAACCGTCCTTTTGTTGTTTGGTTGAGAGATGACGGAGGTGGGAGAAGGGTTGAAGCGATTGGAGGGAGTTGGGTCAGAGAAGATGATTGTTGTTGGTGGAGAAGAAGACGATTGGGGGAGAGGCTCTGCAAAACCGTATAGAGAGAGAGTGCTGCCGGGTAGAGAGAGAAAAAAGTGAAGGCTTCAAAATGTTCTGGATATCAATTAAAAAGGTTCTGGATATCAATTAAAAAGGTTCTGGATATAAATTAAAGCCTTTCAAAAGGTTCTGAATATCAATATTCAATGTTCTGGATATCCGTCCCAAGGCTTCTGGATATCAATATTCATTGTTCTGGATATCCAGAACTTTATGAAAGTGATATCCAGAACCAGAAATTTAGAATTTGCCTTGGCCTTGGCCCCAAATCTTTTTTTCTGGATATCCGTCCCAAGGCTTCTGGATATCAATATTCAATGTTCTGGATATCCTGAACCTTATGAAAGGGATATCCAGAATCAGAAATTTAGAATTGGCTTGGTCAAGACCAAATCATGATAACTTCTGGATATCATGATCAAAGGATTCTGGATATCCAGAACCCTTGAGACTGATATCCAGAAAAAAAAAATTATTGAATGAAATTTTTTTATTTTTTTTGGAAAAACACGTTTCTCCATAACTTGTGGAGAAACGCGTTTCTCCGGAGACCTACTCATCTCATAATGCCAAAAAAACATATCAGACGGAACATGTGAAATTTACGTGATGCGATGTGAAAATAGAATAAAGATTTAATTTATTATATTAAAGAGATAGGTTGAAATCAGAATTAGGCTATTGACAAATTTTCTACTGAATTTCCACACACAATGTCATTGTATATATATATCAATATATATATATATATTTGGTTAATTCATTACAAGTAATCATTATAAGAATGTTAATAAATAAAAAATTGATATTTATTTTGGGACGTGGGATGATGTGAGTATTAAAGATTTATCATATATTTTCATATAATATTACTCTTTCTATTTGAATATTAATTGGTTTAGTTTTTACCTTACTATCATAATTCAATTTAAGATGAAAGTACTACTTTCCTTCGTCTCAAAATTCAATTTCGTTCCATGAATATTCAACTGCGTTCTTTCTGATAAATAACAAAATCGAACATATATTTTGAGGCATAAAAGTGTAATTACAAATAAAATGTCATGTAATTGAGACATAAACTGTTTTAGCTTTACTATTTCAAGGATATTAAAGTATTTTCACTAAAAATGCAAATGCTTACATTTAAATACTATGATCAGTTCGACAAAAAATAAAAAAAAAACATTATGTAAAAAAAAAAAAACTACTCTCCTTTAAAAACTCGGAGCGGACATAAAGGCTCGTGTAGCAATTGCTTAAAGTTAAATACTATGATTAGTTCGACAAAGTTAATTGAAGGTAAAGTTTAAAAATTTATTTGGGGACAAAACATAACATTCAATTTGGACGGAGGAGGGAGTATTAAATCATTTTATAATCTTTGCCACTAAATAACAATATCTCAATCGCTTTTGATCACAAAATAATGATCGAATTAGAAGCTAGACCGGGAAGAACATACTAATTCAACTTACTCATATCTACCTGACGACAACGGTTTGATGCACGTATTAATCCCAAAATAAATGTGTATCAAGCAATACATGCATGGTCCAAGCAAAGGTATAGTAGTGTTGGAGCTAGAAAGAGAGGTATGTCTGATGCGTATGCATATTGTGATGATCAGTACCCTCGTGAAGCTTATCTATGTTCTTTTTTACCAATTCTTAATTTCCTCCTCCGATATTCATATGGAAAAATTCTCCTTTCCTTTTCTTGTTTTCATTCAGATGTACTCCCTCTATATAGGTTGCATCTACAAAACAACAGAAAGGGAAGAGATAATTACGATAGTTGAAATGCATTAACGTACCCCAAGTACAAAGAGCATATTCTGTTGGCCAACCCGTTGAGCCCAAAGATGCGGAGAATCAAATGGCTTTTCTGTAACTCTCATTTTATTCTTATAGTCCATATCGAAAAAGAAGACCAGAATGCAGTCATGAAAAATCAGAAATTGTATTACTTCATAGAATTTTACTACTGACAAGCTATATAAACAACTAATGAAACTCACAATCTTCAGCTTGGCAATTAATTCTTTGATGATTGTGTTAAAATATTTCCACAAGTTGTCATGATCTTAAAAACAAATAAGGGAAAATTTTATCACACAAATCAAAAATTTTATCAACCATAATGTCTCTAACATCAGGTGCATCTTCAATATCGCCCTCTAGGGGTGTGCTCGGTACGGTTTGGCTCGGTTTTAGGCTAAAACCGTTACCGAACCAAAAGTATTCGGTTTCTAATTTTAACAAACCGCCACCACTCGGTTTTAACTCGGTTCGGTGTAGTCGGTTTTTAGCTTCGGTAAGTATCGGTTCGGTAATATTCGGTTTTAAAACCAATCTTTTTTTTTGACACCCAACAACTGGTTCATTATTTTAACACAATTATTCATAATACTACACAACCTTGAGAAGATAATGGCAACCTTAAAAGCATAACAAAAACAACCTGCTTCCCAACATTTTTACCAGAAAACAAGCCAACAAACACAGCCGGAGCACTCTCCAACCCTTCATTCATGTTTTCCACATACACAATCTTCCCTTGCACATACAGACTTGACAAGCGCCGCATCAAGCATATCTCCACCCACATTGTCAAAATATATATCAATACTGATATTGCGAATTGCGATTAGCCGATCAAGCGATGGGGGAGCATACAAATAGGCTTCATATTTAATTTGGATAATTGGCTAATTGGCCAAATTAAAGGATATTCTCAAGCGATGTGAGCCTGTGAGGTTAAAGGATATTTATTTAATTTGGCTAATTGGCTTTGAGTTTGACAAGATTTACTAAATCTTGTAAATCTTGAAGATACTTTTTATTTATTTAATATATATGGAAATTGAATAGATGTAAAATTATAGTAAATATTATGAATATTTATTATTTAGAAGCATATCGGTACGGTTCGGTATGAGTAATCGGTGTGAAATCATGTATCCCAAACCGAACCGATAGATTCGGTTTTTCAATATTTCATAAACCGTACCTATCCAATTAACCGTTGGTACGGTTTTTCGGCGTTGGTTTTTTCGGTTTTATTCGGTTATTTTCGATTTTTCGGTTTTTCTGCTCACCCCTATCGCCCTCGATAAGAGCTGCCACTACAGAAGTAGTTGGAAAATTATACATTCTTCCATCTTTGTATCGTTTTCCTTGAGTCGAAGCTTTATCTCACTGGAATTTCTCAATGAAATACGTTCTGCAGCTACTCTGTAAATCTTTGCATACGGGTTGTTTTCATCAACCATTTTTCTCAAGTTCGCTACAAAGGAGTTGTTGAAGTCTGAAGAATTATGATTACTGTTCATTTTAAGGCAAGTAATATAACATAAATAGATATTTCACATGATATATACATAAAGCACATAATGATAATGTGCATTATTAAAGTTAACTACATGATAGCTTTTATTCTGTTTGTAACTTCGTTATCGGTGTCATATATATATAATTGGGCGAATTGTGGGGGGCTCCTTCATTAGGCAATAGTGACTCGATTAGATGAACATTCTAACCTCCCAACTTAAATGCATAAGGACCTCTTCCTTGATTTATGCTCCTATCAATTGTCCCCCCATCGACGTGAAAGCATACATCATATTGTAGGCACGTATATTATCCATAAAATTTTTGTTTTTTTTCGTGATTTTTCTCTAAAAGATCACGCAGCAATTTAGGCGGATGTTTCAATGGAGGAATTTGTACTTGACCATGCATGCAACATAATGAAAATTTTGGCTTCATCGTTGGCTTGTTCTTTGGAGTCCTTTCTTCGTACCAAAATAAAGCATGACAATGATCACATTCATAATCTGCATCTCCAATATCCCAATACAATGCGTAAGTAAAACAACCCAAAATGTAATTGACTTTTTAAAAGCATTAAGTATTCATGTTAGAACATAGATTAATAATATGTGTTATTTAATTCCATATGCTATAATCATTTAATAATGTTAAAGTATAGACCAAATATATAGAATTTCATTAGGTGTAAGTACCATTAAATGATGGGCATAATGGTAACTTCACACCATCATCTTTATGAAAGGGTGTAGTCCCTAAATGAAGTGCCCCTTCTCTATCTATATGAAGGCTATCCATCAGCCATTTAGAGACACTTAACATCATTTACAATTCAGTCAAAACATTCTTCATTCATCTAAGAAGAACAAGTGTGGGCACTATCATTTAGAAGTACTATCTTCCTACTCTCTTCTTTCATTCAAGAACAAGATCAAGAACACAATCATGGATTCTTCAGGTACACGCTTCCGTCTTCATCTTCCTCTCATTCTTAATCTAGTTGTGAGTCGGTTCATGGTTTGATGGATCATTATGTTCCAACAATTGGTATCAGAGCCTACTCATATACTAGATTGAGTTTGAAATTATTATAGAGCCTTGTGCTTTAATTTATTTCATATTTGTAATCCTTGTGTGATTTCATTTGGTTTTGTTCTTGTTCATGATACTCATCTTGTCTAAGAGTATCATATTCATAACTTCATTCTATTTCTGATTTTTTGGTTTTACTCAAAAGGCTTTCAACCCTTAATGTAAGATTATCCCATTTTTTGAACATAGCCACCATTCTTGGATGCGTTGTGAGTTTGTTCATATGCATAGCCACGCATTTTTAAAATGTGTTGTGAGTATGCGGATCTACTTGCTTTGGTTGAAAATTGAGTCACCATTAAATTAAGAACTTCATTCAATTTTCTGGAAATAATGGTAAAATCAAGAGGCACAATGGTTCATACAAGATTACCCCAAGATTCATACTCGATGCCACAAAGGGGGGTGCGGGCGTACCCCCGCGGTATGGTATGGCTCTCTCTATTTGGTTCAAAACTGTTCATAAAAGGTGTTAAAAATGGTGACTTTTCGTCAAACCTGGGCACTGGGCACATGGGCGGTCGCCCATATTGATCTGGGCGGTCGCCCATGTGTACAGCAACTTCAATGTCTGTGGAAATGCAGCTTGGGCGGTCGCCCATGTGTACAGCGACTTGAATATTTGTGGAATTGAAGCTTGGGCGGTCGCCCACCTTGACCTGAGCGACCGCCCGTGTATGCAGAAGCTTAAATGTTTATAGAACTACACCCTTTCGGTCATTCGTGCCCTTTTGGTCATTTGTGATAATTTATTAATAAATTATAGTATCTGGACACCAGTCGCGCTTCGGCGGTTCTTAGAGTTATCAAACTTTAAGAATGGACGGGTAGAACAAAAGGATATTGTCTTTTATTAATAAATTTCGTTTGTTTCTTTACCATTTAAAATTTTCAGAAATTACCTTAAAGTCTTAAGTGCCCTAAAGTATGATTAATTATATGCTTAAACAAATTTATTCACTGTTTAAATAATATTGTTGCCAAAGCAATTTACGTTATTTAAATACAAATTTGTTAAAGTGATGAATGTAAGTGTTGATATGTGATAACATGCTTGTTTCCCAAAGGAGACCTTGTTGTTGATTAAGTATTTAAATTCATGGGGTAATAATTGAACTAAAGTTTTGGTCATTTTAAATGCTGTGAACCATCCCAAAGGAAGGCGGGTGTTTAAAGTGAATTGTTTAAATTCTTTATTGCCGGGTAACAAGTACCTTAAACTTTAGGACATTTTTTATACTTGAACCGGCCCAAAGGAAGGCAAGTATTTAAAATGTATTGTTTGAATTATTTGTTCACCCTAAGATAAATCAAATTGTGAGTCAATTCGCAATCCAAAGATTAGTCTTGATGTCATGTTGATTATCTTTATTTGGATGGAATTCATTTGATATAATTAATCATTATGTAGTTTCTTATATATGTTTTGTTTCATTCTTGTTCTTCTCCTTCAGATTTGATTAATGCTTCATCCGTAACTACTGCTATAAATGATGTACCTTTGCTTACTGGGACTAAACTTAAAACTTGGAAAAATAATATAACGATGATCTTAGGCAATATGGACATCGATTGCGCATTAGGGGAATCAAGTCCCGCTGCTCTCACTAAAGGAAATACCGTTATAGAACGGAAAAATGTTGAGCAATGGGAACGGTCCAACCGCGTGAGTCTAATGATCATGGAAAATGCAGTTTCAAAGACATTTTTGGACAATGTCTCTGAGATCGAAAATGCCGAATTTTTCCTTGAATTCTTGTGGAAACTTGTTTCCATTCGGTACAAGGGTGAGGAAAATCTTCGGGAGTACATTATTGAATTATTTCATCTTTCGATCAAACTAAAAGCACTTAAGTTAGAGATTTCGGAAGATTTGCTCGTGCACTTAGTTTTGATCTATCTTCCTCCTCAATTTGGTCCTTTTGAGGTGACCTATAAATGTCGAAAGTACAAGTGGAATATTAATGGATTACTTTCACATATGACATTAGAGGAAGATAGGATGAAATATCTTAAATTAGAAAGTACTCACTCAGCATCTACTTCTTCTCGTGGGATTAAGAGAAGAGGGAAGGAAATTGCGGTTGCAAGTAAGAAGCATAAGGGATCATTTAAAGATCATAAAGTCAAGAAATGCTTCTTTTGCAAGGACCTTACTCGCATGAAGAACGACTACCATAAGTATCGCGAATGGCGAATTCAGGATGGTATGTCATTTGGTCTTGTTTGTACTAAGGCAAATTTGGTTTCAATTCCTTAATATACATAGTGGTTATATTCGGTGCAACAACTCACATTAGTTCATGTATGCAGGGTTGCCTGAATTACCGAATCCCCAGTGAAGATGAGAAATACATCTATATGGAAGCTGGAAATCCGGTTGAAGTTATAGGAATAGGGACTTTTAGATTAATGATAAGTACTGGCTATTATTTTGTATTAAATAATACATTCATTGTACCATCTTTTGATGGAATTTAATATCTATCACAATTTTGGACAAGGAAGGTTACTCTTGTTCTTTTGGGAATAATAAATGTGATCTTTATTTTAAATTCCAAAATTTGTCGGTACTAGTACTTTGTCATATATCGATATTCTTAATTTACTTGACAAAATCAAGAAAATGAATGAGTCTCATAATGATGAAACCAAAACTAAAGGCACTAAGAAAAATTTATCAAGTGAAAATTCTTGTATTCTATGGCATAGGCGTTTGGTTCATATCTCCAAGTGGGAGATTGTTAGAACATGGATTAATAATATGTGTTATTTAATTCCATATGCTATAATCATTTAATAATGTTAAAGTATAGACCAAATATGTAGAATTCCATTAGGTGTAAGTACCATTAAATGATGGGCATAATAGTAATTTCACACCATCATCTTTATGAAAGGGTGTAGTCCCTAAATGAAGTGCCCCTTCTCTATTTATATAAAGGCTATCCATCAGCCATTTAGAGACACTTAACGTCATTTACAATTCAGTCAAAATATTCTTCATTCATCTAAGAAGAACAAGTGCGGGCACTATCATTTAGAAGTACTATCTCCCTACTCTCTTCTTTCATTCAAGAACAAGATCAAGAACACAATCATGGATTCTTCAGGTACACGCTTCCGTCTTCATCTTCCTCTCATTCTTAATCTAGTTGTGAGTCGGTTCATGGTTTGATGGATCATTATGTTCCAACAATTCAATGTACTATATTTTAATATTCCAAGTTAAAACAAACAAAATTCTCTTACACTACAATTATATTTCACAGCTAAACTATTTAGCCATACTTGTGCTTTGTTGTGCAATTTCCTTCATCTTTTGTTTCCTATTACCTCGTGATATTCTCGCCTTATTTTCCTCATTTATTGGCAATTCATTTTGTGATAAAATCCTCCCTGAATCTAGTAGAAATATTGAGTTATGTTGAAGCATAATATGATATTAAGAATTATAAAATAATAAATATGAAAGCGGCATAAGCATTGAAAATAGTTAAAATTTGATGTTTTGATTGATTTCGTGTACTTGTATCCATGGAATTAAGTGAGTTATTTCGCTCATGTACTTGATGTTGAAATTCAGAATTTAATTGATCAAAACTCAGATATTATTTTTATGGACGAATTCCTAGGTCGGGCCTCTTTTGTTCAAATTTCAGGATTTCTTCTCCTTCAAGGTTTAGGTTTGTTCCTATGGCCCTATATTAAGTGACACTTAATAATTGTTGTTATAGTGAGCGTCAATTAATTATCGTTGTTACAGAGAGCGACACTTAATCACTGTTTTTAGAGTGAATGAAACTTAATCATTGGTTTTAAGTGAACAACAATTTATCATTTAGAAGATGCTAGTGATTTTACGATAGATAACTCATATTTATACACAAAACATATGAATCCTAATTCTATTACTCCATTTATCTTGAAATGATATTCATATTTTTTTGTTATTGATACGAAGATATTTTGACCAATAATTTTAGGTTAATTTATGAAAGAAACTATTGATATATCTGTATTTTTTCTTCTCATTTTTAATTCAAAAAAAAATGAATGAAATGAGTTATATGCTTAAAAATAAAATATAACTCAGTAAGTTTTATAAAATAGATAATAATTACTGCTAAAAAATTAGATATTATTTTACGAACATAACCCTTCTCAAAACAAAAAAAAATGAAAATTGGGTGAACAATGAAAAAAGTAACTTTAACCGTCATTATAAAATCATTTTTAAGCAAACAAAAAATATATACAGTATATTTTAAGGATCAATCATTCAATTTTTGTGATTACATGTAATTTTATTATTTTAAAATCATAGCACTCACGTCATATTTTGATTTACTTTTGCTGCTAATTTGTTATTATTTTTATAATTATTGTAATTATTATTATTTTAGGGATTCTTATCTTTGAGTTTAAAATATTTAAAAAGGATTTTTGATATCCCAACTAAAGATAAGAATTAGATATTTTAGATTGAGTTGAGTTGAAATTCAAAAATCTGAAAATAAAAATCTTATTTGAAATTAAATTAAAAAGGATCAGTTATTTTAGTTTGAGTTTGAATTTCAAATCTGAAAATGAAACTCTTCATTGAAAGTAATATATGGCAGCTGATAATTGGTGAATATAGAGATGATGTGGAATTCCACGTGGCTCACTGTATGAGATTGAAATGTTTCTGCTTTTATATATTATATAGATTGTAATTATTATTATTTTAGGGATTTTTATCTTTGAGTTTAAAATATTTAGAAAGGATTTTTGATATCCCAACTAAAGATAAGAATTAGATATTTTAGATTGAGTTGAATTGAAATTCAAAAATCTGAAAATAAAACTCTTATTTGAAATTAAATTAAAAAGGATCAGTTATTTTAGTTTGAGTTTAAATTTCAAATCTGAAAATGAAACTCTTCATTGAATGTAATACATGACAGCTGATAATTGGTGAACATAGAGATGATGTGGAATTCCACGTGGCTCACTGTATGAGCCTGAAATGTTTCTGCTTTTATATATTATATAGATGATATTCATGTTTTTTTGTTATTGATACGAAGATATTTTGACCAATAATTTTAGGTTAATTTATGAAAGAAACTATTGATATATCTGTATTTTTTCTTCTCATTTTTAATTCAAAAAACAAATGAATGAAATGAGTTATATGCTTAAAAATAAAAATATAACTCAGTAAGTTTTATAAAATAGATAATAATTACTGCTAAAAAATTAGATATTATTTTACGAACATAACCCTTCTCAAAACAAAAAAAAAATGAAAATTACGCGAACAATGAAAAAAGTATCTTGTAACCGTCATTATAAAATCATTTTTAAGCAAACAAAAAATATATATATTTTAAGGATCAATCATTCAATTTTTGTGATTACATGTAATTTTATTATTTTAAAATCATAGCACTCACGTCATATTTTGATTTACTTTTGCTGCTAATTTGTTATTATTATTAATATTATTGTAATTATTATTATTTTAGGGATTCTTATCTTTGAGTTTAAAATATTTAGAAAGGATTTTTGATATCCCAACTAAAGATAAGAATTAGATATTTTAGATTGAGTTGAGTTGAGTTGAAATTCAAAAATCTGAAAATAAAACTCTTATTTGAAATTAAATTAAAAAGGATCAGTTATTTTAGTTTGAGTTTAAATTTCAAATTTGAAAATGAAACTCTTCATTGAATGTAATACATGGAACTGATAATTGGTGAACATAGAGATGACGTGGAATTTCACGTGGCTCACTGTATGAGCCTGAAATGTTTCTGCTTTTATATATTATATAGATTATAATTATTATTATTTTAGGGATTCTTATCTTTGGTTTAAAATATTTAGAAAGGATTTTTGATATCCCAACTAAGGATAAGAATTAGATATTTTAGATTGAGTTGAGTTGAGTTGAGTTGAAATTTCAAATATCTGAAAATAAAACTCTTATTTGAAATTAAATTAAAAAGGATCAGTTATTTTAGTTTGAGTTTAAATTTCAAATCTGAAAATGAAACTCTTCATTGAATGTAATACATGGCAGCTGATAATTGGTGAACATAGAGATGATGTGGAATTCCACGTGGCTCAATGTATGAGCCTGAAATGTTTCTGCTTTTATATATTATATAGATTAGTATTTTTAAGAAATCTTTAGTAAGTTAGTTATCAAGTAATGAATAAGAAAATGAAATATTATTAATTTAAATTATTAAGAAAATCAAAAATAATGATTTTTTTCAAAAAAAAATGAAAAATTTAATTTTGAAAAAATATTACTGAAAAAAACATATGAAAATAATTATTTAAAAAAATAATTAGAACTTTTCAATTTAAAATGTCTAAGAATTAAGGATATATTGAGAATTTCAGCCCTAAATAACCCCATTTAAGTCACACATGCAAGGCACTTAACACTTAACTGATTTTTCTTTTCAATTTAGTACAAAAACCCCTAACTACACAACTTTGGTAATTTGGACCCTAAATTGACAAAATTGAAACATTACACCCAGATTTGACACACGCTCCCTAAGATTTGACACACGCTCCCTAAACTTTGGATCTTAATTTGTCATTTGCCCATAAAAAAATTGGGTAAATTACAAAATACGAAGTGATACCAATTTAGGGCAAAACGTCCAAAATTTAGCAAAATAGGGCTTGTGGTAAAAAATGTTGATCAAAACAGGGCTTTTTGATTGAATTCGTTAGAAAATTCAGTTAAGTCGTATATATTTTACATGTAATGGTACTTGATGTTTAAATTCGTCCACTTTACCCCCTCTGTCTGGTTAACTTTAGAAATTTTGAAAGAGTTGATATATAATTATTAATATTCAATTAATATTATAATATTATTAATAAATAAAAATAAAAAAAAATTAAAATTATTTTATATCTATATGTTACTTTATCAACAAATTTGAAATATTTAATTATAAAATAGTATATTAATTATAATCTTAATAACTATTATTTTAATATAGTATGCTTCTATGATTTGTTTCAAAAATATATATATGCTTCTATAATTTTAATTATTTTAAATGTATGATCTTAATGATATTAAAATTGAAAACATTAAATTAGAGAAAAAAACCTATTTAAAAAAAGAAATATATATATACAAAAAATCAATAAAAAAAATAAAAGAAAAACCAAAACAATTAATTCAAAGTGAAGTAAAAGTCTAAAACCAAAGAAAGAAAAAGAATAAAACTAATAAAAAAACAGAAATATCGACGCCATGTATGCAAAAATAAATTAGTTCAATATATTATATGCAAAAATAAATTAGTTCAATATTTTGTATGCAAAAATAAATTAGTTTAATATGTTGCATGCAAAAATAAATTAGTTTAGTGGTGAAACACACAAAAAGTGAATAATAACATTTTCTATTTTTTTGACAAATGAGATATGTTAGTATGCAGGAAAATAACCAAACCATACAATGTCTTATATCCCCCATTTCATAAAATTTAATGTACTGTCTAGTTACCGTATAATCCAATGTACTGTCTAGTTACCTTATAATCCAATGTACTTTTTAAATTTTTTACAAATAATGCAACACTTTAAATTTGATTAACAAATTCATTAAAAATGTAATATCGGTTGCTGATTTAACAAAAACCCCTTCTCCCTAATTGCTATGATGCTCGGACTCGAGTACGAATGTCTGACACGGGTACGGATCGAGTGTCAGATACTTCAAATCTCAAGATTAAGGACTCGAGGACACGGATTAAAAGGACCTGAATTCTGAATATGGACTCGGCATATTAAAACACATATGATAAAATATAAAAACATAATCATCCCACATTGTTAAAAATTTCTCCTTAACTATTTCATATTTCACCTTAACTATTTCATATTTCCCCGTTAAATATTAAATACTGATCTAGACATGCCCACGATTCATATTTGAACCGGAGGGTTTGATTTGACGGTGTTGGAAGGGTAGTTTGGTTTGTAGAGAAGAAATTTTATTTTTTACATTTTTTTACATAAAATTAAATATCAAATGATAACAATCAATTGATACTTAAAAACAATCAGATGGGTATTTTAAAGTTTACATAATTATAGATTTAAAAAAAGTATAAATAACATAATTTTAAATGATCATAATCATATTTTATCATATTATATATCTATATTATAATATGGGTGGGTTTTACCACCACACATATAATGATCAAGATTCAATTTAATAAAAGACAAAAAGTGGCTGACATTGAATTTGAAAATAGACGGTTTTATCCCAACTCTTACGGCAGTTCATGGAAGTTCCACGTTCAGTTCAAGGGTTTGGCAAACCCAACGTCAACCTACTGCGGCCTATCTCTTCCACGAAACTCAGCAACGATGGAAGAGGCCATGATCGGACCTTCGAGTTCTTCAGGTATGCCCACTCTAACCTTCACTCTTCCATCTCTTCCCATATCTGCAAGAATGCCCACAATTTCCCCCTTGATCTCATTCCTCCCCGTCCCCTATCTGTATCTCTTTTCTTTCTCTACTCATCGCTAAGAAATCTTTCCCCCCCCCCACTGCTCTCATCCCTCTTCTTAGTAATGGCTTCACCTGCATTCCCTTCCCAGTCTCTCTCCGCTTATCAGTTTACTTTAAACACATTTTATTTTCAATCACCCGAAGGAATTTTCAAAATCGAATTCGAAATCCAAGCAGTGAGTCGCTGGAGCAAATTTCGACCATTTAATTTGAAGTTCAATGGAATTGTAAATAAGCAAAATTATTTATTTGAGGTTAATTGGAGACTTTTATTTTTTTGTTTTATTCCAATTCGTTTGGTTATTTGTGTCTTTACATAATTGAAAGTGTGCGTGTTAGTTCTCGGGGTGATCGAAAATGCCTCTTTCTGTTGTAGAATGGGGGTAGAGAGATAAACATAGACATGGGGGAATTGAATTGAAGGGATTCAATTGGATTTTGTTATAGAGAGAATGAATCAAATCAGACAATGATAGATAAGGCTAATTAACGGTGGGATTTGCTGTGAAGAGAAATGGAGCAAAGGGGCTCAACTCTCCTATGTTATATGAGGCATAAGGTTGTCATAGGAATTGCAGAGGGTTGGGTATTTCATATTGGAACTGAAAGGTGTGTTATTTAGTTGCTTCATTTTTATGATCAATTGTTGGTTAGTTTCTGCAGTTATGTGCCTGCTAGAGGCATGGACTTCTGATCCTTCAGTTCTTTTCCATTCGTGAAAATTCATGGCATACGTCTATGGTAATTTTCTGTTCCTTCTTCCTCTTACTCAGAGGTGCCTTAGACTTCTGGTCCTTCAGTTATTTTCCATTCGTGAAAATTCATGGCATATGTCTAAGGTAATTTCCTCTTGTTAATTTCCTTTTTCCACTAACTCAGAGCTCGAGACGAGATTTCCAGATTTTCTAGGGTTTCTGAATTGCGAGGGTGAGTTCGGTCTATCAAGTAGAGTAGAAGCAAAATCAGCAACAATGTTTAATCGCATTCAAAATAAACATTGGGTCAATTGGATGGTACTGTAGGATTTATGGCTCGACTCACTGTCGCTGAGGCGGGCGCCTCACCTAGGCCGAGGCGGGAGCATGGAAGGCATAGCCTGGGGCGTGGGTTGAAGCTATTGAGGCGGCCGCATGGGAGAGGCCGAGGCGAGCGCCTCGAAGGCAGTAGCTATGGTCGTGGCTTGTCAAAGGCCAGGCGGGCGCCTGGGATATAGCGAGGCGGGCGCCTCTCGGCGAGGGGGTGTTTTGGACTGACGGGCTTCTGTTTATTTAGTCTTCTAGTTGGGATAGGGTTTGTGTCTAATAAATAGATTGTAACCCTATGTAACTGTATGAGATTATTGCACATAATAATACAGAGGCGGCATAGTTTATAACCCCAATCAATTCCATCTCTTTCTCTTTCGATTCTCAATTGCTTTTGTGTTCTTGGTTATTGTCAATTGCTTCCGCTGCATTACACAACAACTGGTATCAGAGCACGATTCGATGGCTGGGGTTAATTCTATCACCGTGAAGTCCGATGTTCAGAAATTTGATGGGCATGGAAACTTTGCATTGTGACAAAGGTGGGTTGTAACGACCCTAACCCTAGGCACTAATTTTAGTATAATATTATGTGCTTTTTATATTAATGTTAACTTTATGTGTTTATTTTATGTCTTTAATTTCTTATGTTAGGATGAGATGGTGGAAGGATAGTTCTAAATCCTTAGGTTAAAAATGGAAGTAAGTTAAATTATTTTGTTGTGGTATGGTAATTGGAAATAAATAAAATGTGAGTAGTTAGGTTTACTTGTGTAGAGGAAAGAAGTAAAGGGTTGAAGTTCTTTCTTTAAACATTCGGGGCTTTAGAGTAGATTTTGGAAAGCCTTTAATTAATTTGGCATGGAGGGACCATGTCTTCCCCCTTATTTCCCTCACCCTTCCTCTCCTTAGTCAAAGACACCATACTCCTCCATCCTCCTCACTTTCACCTCATCATTTTCTTCTTCCTCCTTCCCAAATTCCATGGAAGCCTTCTTGAAGCCTCACTTTCCAAGTTCCTAGAGCCTTCAATTCTTCTCCATTTTCCAATCCAATTGTACTTTTGTGTTTGGGGCATCTATGGGAGTTTATCAAGCTAAGAAGATCCTCATTTCATCCTATAATTCTAAGGTGAGTTATTATGACTTTTCCTTCTTTAAATGTTCATGAACTATTTAATGTTGTTATTGTTGTTATAATGGTTATTTGATGCTTTGGAAACCTTATTGGAGTTGAGGAATTGGTTAATGTCATAGAAAAATGTTGTTGTTTATGAAAGTGTTAAAGAGTATAAGAAAATGGGTTGGGTTGGATTAAGATGGTAATTCTTGAAAAATGGTAGTAAAATGGGTGGAAAACCAAGTGATAATGATCTATGTTTAGGATATGATACTGATGCTGCAGGAAATGTACTTATCAATCTTCCTCCACGTGGCAGACCGATCACCCGGCTCGACTCCGAAACGTAACCCACGACTAGCCGGATGTGTCTCCGGCGAAGACGCTCGGGCGTGAGAGTAAGATTACCGTTGTTTATAGCTCAAAATGTATAGAATAATGAATTCTGATAACAAAATGGCAGTTACCTTTGCACCGTTGGTAGTGACGAAGTATTTATAGGCAAGAGTAATGTATTTTTGGTGAGGAGACATGTCCTCCGAGATTATAGCAGCGGTTATTCAGTCATGTGAACGTGTTAGTAATCGTCTCGATTTGTAGGGATGTGGTTACGAGAATAGTTCAACCGAATACGCCCGCAAGTATCAAGTCGTCACTTGTTAATTTAGGTCGAGGTCGCCACTCGTGGAATGGTCGACCCGACCGTCTGCAGAGCATGGTTCGTACCCGAATTGTAGCATGGATCATGAGGTCGAACTAAGTTAGGTCGGGACACATAGGTCGGACTCACGGGCTTAGTCGACTGACGCTTGAGACGGGCTTTGGGCCTTGCTCTGATTGGGCCAGCCCTATTGAGAATGTGATAATCAATGCTGGATGTAATTGGGCTTTACTTGCTTGGCCCAACTCGGCACTTTTGGTATGTTCAGTGGCCCCCAACTTTCGAGTTGACTTCGTCGACTTGGAAGTTAAGAAGATTTTCGTGACGAAAATTGCTTCACTCGCAGGTCGATGTTAGTCTTGGAAGTAGGTCGACCATGATGACGTGGCAACATCCTGATCGTAGGTGATGAACGGTGGAGATGCAGGAGCGCCGATTTTCGCAATGATTACACTTTAGACGTTTGAGAGTCCGTCTAGGAAATCAAGCTTTCCACCATTAATTAGGAAAATTAATTTTGAATTTCTCTTTGCCCTTTCCAATTCAAGGAACTATAAAATCAAGAATCCTTCCCCATTTACAACTTTCGCCATCCCCGAACTCGTACGTGATTAGGCGGTGATAAAGGAAATTGACTTCGCTATAACTCGGTGTTTCACTCTCCATTGTTCCGTTTTCCTTCACCGCTAAAGGTATTCTCCTCATTCTTTAAAATTAGGGCTTTAATTTCGCTATTCCTTTGATTCCGCCACGGAGGACCTTTAGTACGTAACCCGAGCTTGGTATGGGTATTGTAAAGTCAACCGTAGGGTTTATAAACATTTAAACCGGAGAGTGGAGGGAGATGACCATGGAGGAATGTACTTCAATTTTAACCCGATGGGGTTTGCAATTTACCGAGTTGGCTCTCAAGTGGGAGAGAACTTAGGTACTTTAGGAACGAATGACCCAAGAATTGAGTCCTTCCATCTTTTCACGAGCTTCTCGATCATATTGCTACATTTACATTCATGGTCCCGACAAACCTTCTTTCCTTAGGAATAGAATTGGATTTCCTGGGGAATCTAGGTCGCCCCTTAGCTTATCGATTAGGTCTCCCGAGACTTCATGTAGAACCGATTCCCCCGTTTCCCTTCTTCTTGTACGAGATATGGAGACACAAGGTGGAGCTCATGCCTCGACCTCATCAAGCCCGCGCATTGTTGATGCCTTTGATAACACCGTAGTGCGGGCGGGAATGAAAAAGGCTACGTTCCTCCAAGGCCGGCTAGAGGGAAGCGTAATTATCCATCTCGCTTAAGCATGATATATGATTTTTGTGATGTTGATAGGAAGGAGTTTAGCGTTGCTCGTATAGTAAGTGGGGACTTCTTTAACAAATTTGGGGACACCTACGAGGAGGAAACTACCAAGGTAGCTTTCTATTACGCCAATCGAAGCCGGCTTTCGAGATTACCTCTTGACCCCTTCATAAACGAGTTCTTGGGTGTGCATGGATGCCTTGCCACTTCGCCTAGGGCCAACACCGTAGGGTACTTGGTTTGCTTTATTATGGTTTGTAGGTTCTTAGGATATGAGCCACAGATGAGGGTGTTTAAGGAGTTCTTTAGCATTAAGTTTGATAAGGATAATGGCATAAGTACTCCTTCCAAGCCAAAGTCTCCCAAATTATTTGCCAATCTTCCTGGCAAGGCTAGTGGATGGAACTCTTGCGTGGTGGTGGTGGGAGAGTAAGAGGATGGGAATTTCCCTTGCCCGGGCCGATACAACCGGGGTAGATGAGAACAACTACCGGGCCCCTCATTGGCATAATGATTTACGTAAGAAGTTGATGGAGTTTACCAAGAAAGTGGGCTATCGGTTGGGATGCCCTAGAACCAACAAAAATAACTTCATCCGAGCCGGATTGATGGTTGGTGAAGGAGAAGTAGTGCCCGTGGTGCCGTAGTTAGATGTCGAGATATCCAGATTGGGTCACCCACGAGGGAGCTCGATTGATTTGAGAAAGAGTGCCACCATTGTAGAAGACCGCCAACTATTGTAAGGAGCGGGTAGAACACTTTGGGGGTAAGAACTCGACCATTCCTTGTACCTTGATCCCTCTTACCTTTGCTTAACCGTTTATTTATGACGTTGATTCGTACATAGAACTTTTTGCTCGTATGTAGAATAATCACCCACACATATTTAATTCGTACATAGAACTTTTTACTCGTATGCGTAAATTTTATGCGTCGACCTAACCTCGATCATTTCAATTTTGGTGTAGTCTTAACTCCCGAGCAAGAAGCGAGTATGGGCCGAACCATTGACATTAGGAAGAAGCGAAGTGGAGGCGTGGAGCGGCTAATGCCCGAAGAAGCATGCGGGAGAGAGAGGGTGCTCTCCGTCGCGACACTTTGCAGACGGTAGATGTGGACCCCGTTAACTCTATACCAATGGAGGAGAACCCCGAGGAACTGGAGGGGAACCAAGTTGTAGACGTCGCCCAGGAAATGGAAGAGGTTGACGCTGAAGAAACCAATGTATCCGACCAAATTGTTGAGCCAGCTAAGGAGGCTAGAAAGACCGAGCTCGTGATCAACCCAAAACCAAATCCAAAACCAAAAGAATTCCCAAGGCAAAGTCGCCCGTGATCGAGTTAGATGATGAGGGGATGATGATGATACGGCCCTCTCTAAGCAAGAAAATCAAGATTGGGAAAACCAAGGTGAGCTCGACGGTTGATCGTGTCGATGCTAACGAGCCGATGGAGAATGAAGTTAGGAGTCCCCACCTTCCCCGTCCAGTGTTCTTAGCGCCGAGCCGATCCGGGTCTCGTGTTGACGAGCTAAGTGCCGTGGCTCCTTTAACCAGGATCAAGCTGCTTAGCTTGAGGAGTATCACAGGGTGGAGTATGGGACGTGCCGTGGTCGAAGGAAGTCTTGACCGAGGATTTGATTATGGAATTCACTAAAAACCTCTAACTCCCGAAGCTCACAGAGCTAGGGTCGGGCTAGCTTCCTCCGAGGTAACTCTTTGGCAATTTCTTGTGTTGCTAACTTTATTTTGCTCGCTTGTTCCATGTCTCCTCGTGTCTGTCGAGATCTAACCTCTTCCTCCCACTCTTCCTTTCGCCCTTGCCATGATTGACCCGGCTACTACTTATCGGAAGAGGCTGGCTGAGGAAGCTTGAGGAGAAGCTAGCCAAGTCCATGTTGGCAAAGAAAATGTGGAGTTGAAGAAGCCGGAGGAAGAGAATGCCGAGGTGGGGAACCGAAAGAAGCCAACGCTACGTTGAAGGAGGAGCTCAAAAACTTGAAGGAAGAGCACTCAGACTTAGACACTCGTATGAAGCTTTGAAGCTTGTTAAAGACAACGAAATAAAGGCCAAAGAAGAAGCTCGGGGCAAGTTTGGAGAAGCTACCAAGGAACTCGCCGCCCTCAAGGAGGAAAAGAATAGGCTAGGCTGCGATCCGGCATTGGCGACTCAACGGTTGGAGGAGGTGCACGTCACTTTGGCCAAGAAACAAGAAGAGTTGGATGCCGCTCGAACTCAATGGGGGTGGACCTAGCCGCCGCGCTGAGGGCCGCAAAGGAGGATCTTTGTCGAGGCATATAAAGATAGTGATGATGCAACGCCCATATTACCGAAGAAGCTAGGGGGTTCTTCCCGTGTAGGTCGGGCTCGTATGGCTCGACGTATAATAGTAGATCCTCTCTGTCAATATATCGATCGAATGCCTAGCTCAATGGGCTTGAAGATCCTTATAACACAAATAGCCGCCAAGGCCACCCTTTGGTGCCATACAATGAGAATGACTTGGAACTTATAAAGAAAGATGATGAAGCTGCAGAGGCATCACCTTGGGACCCCCCAGCTATTGAAAAGGTTAATTTTAACACCATCTTGGCTGAGCTCGATGATTATGAGGATTCGGCTTTTGACGAGGAGACCCCAAAGTTCACTATCAGTGACTCACGGAAGGTGGTTTATCAGACTGAAAATGTTCTTGGTGAGCCATCTACTGTGGGTGATCAGACTGAGGTCGATCCAACGTCCGTCGCCGGTCCAATTGAAGGCATTTCTTCTGAGTAGACCTTGATTTTAATGGTTATTGTAATCGAACAAGTTCCAAACATTTTTGTTTTTTTTTTTTTTGTCTTTAACATTATCTGAATGCCTTGGCCCAGTTTTTGGGAGGCATAGAAACAAGTTATCATATTTCAAGTCTTAGCCCGCTTTAGGGAGACTTGTTCATATTTAATCGTAGCCAACCTTTCTTGATTGCACGTTGTATGCTTGTTGAAGTAAGCGTCGAGCTAGATATAGATAGGGCAAATAAGTCAACTTGAGCCCAGAGGCGACCTAATCTTGTCGATTTAGTCGACCTCAGACTTGGTTAACTTTTTCCTGTGAACAAGATTGACCATGAGTCGAACCTGCTCTTATTATTGTAGGCCGACCTAGGGTCGAGCTAAATCTAACAAACCGGCCGAGGATCGAGTGCATTGTTAGAACGAAGTCGACTAAGAGTCGGACTTGTTAAATGAACGAAGCTGATTAAGAATCGAGCTTGTTAGAACGACGCTGACTAAGAGTCGAGCTCGTTAGAACGAAGTCGACTAAGAGTCGGACTTGTTAAATAAACGAAGCTGATTAAGAATCGAGCTTGTTAGAGCAGACGCCGACTAAGAGTCGAGCTCGTTAGAATGAAGTCGACTAAGAGTCGGACTTGTTTAAATAAACAAAGGCGATTAAGAATCGAGCTTGTTAAAACGAAGCCGACTAAGAGTCGAGCTTGACGTTAATGTAACATTATGTTTGATCGAATAAACCTGCGTTTTTCATTGAAATAGGAAACATGCTTACATCATCTTGAAACTAGAACTAAACACAAGCTTTGAAGTTTGAAACTCGAAGACTAGAAGTAGTATTTGATGAGGTGAGTAGCATGCGAAGGGTGCTTGACTCGTCACCTCCAGGATGAGCTATCATGTAGGTTCCTTCCTTGACGACTCGAGTGACTACATGGGACCTTCCCGATTAGGGAGATAGCTTGTTCTGCCGGGTCCTTCTACCCGTTGCCTCAATCTTTCTCAATACATAATCTCCCTTGGAAAGACCTTGCCTTGACCTTCTTGTCGTGATAACTTTTAGTCCGCTGCTTGTAATTGACCATTCGGAGGTAGGTTTCTCGCTTCTCGTCGATCGTGTCCAAGTCGATCAACTTTGTTGGTGTCATTCTCGCTCTTGATCGAAGAAGGTCACTCTGGCCGTAGTGGGAATGCGAGCTCGGCAGTGCCGCGGCCTCGACCCATATGTGAGAGCAAAAGGGGTTTCCCAGTAGGCCCCCGAGTGGTTGTACGAACCGCCCAAAGAGCGAGGGGGAGTTCGTCCAACCAATTGTTTCGTCGACCTACGAGCCCGAGTCTTGAGCGAAGATAGAACAAGTTTATTTCTTTGCTTCGGCTTGCCCATTTCCTTGAGGATAGGCGACGAGGATTTCCAATGTTTGATTCCCACTCGCTTCATCTCTGTTTCGAAAGTGCAGGAGAAGCGTAACCCATTGTCGACACTATAGCTCGAGGAAAACCAAACCGACACCAAATGAAGTCGTGTATGAAGTTAATAGCATTCTCCTACGTGATGCGAGCTAGTGGTTTGGCCTCAACCCATTTGGTGAAGTAATCTATGGCCACTATCACGTACTTGCGGTTTCCTCGGGCGGGAGGAAGAGGTCCAATCAGTCGACGCCCCACATATCAAATGGCAGGCTGCGATCACGGAGTCCGCTCTGTCAGAGGCACACGTGGGAAGGTTGGCAAACCTTTGGCATTGATCACATTCTTTGAACAAAGTTGTGAGTGTCGGCTCCATGTGTGGCCGATAGTATCCCAACGTGATTAATTTGTCGGCAGAGTCACGGCCCCGGTGTCCACCACAAATTCCACTATGCACTTCGTGTATCAATAGGGCGACCTGGGGATGGATGCACTTTAGCAATGGCCGAGTATAAGATCTCACGAACAGGTCGCCTCCTTGAATGACATATCTCGGAGCTTTCTTTTTGATAGCTCGAGCCTTCTTCTCGTCCTCCGCGGCTCGCCACTTTCTAAGTATGCTTTCATTTCCTCGATCCAACACTTCTCCTGAGTCCAATTTCTTGAGGGATCATCTATGCGAATTTTTACCCTCTCATAAATTTGGATTTTCGAGGAAGGAGATAGGCTCGCCATGTGGCTCATCCGAAGTAGCCGGTTTCGAGAGGAGGTCGGCCGGCTCGTTATCTTCTCTTCCAATCCTTTGAATCTCCTGAGAATTCTAAGTCCTTTATCGGTTCTTTCACCAGGTCGCGTATTTGATCAATGTGGCCGAGCACCTCATACTCGCCTCGGCACGGTTGACTATCAGCTGCGAATCACGGTAAGCCATGATCTTAGTCGCTCCAAAACACTTGGCATACTCGATAGGCTGCAATCAAGGCTTCGTATTCGGCTTGGTTGTTGGAAGCGTCAAATTTGAACCTTAGCGATTCCTCGTAAACAGTCCCAGGACTACGGCTCGACCAAGACAATTCCCGGCTCAGGCGACATTTTTGGTTGCGGACCCGTCTGAATAGACCTTCCAACAATCGACGGGTAGAGTGATGGCGACTTGTGACTCGGGCTCTTTCCCTTTGCCCTTTTCTTTTGGAGCTCGGCTGCTCGTCATCTTCCTTGGTGAACGTAAGCTCGACCAAGAAGTCGACGAGCTTGAGCCTTCAACGCCTTTCGAGGTCGATACTCGATGTCAAATTCGGTGAGGGCAATTGACCAATCGAGTAGTCGTCTGAACTCTCAGGCTTGTGCGGTATTTTTCTTAAAGGAGCATTGGTAAGAACCACGATTGGATGAGCGAGGAAAATAAGCCCGCAGCTTCCTTGAAGCCACGACTAGAGCATGGCGACCTTCTCGGCGTTGTAATACCTACTTTCCACATCTCGATAAAGCTTTGCGATATAGTACACGAGCTTACGAAGCCCTTCATCCTCTCTAATCAATACTGCATGACAAGCGACTTGTCTCCCTTGAGATAGGTATACAAACAAAGTCTCTCCGGTGGTCGGGCTACTTAGCGGGGTGGAGTAGCGAGGTAATCCTTTAGTTTGTTGGAACGACGAATGACATTCGGTCGTCCATTCAAAACTTTTCGTCCCCTCGAGGCTTTGAAGAAGGGGAGAGACCTTTCTGGCGACTTAGATATGAAGCGACCAAGAGGCTGCTACCCTTCCGTTAAGTCGCCGCATCTCTTTGATAATGGTAGGAGCCTTCATGTCGACTAAAGCCTTTATCTTCTCGGGATTAGCTTCTATGCCCCTTTGAGATACCATGAATCCCAAGAACTTGCATTTGCCGCTCCAAACACACATTTTCTTGGGATTGAGCTTCATGTCGTTTGCTCGTAAATTGGCGAATGTCTCCTTTAGGTCGACCACGTGACTCCGGCCTTAGTTTTAATGACCATGTCGTCAACGTAGGCCTCCATATTTCGACCAATACGTGAGGCAAAGACTTTGTTCACCATCCTCGATATGTAGCTCACTGCATTCTTCAATCCAAAAGGCATCATATTGTAGCGATAGATGCCCCAGTGCTTGAAATCTTGTTTTGACTATATCATCCTCGTGCATCTTAATGCGGTGGTAGCACGAGTAAGCGTCGAGAAGCGAGGTGGAGTGACCGGCAATAGAATCAACTAGCTTGTCGATCCTTGGAAGGGGATAAGCGTCCTTTGGGCAAGCTAGATTAAGAGTAGTGAAGTCGACACACATCCGCCATTTGCCATTTGATTTCTTCACCGTGACCACGTTGGCGGCCACGTTGTATGAGTGGCCTCTTTGATTATCCACTGCACTCAAAGTTTTGTACCTCGGTTTTTATAGCTTCCTCCTTGTCGCGAGCAAAGCTTCTCAATTTACGGGTCTAGTGCTTAATGGTCGGGTTGACTTCGAGCCGATGAACAGCGACCTCCTCCTTGATTCCCCTCATGTCCTCTACTCTCCATGCGAAGACATCATTGCTTTCTTTGAGTAGCTTGATAATTTACGCTCGCTCCTCGGCCCGATAACCGCTTTCCAATTTGAATTTTTTGGTCGGGGTAGGAAGAGTTGGTAATGGCCGACTCCGGCTCATCTCTGACTTCTAACTACGGTCCATCTACGGGCCGTAGTGTCTCATTTATGATTTCCACGACCTTTTGTCTTTCCTCGGCTCCCAGTGTGGAGCCTCCTCGGTATCATATCATCAAGCTTATGCAGACCTTGTTGGTAGGGGCCCCAGAGTTATTGTCTATGCGGAGGCATAGGTCTCCTATGACGACTTGATCGACCATAACTACATACGAATCGACCTCGGTGGTGTTAGAGTGACGTGTCGACTCAAGCATGACCTCGTCATTTGAGCGATAGGTCGACTCTACCACGTCGGTGATTGTTGACGGTCGGGTAGTTTTGGTGGCGGCGAGACGGCTTCAAGTAACCATCGCGAGTCTCAATCTCTAGCTCCCTTTTCTTTCTTTCTCTTAGAACATGATCCGAGATAAGCACGAGCGTGCCTTATGCATTGACCCGCTCCGGCAGGTGTGGGGAACTTTACTCATTGGTGAGGAATTGATGCTACCATTCCAAGAGCGACTTTGTCCGGGAATTCCAAGTATGGCGGCATAGTCACTATTTACATCAATTACGATAAATTGTACCTTCGAGACAATCTGAGGGGTCTTGGCCTAGGTCGACGTCGAGCACTATACGGCACTTTAGCATCGGCTCGGTGGTTGGTGAAGCCCTCCAACCTCGCCATCATATCTCTCCATTTGTTCATCATTAAGGCCCGTTTCCTTGAAAGTTTTGTAAAACAAAATATCCTTGCGAGGCCCCGTGTCGACTAAGAGTACGCTCGTCGTACATCCATCAATGAGACACGGGATGACGAGAACTTGCTCCCTAGCCGCCATATTTGTTGCCAATTCGTGGGGGTAGAAGGCGATCGCCTCATCTCTTATTTCTCTCCTTGGAGGCACGTGGGGCCTTATTAAGTGGAATATCTTGTGCTTGATGGCCGTGTTGCTTGCTTGTTCGGTGATGACCCCCGAGGTTCGGTCTAGGCCTTTAGGTCCTTGTTGCCCACACTGGCCCAGGCTGCTCGCCTCCCCGGCAGAGGTCTCTTCCACATAAGCTTCGAGTCTCCACAGTCGACCATTCTCTGGATTATACGCTTTAATCCCAAGCAATCCTACGTGAGATGACCGGTGTCTTTGTGGTAGTCGCGGTACTTGCTTTGTTGTCCCGCCTAAACTTGTTGCACGGATTCATTGGGACTGGAGGAGCCGGCTCGACCCGGCATTCAAAATCTCGGTTCGACTCACCGTGAGGGAGTGAAAGCTTCGGGCACCTTCTCTGTCGCCCTAGTTACATTCTTTCCATTTTTATTGTTCCCCCATTCTTCTTGGAGTCCTTTTTATCGTCGGCGACTTCAACCTTGGGGCTCTTACCGTTCTTCTTTTCTTTCCTTTCCTCGGCCGGCGACATTATACACCTTTCAAACAACTCCTGTCGAGTTGTGACCGTTCGGGCTTGTGAGCTCGTAGTCCATGTCTTACGAGGAAATACCACTTCGGAAGCAATTGATTACCTCCCTGTCTGTGAGGTATTCCTCTATTTTATCAACCATCTCTTTGAACTTGGTGAAATAGCTCATCGAGCTTTCATTCTTACCCTGCACCAAGTTATTCAGATCCGTGACGGTTATCTTTCGAGCTCCTGGTCGAGAAGCGATCTAAGAATTTTGTTACGAAGCATGCCCGTGGTGATACTACCAGCTGACGAACCATTGAACCAAGTTAAGTTTGCCCCGGTAAAGTGTGCTTAGGAGAGCTTTGCACATGTTGTCATCCTCATTGGCGACAAAACACATAGTGGCTTCCGGATGGGATATGTGGCTCACGGCATTTGTCGACCCAGTACTTCTCCGGAAGAGGCAACTGAAAGTAGGAGGAGGTCGACTATCTCTGATTTCTTTGGAAAAAGGTCGAAGAGCAAAGTCAATTCGTTCAACCTTTCCCGTCTCTTTTTTCTTCTCCTCCTCCCATTGCTCAAATTTCTTTTTCATCAACAACCATTCTCTACAGCGTCGGGTCTTTCATCTCTGGAGGAGCGGCATTGGACCTACTGGCCTTCACCGGCACGGGGAGTCACTGCCTACTCCTTCGTCCCTGTGAGAATTGGTCCTTTCGATCTTATTGGGGATCTATGTATTACTTCTTTGAGGCGACTGCGCCCTCGGCAGACGAGACGGCGACTGCGCTGTGATCTCCATGTGGCGACCTGCGCCTTTCCTCTCATGCATGGGCGACCTATGCCCATTTCGTCTCTTTGAGACCACGATCTCTCGTGTTACATTTGGGGAAACATGTGCATTTCTATTGGGCGTTAGCGAGTCCTCAAATCGAGATTGAGCCTCACGCTTCTCTCGTTTACGTTGAGGCTAGCTCTTAAATCATTACTCGGCACATGAACTATAGTGGGAGCTCGACGTACCATTCTGTCCTCGCCGTTACGTCCCACACCTTCATTTGGCCTAGCACTCTGGCTTTGTGCCCATTAGAAACACGGCGGGTGCCACTCTCTCGGGCGTATGTCGGCACTGTTACGCCTCCTCGTGGCTATTAAGTCGGCGAGAATGCAGGCTCGCTCCAGCATCATTTCTTTCTTTCTCATGGGATTAGTGGAGGGACTGCCTGCTTCCCGCGTGCTTTGCCCGGTTATGCGTTTTGGGTGAGGTGGAGCTCCTTGTCCTTCCATGGGACGCTTTTCTCTCCTTGCATCGGCAATCCCACGCCATCGGCCACGGCTGTTAGAGCGTGTCGCCACTAGCATGATGTCGTTGAGGAGGGGAGGAGGAGGCAAATACGCATTTCCAACGTTTGCATTGTTGTTGTTGTTCACTTCATCGTGCCCAGTGAAGCCTCGGATACGTGTCCTTCCGAAGTCACCATTGTTGCGGGTTTGACGGAGTTTTCGAAGTCAAGTCTAAAGCACTTTCCGCGTGGATGGAACCAAGCGTCTTTGCGGGAAATGTGCTTATCAATCTTCCTCCACGTGGCGGGGCCGATCACCTGGCTCCTTGACACGAAAGCGAGAACCCACGACTAGCCAGGATGTGTCTCGGCGAAGACGCTCGGGCGTGAGTAAGATTACCGTTGTTTATAGCTCAAAATGTATAGAATAATGAATTCGATAACAAAATGGCAAGTTACCTTTGCACCGTTGGTAGTGACGAAGTATTTATAGGCAAGAGTAATGTATTTTTGGTGAGGAGACATGTCCTCAGAGATTATAGCGGCGGTTATTCGGTCATGTGAACGTGTTAATGCTTGTCACTGATTTGTAGGGATGTGGTTACGAGAATAGTTCAACCGAATACGCCCTGCAAGTATCAAGTCGTCACTTGTTAATTTAGGTCGAGGTCGCCACTCGTGGAATGGTCGACATTGTCGGGTAGAGCATGGTTCGTACCCGAATTGTAGCATGGATCATGAGGTCGAACTAAGTTAGGTCGGGACCTATAGGTCTGGACCGTGGGCTTAGTCGGCGACGCTTGAGACGGGCTTTGGGCCTTGCTACGATTGGGCCAGCCCTATTGAGAATGTGATAATCAATGCTGGATGTAATTGGGCTTTACTTGCTTGGCCCAACTCGGCACTTTTGGTATGTTCAGATACCTTGGGGTTAAATGGTTTAGAATAAAGTTAACAAAGTTAGAAATTCCTTTTAAGTTCACAAATTAGAAGGAGCTTGGTACAAGTTTTGGTTTTTGGGCATTTCTAAGGAATTCTGCCACTGCTACCTGTTTTTTGCCGTGGCACGAGTCGTGCCCACTGGCACGAGTCGTGCCCATGGCCAACTCGTGGATACGATTCGTGAAATGAGAGCCAAATCGTTCTGATCAACTTAAGGGTGAATTGGCATGAGTCGTGCCCTCAGGCACGAGTCGTGCCATATGGAAATCACGAGTCATGCTTACCAAGGGACGCATGATTCTGGGAAAGGCCAAAGGGGTACGTGTCGTGCCCTGGGGCACGAGTCGTGCCCTGGCCTGGTTACTTTGCACCAACTTTAGAGCTGTTCAAACCTAATCAAACTAGAACCAAAATGAAATCTCTTTAACCTAGATTAAAGTAGAATACTTTGGCTACGCAATGACATCTTAATTGATCAAAATGGAATTGGGGAAGTACCTTAATTATTGCTTGGAAAACGTCTGGCAGCCTAGTTTGGCAACTTAACAAAGGTGACTCCAACTTGGTAGATTTAACTCGGACCTTTATAGAGGCCATGTATTGTTGTATAATGACTATGTAGGGTGGGTTGATGATACCTTATTGCCTTACTTGAGTTCTTATTCATTGATTATATTATGCATAGTGTGTTAAATAAATATTGCACTATGATATTGGTTGAACATGAGTATATATTACCATGTGGCTATATTGTTTATCCCTTTTGTGGATTATATTTCAAGTAACTGTATGTGCTCTATAATGTGTTAATCAGCTGATGTTGGGGGTATAACATAATACGATCAATTATGGAAGTGTAACCTAATGTGATCGGATTATGTTATATCTGTGGCATGATCCCCTCCCTGTGGCCACGCGAGTCGGGGTTATAGCATCTGTATTGAGCCAAAAGCCTTACAGAGTTGCTACTATCTTATATGGTTCCCTGAGAAATGGGTCTTATAAGATGTGAGTATTGCTTAAGCAGCTCACCTAAGATTGGAATTTTATATCCAATGTTGTACGACTATTGTTCAGACGGGAAAAGGTAAACCGAGGTAATGAAAGGTGTTTACAGCTTTTCCAATGTGTAATATGCAACTTGTTATGTGTTGCATCTTATTTGGCATATTGCTGCATTCATAATAGCTTGCTGAGATTTATTCTCACCCCTCTCCCTTTAATGTTTTTAGATCCCGAGACAGGCGGACCGGCCAAGTAAGGGCGGAGTGGAGTTTGGAAGTGATATTTTGGGAATTGTCGGGGTATGTATAGGTTGGCGTAGAAGGTGTATTTTGGTATAATTCCTTCATGGAGTTTGTATATATAAACTTTAATTTCTACGTCATAACCGTTATCTTTTGTAACTAAACAGTTTATTACTTTCAAAGTTGGTCAACTCTTTCTCCAATGTGGAAAGGAGTAGAGTTGTTTTGAAATGGATATGTTAATTATGTTTATGTTTGAAAGTTAAATCAAAGTTTTAAAAGTTTAGGAAATTTGGGTTAGTTTGGGGACGCTCCAGCTCGGGACACGTGTAGGTTCTGGGTCGGGGTCCTCACAGTTGGTATCAGAGCTCGGTTAGAGTTCTCGGGTAGAGTCTAGCTGAGTGAGAGTGTGTGATAATTGACGTCGAGTGTTTAATGGAGGAGTTTGTTCTAATGGCGGGAAATGATGGCAATCAGGATCGGGCCTTGGGCAATGTTGGTAATCCAAATGCCGAAATGATGGATATGTTCCGAGTGTTTCTTCAGAATATGGCAAATCAGAATCAAGGTAGGGGACAACAACAACCAGAAGGTAGGCAAGGGCACCATGGCTTATAGAAATTTGTGAAGATGTCTCCTCCTAGCTTCAACGGAGATCCGGATCCGGTGAAGGCAGAGAGATGGCTTGAAGCTATGAATAAGATTTTCGCGGCAATGGAGAGTTCGGATGCAGAAAAGGTGAGATACGCCGTTTTCAAGTTGGAAGGACCAGCTGAGCACTGGTGGCAGGTAGTGAAGGATGGTTGGGATCGGGATCTGACACCGCAGACTTGGGAGAATTTCACGCGCAAGTTCCGGGATCATTTCGTTCCGATGGTTACTAGAGATAAGAAGGAGGTTGAGTTTCTGAAACTGGAGCAAGGGACGATGACCATAGCATAATATTCAGCCAAGTTTACGGAGTTAGCCCGATATTGTCCCCATTTGGTACCGGAGGAAGAGAGGCGGATCTACCGGTTCGTGAAAGGCTTAAGGGTGGAGTTCCGGAAGCAGTTATTGACGCATGACTTCGCCAACTTCCAAGCGGCCGTGAATATGGCATACCGGATTGAGAATGATATAGAAGAGCATCGTGGTAATTCTGAAGGTGGAAATAGAAATAGATTCCAAGGTCAAGGTTCGGGGCAGAATAGAGGGCAGCCAAGGACATCAGCTCCGGGAGCAGGTAGAGGAGGAAATGTGGCGGCTCCGACAAATCGTTCGACTTCAGGTCAGTTTGGTACGTTGTGTGGATATTGTAAGAAGCTGGGGCATTTAGAGGATAAGTGTTGGAGCAAGCAAGGCAAATGTTTAGAGTGTGGGGCAACCGGCCATTTCCGAAAGAATTGTCCTAAGTGGCAAAGGAAGCAAGCTTCGGGTAGCGGTCAAGGGGGACAAGCTAGTGGTGTGAAGAGAGATATTGATGGGAAACCCAAGGATAGAGTGCAAGGTCGAGTGTTTGCTTTGGGTAGAGGAGAGGTCGATCCCAATGTCGTCATTAGAGGTATAGTCCCTGTCTCAGGAGTTAAGGCCCGCATTCTTATAGATCCCGGGTCTTCCCATTCATTTGTGGCATCTCATTTTGCATTTTCATTGCATAAATTGCCTGAATCTATGCCTTATGTGTTGGAGGTCTCTACTCCTATGGGAGAGTGCCTTGCATCTTCTTTGATATATCATGGTTGTGATGTGACTATATGTGGGCATGTATTGCCGGTGGATTTGGTCGAGTTACCAATCCGTGACTTTGATGTGATCCTTGGGATGGATTGGTTGAGTCAGTGTCATGCTTTGGTGACTGTCGTAGAAAGCGAGTCTCATTTGCTATGCCTGATGTGCCTACTTTTATATTTGATGCGGACAAATCTATGTTCGGTTTACATGTTATTTCTGCTTTAAAGGCTAGAAAAATGCTATCTAAGGGGTGTGCGGGTTACTTGGCTTACGTGGTAGATTCCAATAAGAAGTCCCCCGAGTTAGCTCATGTCCCGGTTGTTAATGAATTTAGTGATGTGTTTTCTAGTGAGTACTCTATGCCTCCGGATCGTGAGGTAGAGTTTTGTATTGACCTAGTGCCCGGTACCGCACCTATCTCTAAAGCACCCTATAGAATGGCTCCGGCCGAGTTAAAGGAATTGAAGGTCCAATTGCAAGAATTTCTAGACCGGGGTTTTATTCGCCCGAGTGTGTCTCCGTGGGGAGCACCGGTTTTATTTGTTAGGAAGAAGGATGGTACCTTACGATTATGCATTGATTATCGTTTGTTGAACCAAGCCACCATAAAGAATAAATATCCTCTTCCGCATATAGATGATTTGTTTGACCAACTTCAAGGTTTCGTTATCTACTCTAAACTTGATTTGAGAAGCGGATACCATCAGTTGAAGATTAGACCGGATGATATTGCAAAGACAGCTTTCCGAACTAGGTATGGTCACTATGAGTTTGTTGTGATGCCTTTCGGGTTGACTAATGCTCCAGCCGTATTCATGGATATGATGAACCGTATTTTTAAGCCGTATCTTGACAGCTTTGTAGTGGTATTCATAGATGATATTCTTGTTTATTCTAAGTCCCGAGAGGAGCATGAAAATCATTTGAGGATTGTCTTGTCAGTTCTTCGTGAGAAGCAGTTGTACGCCAAGTTCAGCAAGTGCGAGTTTTGGCTTGAGCAGATTTCTTTCTTGGGGCATGTAGTGTCGAGTTCGGGAATTTCCGTGGATCCTTCAAAAATTGAAGTCGTGGTTAATTGAAAGCAACCTTCGACTGTGACTGAGGTTCGTAGTTTTCTTGGTTTGGCGGGGTATTATCGAAGGTTCATTGAAGGGTTTTCTCGAATTGCGACTCCGTTGACTAGGTTGACTCGGAAAGATGTATCGTTCGTATGGGATTCCAAGTGTGAAGCAAGTTTCAATGAGTTGAAGAAGAGGTTGACAACGGCTCCTATTCTTACCCTTCCGGATGGTTGTGAGAATTTTGTTATCAATAGTGATGCCTCGAAGGCGGGATTGGGATGTGTACTAATGCAAAATGGGAAAGTGATTGCGTATGCCTCTAGGAAGTTATCACCGGTGGAACAGAATTACCCTACTCATGACATGGAATTGGCGGCGATTGTGTTTGCCTTGCATAAGTGGAAGCATTACCTTTATGGGACGAAATTTGAGATATTCACCGACCATAAGAGTTTGAAATATTTGTTTACCCAAAAGGAGTTAAATAACCGGCAAAGGAGATGGCTAGAGTTCTTGAAGGATTTTGATTGTGTGATTTCTTATCATCCGGGGAAGGCCAATGTGGTGGCGGATGCGATTAGCCGAAAGGCTTATGTGACAGCTTTGAGTTCCCGAGAATTGAAGAGTGAGGTAATAATTGCGAATGTGCGAGCCGTTCCTACATTGTATGGAGATTTGAAGGAAGCTCAACAAAGTGATCCGGAGTTGAAGAAAATTTTAGATCAAGTACAAGAGGGAAAAGTCGGGGAATTTACATTAAATAGAGATGGGATTTTAACCTTCCAAGGGAGAATTTGTGTTCCTTCTTCACCGAAAATCAAAACGCGTGTTCTAGAGGATGGTCATAAATCCAAGTTTGCGATTCATCCGGGTAGTACGAAAAATGTATCAAGATTTGAAGCGTGGATATTGGTGGAATGGAATGAAAAGGGAAATTGCGGATTATGTGTCGAAGTGTTTAACTTGTCAACAGATCAAGGCCGAACATCAGAGACCGGCGGGACTACTTCAACCATTGGATATTCCGGAGTGGAAATGGGAAGGGATCTCGATGGATTTTGTTTCGGGTTTGCCCCTTACCACGAAGAAGATGGATGCTATTTGGGTTATTGTGGATAGATTGACAAAGTCGGCTCATTTTCTTCCGGTGTCAACCAAGTTCTCGATGGAGAAGTTAGCCCAGTTGTACATGAAGGAGATTGTTAGACTTCACGGGGTTCCGATTAGCATTGTTTCCGACAGAGATCCGAGATTCACTTCTAGATTTTGGAGAGCATTGCATGAAGCCTTGGGTTCTAAATTGTGTTTTAGTACGGCATTTCATCCTCAAACCAACGGTCAGTCCGAGAGAACTATTCAGATACTTGAGGATATGTTACGGGCTTGTGTGATGGATTTCCAATTGTCGTGGGAGGATCATTTACCGTTAGTTGAGTTTTCTTACAATAACAGTTATCAGTCTAGCATCGAGATGGCTCCGTATGAGGCATTGTATGGTAGGAAGTGTAGATCTCCGATGTGTTGGGACGAGGTAGGTGAAGCGAGGCTTTGGGGCCCGGATTTGGTTAGAGATTCAACGAAGAAGATCAAGGTGATTCGGGATAGATTGAAGACGGCTCAGAGTAGACAGAAAAGCTACGCCGACAACAGAAGACGGGATTTATCTTTTTAGGTTGGTGACTTTGTGTTCTTGAAGGTCTCTCCGAGGACGAGAATTAAAAGGTTTGGAAATAAGGGTAAATTGGCTCCGAGGTTCGTTGGTCCGTTTGAGATTCTAGAGAAGATTGGGGATTTGGCTTACCGGTTGGCGCTACCTCCGTCTTTTTCTTTACTTCATGATGTGTTTCATGTTTCTATGTTGAGGAAATATTGTCATGACCCCTCTCATATTTTGAGTTCTCCCCCCGATGAGATTCAAGCGGATATGTCATATGTTGAGGAACCATTGAGAGTCTTGGAGTTCCAAGTCAAGGAGTTGAGGACTAAGAGCATTCCGATAGTGAAAATCCTATGGAAGAATCATACCATTAAGGAAGCAACGTGGGAGCTAGAGTCGGAAATGAGATCGAAATATCCTTGGCTGTTTGAGCATCCAAGTAAGTCTTTTTAAAATTCGGGACGAATTTTCCTTAAGGGGGAGTGAGTGTAACGACCCTAACCCTAGGCACTAATTTTTGTATAATATTATGTGCTTTTAATATTAATGTTAACTTTATGTGTTTATTTTATGTCTTTAATTTCTTATGTTAGGATGAGATGGTGGAAGGATAGTTCTAAATCCTTAGGTTAAAAATGGAAGTAAGTTAAATTATTTTGTTGTGGTATGGTAATTGGAAATAAATAAAATGTGAGTAGTTAGGTTTACTTGTGTAGAGGAAAGAAGTAAAGGGTTGAAGTTCTTTCTTTAAACATTAGGGGCTTTAGAGTAGATTTTGGAAAGCCTTTAATTAATTTGGCATGGGGGACCATGCCTTCCCCCTTATTTCCCTCACCCTTCCTCTCCTTAGTCAAAGACACCATACTCCTCCCATACTCCTCCATCCTCCTCACTTTCACCTCATCATTTTCTTCTTCCTCCTTCCCAAATTCCATGGAAGCCTTCTTGAAGCCTCACTTTTCAAGTTTCTAGAGCCTTCAATTCTTCTCCATTTTCCAATCCAATTGTACTTTTGTGTTTGGGGCATCTAAGGGAGTTTATCAAGCTAAGAAGATCCTCATTTCATCCTATAATTCTAAGGTGAGTTATTATGACTTTCCTTGCTTTAAATGTTCATGAACTATTTAATGTTGTTATTGTTGTTATAATGGTTATTTGATGCTTTGGAAACCTTATTGGAGTTGAGGAATTGGTTAATGTCATAGAAAAATGTTGTTGTTTATGAAAGTGTTAAAGAGTATAAGAAAATGGGTTGGGTTGGATTAAGATGGTAAATCTTGAAAAATGGTAGTAAAATGGGTGGAAAACCAAGTGGTAATGATCTATGTTTAGGATATGATACCTTAGGGTTAAATGGTTTCACTACAAGAAACAGGCTTATTTACGGCGGTTAAAATCCGCCGTAAATAATACGCGCCCCGCCGTATATAGTATTTACGGCGGACTAGCCGCCGTAAATAGATCCCCGTATAAATTATCGCCGTATATACTATATACGGCGGGGGAACCGCCGTATATACTATATACGGCGGATATACCACCGCCGTATATAAATGGAATACATACGTATAAAATGGCGTATTTGAGTGATCTTTATACGGCGGAATGTGTAACCGCCGTAAATAAGAGACGAGTCGTCCGCTCCGTGACGAGTCGTCCCGGCTTGCACCCCCGCGGGTTCCCTCGTCCAAACGAGTCGTCCGTGGGACTTTTATACGGCGGTCACTATATCCGCCGTAAATAACTAAATAGGGACGACTCGTCCAACATGGCACGAGTCGTCCCATTTACACCCCCTTGGTTCCCTCGTCCCCCTTTGGGCACGAGTCGTCCCTAGGTTTATACGGCGGATTTGGTCACCGCCGTAAATAATCCTATTTTTTTCCCCGACTTTGTATAATTCATTTTCCCTAAAAATACGTTCACAAAAACCAAATTAAACCCGTACACACACAATATAACAAAAATACACAAATGCAATCAATATTTACAATCTACATATTAACACAATCAATGTTGAATGTATCCATACATAATAACCATTATACAAAAAGTTGTTAGTTGTTGAATGTATCCAAAATATACAATGTCTAAAATCCACGAACACCTATTCATTACCGTCATTTCCACGTCGTTCCATCCAACGTTTCAATTCATCAATTTGTTGTTGTAACTTAAGGCGTTCATCCTCATTTTTCGGCGTTCCTCCTCAAGTTGTCTTTCAAAATCTGCTTTGACCCCCGCCACCGCCTCCGCTACAGTGCCCTGAGAAGGTTGGGATTTACCAAACACCTTAGTTTTGTTCGACCGCCTCCCATACATCGAACTCTCCCATGGTCATCGAGCCAAACATACCAACAAAAACATCTTCACGCGCCGCGGAGAGTCCTCTGGCGGCTCCTCAACCGCATCATTAAGCGTTCTTTGTAACAAAAACAACATGTTCAATATAAATGTTTTAACTTTAATTAATATTATGAAAATGAAGTTAGAAATGAAAAAATATTCTATAGAATAACAAAGCGAAACAGAAAAGGGTGAAACTTTAACTTACAATCATTTGAGTGGTGGCTTGATCTGCGGGTGTTTTGCCCGTGCGCGTATGTATGAAAACGCTTACGCGATCAGTTGGTAATCCCTTGTCGCCTCTCTACAATTTATAATAGAATCATTTGACAAAAAAAAAAAAATATTTATATACGATACAAAAAGAAACATTAATTGAATTGACAACTGAGAATTAAATTGAACGATGACAAACCTCTTTGATGACTTTGGGATGGGACGTTTTTCCGGTCCTATTCAGGCACGATTGTTTTTCTCGATTCAATTTATTTGTTTCTGATATTTCCTGGAAAAAAAAAAAAGATAATATTAGTATTAATTTGACTACTTATATAAGACATTCACGATAATAGATTGAGATTAATTTGAAATATACCCGAGCCTTGGGCGTACCCCACATCGCAACAAGTGCAGCCCATTGATCCGCAACTGTGAATGTGTGCCCAAAATTTTTGTTTATTGGAATTCACGCGGGTTTGAAGACATCCGAGTTATTTGAAAAACGGAGTCGCCACGCCATTTTGATTACCTCAAAACTTTGAAAAAAAGGTTTTATGGGTTCGGAGGTTAAGTTACCCCTTGGGAAGAACGTTTGGCGTTCACCCAAAGTGCCTTGCCGGAGCAAGTCTCCCTAGATTTCATTAATCGTGTTTGCTTGCGTGCTTTCTTTGTGTGCATGTGTTTGAAAATAAGGAGGGAATGTCCCAAGTCGTCTTCCGGACGTACAAACCATTTGTTGGTTGTCGCTCGGGATTCCTTGGAATTTATGTATTTGGGATTATGATCCCGTCCTCATCTTATGACTTATGATCATCGCATTTTAAACCTCGGGACCCTCGGGACTTGCGTGATCGAGAGAATGACTCTCTTTTGGGTCAAAGATGAGGTTCTTTAGGAAGGAATGTCCTTAGCCCATCAATCCTACGCTTTAAAACGGTCGAGCTCGTATAGAGGCTTCATACTCATTCTTAAACGATAATTGGAGATATAGGGTTCAAGGTTATCCTTTTTCCTAAAGAAATCATGAACCTTTAATGGAAGGAACGATGCAAAGATGAGAACTTTTACACCGGTCCGTTCCAAGGTTGGGGGAAAGGGGAAATGCATGATGAAAAATGAATCTTTAATGAAAAGATGACATTTTTAGGTTGCAAATGATGCTTTTTGATTGAAATAAATGATCTTTATGCAAATGATGCATAAAGATTTGATTTTTATGCAAAGGATGCATTGAAAAAGGGGGTTTTGATGCAAAGGATGCATTTTTATTGAAAAAGATTTGGTCTTTATATGCAAATGATGCATAAAGATAACATTTTTATTGGAAAATAGGGATTTTAGGTGCAAAGGATGCACCTTTATGAAAAAGACTACATTTTTATGACAAATGAGGTCTTAATGCATGAAAAAGGGGAAGGGAATTATAAAGATATGCTCTTTAATCTACCAAGTCCCAAGCAATATAAAGATAATGCAATGAGCAATTTATAATGCAATTAGGATGCAAAGGTAGGGCGTGCGAGGTTACCAATCGTTTTCTTCGATTCTTTGGACGGAGCTTGGAGGAGGTTGGTCTTGGACCTTCAAGGAGGAGGGAGATGGCTTCTTGAGCTTCTTCTTCACCTTCTTGAACCTTCAAAGGGATTCTTCACGTCTGGGAGTGGCTAGAGTGTTTTTTCTCATATATTGTGTGTTATATATATTGTGTGTTGAAATGGGTAGAGGAGGTCTCTATTTATAGGCAGTCTGGATAAGGCTAATGAAGCCGTGCGGCTGCAGGCTCTTTGCAAATGAGGCCGTGCGGCATTATCCACAATGACTCAGCATTCTAGAACCATGCAAGGTGGCATCATTCTAGAAGCCTCTCCCTAATTAAGAAAAACGTGTTTTCTTAATTAGGAAGGCTCCTTACGGCCCTAATTTTAAATTTGAATTTGTTCGGGACATTCAGGAACACTAGGAAGGTCAGGGAATTACCGGAAAATTTACCGAAATGTCGGGAAAATTAACAGGAAGGCATGAGCAGATTTGGGTACTTACGAAGCCCTCGGCAACGTCACTTGCAAGGCGAGTGGGGTTGTCGATAGAAAAGGATCCGATCGGCGAATGCCGAGACGGATTGGGTGACGAGGTGGTCGAATGGTGAACCTTTTGGAAGGCTACCTACGTATCCGGAGGAATCAAGCCGGGCCGTAGTTCGGAATTAGGATCATTTGGGGAAGGAAGAAAGCGGGTCTCTTCTTTGAGAAAATGACCTAGGAGGTCAAGCAATTGATCCTCGGGGATATGCTAGGAGTGACCCGGGTGGTCGAATATTTGAACTTCTATGAGGCGCTTTGTCGCGAGGAGTGACAAAGGAACAGGGGTGACCAAAGTGGTCGAATGGCTGGACCTTTTATAAAAGGCTACCTACGTATCCCGGAGGAATCAAGCCTTGATCGTAGTTCAAGCATCACTAGATAGTTAGGAACGATGTCTAGGATCCTTGAGATTTTGACAATTCGGAGGCTGTCACCTGAGGAAGCTAGAGCTTATGGCGCTATCTCTTTATGACGGAGATAGAGGTAACTTAAGTTGGGAAACTTGAGCGTACGTCACTATTCGCGGATAGTGGTAGCACAAGTTGAAATGACTTGGGCATACGTCACTATTCGCGGATAGAGGTAGCACAAGTTGGAATGACTTGGGCATACTTCACTATTCGCGGATAGAGGTAGCACAAGTTGGAATGACTTGGGCATACTTCACTATTCGCGGATAGAGGTAGCACAAGTTGGAATGACTTGGGCATACTTCACTATTCGCGGATAGAGGTAGCACAAGTTGGAATGACTTGGGCATACTTCACTATTCGCGGATAGAGGTAGCACAAGTTGGAATGACTTGGGCATACTTCACTATTCGCGGATAGAGGTAGCACAAGTTGGAATGACTTGGGCATACTTCACTATTCGCGGATAGAGGTAGCACAAGTTGGAATGACTTGGGCATACTTCACTATTCGCGGATAGAGGTAGCACAAGTTGGAATGACTTGGGCATACTTCACTATTCGCGGATAGAGGTAGCACAAGTTGGAATGACTTGGGCATACCCACTATTCGCGGATAGAGGTAGCACAAGTTTAGGGATTCGACAATTCGGAGGTTGTCACCTAGTGTTATCCCGTTATAACGGAATTAACGGAGGCGGCGGGAATAAAGCTTGATTGCTAAAGAGATAAGGGATATTTTACGAAGAGGAGGTTATCTCTGGTTAAAAGATAACGAGAATTGCATGCCCAGTGGAAGGTCCGGGCGGGATTGTAATTTACGCTCGTAGCGAATGAAGCCGCCGGCATGAGATGGAGAAAAGAAGCCGTACGGCTAGAAACTGTTTTTTCAGTTATTTAAAATCGGGTTTTGAACGGGCATTGGGCATTTGTTGCCGCCCACTTCAGCCGAGAGAGAGAAAAGAGAGAGAGAATTTCGAAATTCTTCAATCCTTTTGCTTCCCTTTGATTTGAAATGGATCCGGAGGGCAATCCCATACCAAGGCAAGCGAGGAGAAACATCTCGGCGGCCGCGAGAAGGAGGAGGAAGGAGCTCGTGAGGACGGAGAGGAAGTATGACTTCCTTACGCCTCCATCGGAGCTTTATCCGGGGAGAAGGGAGCATAAATCAACAAACCCGCGATCGGTTGGGGTAAGCAATCTTATTTGGCTCAAATTCGATTGCTTTTGCTTGATTTTTTGAATGATTTAGGGCTTGACCCGAATTATAGGATTTTTCTAGGATTTTCCTAGGATTTTTTGAATGATTTTGAGATGCATGAACAACCTATGAGGCTAAGAATATGCAATGTGCAATTTGTTTGGTGAAAAATATGAGAATGACTCACTTTTTTCTCGCAAAATGAAGTAAAAAATTTTTTTAAAATATGAGACGGAGTTCTTGCCTTGTGCTAGAACTAGGTCAAAATTCTGATTTTCAATGAGAAAAACATGATTTTGGAAGATGAAAATGATTCATGCATGCCATTTTTTTTTTGAAAAATAATGCTTATGTGCAAAGAATTGTGATTTTGTGCTTTAGGAAAGCAATGACGCGTTTCAAGTGATGAAAGACACGTTTTTGATGCAAAAATTATGCTAGAAAAACTTTTATGAATGCTTTTCTTTTGAAAATATGTGCACTTTTGAATGCATGCATACTTTTGACATGATATGAAGGACTGACGCTTCTTTTGATGTGCTTGTCTACAGGAGAACAAGTCTAGAGGACCGTCGGAGATAGCGGTCAAGCTTTGGCGAGAGGATGCCGGACTTTGAGAAGGATGGGATGAATCCCAAGCGGTGGTGAGGGCTACCGGCTTGGATGCATTTGTAGAGGCTATCGGTAGGGGTGTCCACATCACCTCTAAGAAGCGAGGCTTGGTCCAGGCCCTATCTCGAGTTACAGGTGGGACGGTACACATAGCTTTCACCCGAGCCGGAGAGGCGACGGTGACTCCTGCCGATTTCACCGCTATTACGGGCTTACGAGTTCACGGGAGGCCGTGACTTGGAGAGACCATATTACGGCGGAGGAGTTCCGAGGCTTTGGTAGGGTTTGAGCCGATTAGAAGGAGGCTGAGGGATGGAGACACGGAATGTCGAGGTGGCGGTCAGACTTCCATACGAGAATTTTCTTGCTAATGATGTGGCGCCAGTGGCTAGAGCATTCATATGGTTGATGCTATCGGTCACCATTTTTGCCAGTGCAGGACGATAGCTATGACTTGCCTCCTCGACTCTCTGGAGGATGTTGGCGGGATTGGGACGGTCTCTTGGGGAGAGGCCGGATTAGGCGGAGCTCTACTTCTCCCTGGATGCATGCAGTAGGAACAAGGCTTCCATGTTGCTTTTCTTTTGCCCTTGAGGTAGTCTCCTTTCTTTTCTCTTTTCTCTTTTCTGTCTTGAGACTTTTATAAGAGAGAGAATGACCTTTTGATGTTTTGAACATGCGGGCTGGTTTTGCGAGGTGATCGGGTTCTTCCCTTGGAACCCGGCGAGTGATGTCACCATCTTCCTGCTATGGTTATTTGGAGGAGACGCGAGAGATAAATTCACGGGGAAGACCCGGATTACCTTCGACTACAAAATGGTGAGGCCGGTCATCAACGGGGATGGGCACGATGGAGTGGACTTCTATCCACAGGGCGAGGTATCAGGAGATTTTCTTTGGGAGATGCTATAGAGGTGACGAGGCGAGAGGAGGTGGCTGCGGGGCGACATGTGATGTCATTTATGGGGGACCGCTTCTCGAGCGGCGTAGGTCATGTTCCCCCACTAGATGCCATTACTCCTTCGACCCTCCGGCCACGGATCCGCGGCCCGAGGGAGCGCCGAGAGGATGAGATAGCGAGGTACCGAGCGGCGTAGGCTGCGGAGGAGTACATGGACACCCCCTACGCTGTGTTTGTGGAGCGGCGCACGAGGACGCCACGAAGCTAGTGAAGGCTGGCGGTCACTCGGGGATATGGGGAGGATGAGCCTGCGACCCGCCGATCCCTCTGCACATCTGTCTATGTGGTCCATGGAGTGCCAAGGAGGATGAGGATCCCTGTCCCCGATGCTAGGGAGCCCCAGTACACCTTGCCGCCCGATAGCACCGTAAGTGTACTCTTAGGAGTCTTATTCCCTTTTTAGCTTTCAGATTTTACGCTTTTGCAATTTTCCGAGATTTTACGAGATTTTTCTCTTCTTTTTCTCGGGTTCCGGCTCGCACTTATGATAGGGTGGTCGGGCGGAATAGGGGCTGGAAGGACATGTGCCGGTCTCTTCGAGGAAGGCGCTGTGCTTCGAAGGCGGCGGCGGATGCGCGAGGCACAGGCGCAAGAGACGGCACGTCGGGGCACGGCGTCTACCTCATCGGCCTCGGAGTACTCTTCCCGGTGCTATGCCTCGGGGCGGGGGCCCAACGGCCCGGCGAAGCAGGCATGGTGAGTATGGGCACGATAATGTCCATCTATCTGATGTGAGTGACCAGGAGGACCTGATGAGGGAGGCTAGCATTTATGAGCTGAGTAGTGATGAGGAGGACGAAGAATCTGAGGCCTAGGGGGCTCTAGAGCAGATTTGGGAACAAAAACAAACAATTTACAATTTTTTATGCACAACTTGTTTATTTTTTGCTTTATTTGGGCGCCGATGGGGCGAAAACATTGTATTTATATTTTAATTGCTTTTCCAATTCATGCTTTTTCAGTTTGCATATTATCTGAGCCTTGGGGCGACTTTTTTGCTTGGAATTGGGGCTGAAACTGGGCCAAAATGATTTATAATGGTGTATAAATGCTTGAATGGCTTCTGGACATGTTTTTGTACAGGTTTTGGTTGAAAAAGTGGCGTGAAAACTCCCTTGGGCAGTAACTTTGGTTCTTTGCAGAATTTCTGCGAGAGGGCTAATGTAGCCGTGCGGCATGGCCTTGAGGGCAAATGAAGCCGTGCGGCTTACAGTTCTGTCGAGTGGTTATTTTACGAATAAAAGCAAGGCTTGGCCATTTCATTTCATTTTCACTCTAGACTTGTCCCAATTGTTCCCGAGCATATTTTGGACCTAAAAGCACCATCTTTGATCATTTTGCGATGGAGAATCCCGTTAGATTGCAAAGGGGGAAACGAGACCATTTTCTATCCGGTCTTCAATCTTGGGCGAGATATAACTTTCAAAATCACAAGGGGCTGCTCGATTCTTCCTTCAAGATCAAGTCTTTATGGCATTTGAGGGATCTCACTTGGGTGGGATCTGTTGAGAGCCGCAGCAAAGTTCGGGATGTCAGGAGACATGTTTCTTGTTTCTCTTACAACGAAATCGTCCCAACGCACGAAGACTTCGTGAGCCTTGATTGGGGGTCCCGAGATTGAGGCTATATCTATTCCGCTGATCGGAGACGTGCGGTGACGGTAAAGCTTGCATCTTTTACTGCAGATTCCTTTGGGAGAGGCTGAGAGGATGATGGTAGCCCGGATAGGATTGACCTTTCGATATCCGGGCGGGTTTGGGTCTCCAGATATGGCTGCGACCACGGTGGCTATGGATGCTTTCATTCTCTGCGTATTCTCTATTTTGTTCCTTCTTGAGTCAGTGGGGATGCTGTCATAGTGGTCTCTTGGACATGGTCGAAGGCTGCGAGGCTGGGAAGGATATTGTCATTGGTTTTGGGAGAGACATTTCATGGGATTGATAGGATGGCTCGGGAGACCGTTTCATGAGGTCAGGGAGTCGGCTATGTTGACTTTGTGGTTGCGGGGAGAGGCTCGGGGCTTTGCACGGGGCTTTGCACGACTCGGTGCCCTTGGGTGATTTCTCGGAGAGGTGCACCGAGGCGCGAACGGTAGGCTGGGAGGCGATGATGGCTAGGCTATCCACTTCGGACATCCGTTGGTGGATACCACATTGGAGGTTGCGAGACCCGGGAGGATATTTCGGGAGTCTTATCTTTGTGAGGGTTCAGGATTCTGCCGGTCGCCCTTCTACATACCCCCGCTTGGTATCCCGGGCAATTTGGGGCTTTACGGGAGCCATTGAGTGATTGGGAGGACATCAGGACCATGGAGGTGGTGTCGTTGGACATGAGAGATCCGGCCGGCTTCTCTTTCTTCTCGAGGGCTTGGACACATCTTGCTTTCCCACCCGGGGCTATCTTCGGGAGCGGGAAGAGTACCATCTTGACCACTGTCTACTTGGGTAGTACGAGAGGGAGATGGGAGCGACTCGGGTTATCTTGGAGGATAGACGTCGAGCTTTATTGGGAGGCGGTGCGACTCGAGTAGGACTACGAGGGAGGCCGAGGCTAAGGCGAGTTGCCATAACCAATCGTGACTTGGTCGGGGATATGGAGGCTCGGTACAAGAGATTGTCCGAGGTCGCTCCTTTGGCCCGAGGCTCGAGAGGGAGGAGGTGCGGACTCGTGCTCGTATAGAGAGCGCTCATTGACACGGGGTTGGTAGAGGCTCCGGTGAGGATACCGGAGGTCGGGATGAGGGATACCGGCATTATTGAGAAGAAAGGAAGAAGACTCGACGAGGCCGAGGAAAAGGGAAGAAGGCGAAGAAGACTCGGCGAATGACGATTGACAAGTCTTTTCTCAAGATCCTCTTATTGCCATTTTGCAAACACATTAGTTTATTTAGGCATTTTATTGTATTTTAGATCTTTTTAGCGAGGTTAGCGAGTTAAGAGGTAGGCCAGGTGCTTGAACTCATCAAGAAGCTTTTAACTTGTAATGAACAAGAGATATTATCTTTAAAAATTAATCAAGACACATTTCATGGAAACTCAAATGTCGATTTATTTGGGACCCGTTTTATGAAAAGCGAAATGCCCTTTATTTTTATTTATTGTTTAGGACGCACTTCATGGACGCTTGCTTGCCCTTTTTTATTGTTTAGACCGAACCATATATGGCTGCCTACGTTCCCCTTTTACAAGAAAGGCTAAGGGGCTCAGAGTCTTCGTAGTTCATTACGGTGAACTAATTTTTTTATGTGCGGCCATTTGTCTTTTGCCTAGACCGCCCTTTTTGGGGTTTCGGCCTAGTGGGCATTACTCTTTTTGCACTTTTCTTTCTTTTTTTTTTTTATTTTTTTTTTCATTTTTTTTTTTATCGACATAGTATCTTCGGAGTTTATCACCGTTGGGGGTGGACAAAGGGTTGCCATCCAAGTACGCAAGCTTCATTGCTCCTCCCGACGGTATTTTACGCACCACATAAGGGCCGATCCAGACGGGTTCCCATTTTCCCGGGGTTGTCTCTGGTAGGGGCTTCACTTTCGGCACTAAGTCACCCTCTTTGATGTCTCTGGCCTTGACCTTTTTATCAAACGCTATGGCCATTCGCCTCTGGTAGGCTCGGGTGTGTTCCATTGCTTTTAGCCTTCTCTCGTCAAGCAGGGCTAATTCGTCATGCCGGCTGCGCAACCATTCCACTTCATTGACACTGTTTTCCGGGAGGACCCTTAATGACGGGATTTCCAACTCCACCGGTAACACCGCTTCCATCCCGTAAGTTAGGGCAAAAGGAGTTTCTCTGTGGCATTACGACAGACGTTACGTAGCCCCGAGTGCTAGGTGCGGCTTTTCGGGCCAATCACGACCACGGGTGGCCATCTTAGGATGATCCGCTCGAGTGTCTTATTAGCGGCTTCCGCGGCTCCATTGGTCCGAGGTGCATGCGGGGACGACTTGTGGCGAGTAACTGCGAATTCGACGGCGGTCTATCGCGGTCTCCTTCGAAGTGTGACCCATTATCGAAATGATCTCGTTGGGCACCCCATATACGCACATTATGTTTTCTTTGATGAAGCTGGGCCACTTTTACGGAAGTGAGGACCTTGTAGGACTTGGCCTCTACCCACTTGGTGAAGTAGTCGATGGCTACCAACACGAACTCGTGCCCATTGCTTCTACTTGGGGAGGATATTTTCCCTATCACGTCAATGCCCCGAGTTGCAAACGGCCAGGAGTCGTCATGCGATGCAGTGCGTGAGGTGGGAGATGATTGAGGTTAGCCGGCGGCATTTGTCGCGAGTTCGGACGTCTTGAATGCGGTCTGTTTCCATGGAGATCCGGTAGTAACCCATTCGAGGATCACTTGCATCGGGGCTCACGGCATTCATGTGAGGACCGCGGGGACCATTGTGGACTTCGGTCATCAACTCTTTGGCTCTTTCTTGAGTGACACATAAGAGGAGTGGTCCTTGATACCGCTTCTTGTATAGGTTGCCTCCTAGAATGACATAATGAGAAGCCAACCTTTTCGGGGCTCGCAAGCTTTTAGCTCGACTCCTTCTTTTGGTCTACCTTCTTCGTCTACGAAAGGCGACTCTCCGTCTTTGAGGAATTGGTAAATACGATTGTACCAAGGTTCCTTTATAGGCTCGAGTCCCAGGTCCACTTCACAACGAAAGTGGGGCTTCTCTTCTACCCACTCTGAAGGGCTTTATGGCTTTTCCCTCGGGGATCTCTACCAATGAGGCTAGAGTAGCTAGGGCATCTGCGAATCTGTTCTTTTCCCTCGGCAAGTAGTGGAAAGTCACTTCTACGAGCTGTCCGATCCAACTCCTCCATATAGGCGTGATCGGGTTGCGAGATTAGGGTCTGAGTCTTCCACTTGTTGGAAACCTGGTTGATGATCAAGGCCGAGTCTCCGTAAACTTCGAGCTCCTTGACATTTCTTTCTAAGGCGGCCTCCAACCCGGCAATGCGAGGCTTCATACTCGGCGGCATTGTTCGTGGCGGAAAGTTGACTTGAGGGCTATGGGGGTATGCTCATCTTTTGGATCGACCAATAGCATTCCCACACCATTTCCTCTTTTGTTAGCGGCTCAGTCAAAGAATAAGCGCCATCTATTTTCAGGCTCAAGCTGCAAAGATCCCTTCATCGGAAATTGGGGTTCGGGCCCTCTGTCTTCATTGCGGGAAATTTGCTAGGTGATCGACAATGCTTGACCCTTGATGGCCTTTACGGTCACATAGTTGATGTCGTATTACGCCAAGAAGAAGGACCACTTCGCTAGGCATCGATAGGGAAGGCTTGTCAAAGATGTACTTGATGGGGTCCATTTTCGAGACCAAGTTCGCGGGGTGGGCTTGCATATAATGCTTCAACTTGCCCAGGCTACCCGGACCGATCTGCGGAGGTCTTTTCACACGCCGAATAATTGAGCTCACTCCCACTGTAGCTTGGTGACAAAGTAAATGGCACTTTCTACCCGAGAATCTTTCTTCTCTTGAGCAAGCATAGCCCCAGCTTGCCGTGTACGCGTGGTTAGATAGAGCGAGAAGAGGCTTCGTCTATGTGGGGGCATAGTGCGGGATGCACTAAGTATGCCTTGATCTGGTCAAAGGCGTCTTGGCATTCTTCGGTCCATTACTGTGTCCACATTCTTCTTCATGAGCTTGAAGATGGGCTCGCACATAGTGGTCAGCGATGTGTAACGGGCGATGTCTTTGCAATTTACCCATGAAGCTCTTGACTTAAATGCGGGTTTGAGGTGGCCTCATATCCATGATGGCTTTGATCTTTCGGGGGTCAACTTCTATACCTCGCTCAGTGACCGTATACCCGAGCACTTTTCCCCTTGTCACTCAGAAGGTGCATTTGGCGGGGTTTAGTCTCATGGAATCTTTGTCTCGGCCTCTCGAAAGAATTTTCGTAGGTCAACAAAGTCTTTGCCCGCCTTCTCCTTTGGAGTGGATTATCATGTCGTCTACGTAGACCTCAATCTCCTTGTGGATCATGTCATGAAAAAGTGCGGTGCGCCCTTTGGTAAGTAGCCCAGGCATTCTTGAGCCGAATGGCATTCTTGTATAACGGTAGGTTCCCCGCGGTGTGGTAAAGGCATCTTTTCTTGGTCTTCTTCGGCCATCTTGATCTGGTTGTAGCACAAAACCATCAACGAAGGATTTGACTTCGTAGTTGGCGGTGGAATCCACCGGGATGTCTATGTTTGGCGAGAGGGTAGTCGTCTTTGGGGCGGCCTTGTTCGGATCTCGGAAATCCACACGGCGGCGCACCTTCCCATTGGCCTTGGTTACGGTGCGATGTTGGACAACCATGTCGGGTATTCAATGACTACGATGAATCCTACCCGCGGTAGCTTCTCAATTTCTTCTTTGACTGTAGAGACCATTCCGGCTTGATTTTTCTCGGTTTACGCTTTTGGTTTAGCATGCGGTGCTAGAGGGATTACGTGCTCTACTATCGAGCTGTCTAGCCGGCATATCTTTGTATGACCATGCAAACACGTCGACGTATTCTACGGCGGCTCAATCAATCTGTCCCTTTCAACCCCCTGGAAGAAGCTTCCAATCTGTGTCTCTTTAGGTTCCTCGATAGTACCCAAGTTCACACTTATCAAAACCTCCTCGGCGGCTTGGGCCGGTTTTCCTCTTTTACGAAACACGCTTAAAGATTTCTTTAATGTATTGTTCGTTTAGTGTGTTTGCATCTTGTTCAAATGATTCATTATTAGCTGTTGTTAAGTTTTGAGTTAATTTATCATTTGTTAAGTTGGCAATAAGAGGATAATCGAAAGATTTGTCATTTCATTCAAGATAAGGGGAAAGATGACATCGATTACATTTTCATAATCCTCGGGCGTGAGGCCTTCGGATGACTACGAGTAGGAATTCGAAGATTCTGACTCAGCGAATAGGCAACGGGGTGTTTGACACGGCCGGGTTGAGGAGGACGGGGTACCAATCCAAGCTCCGTGATCATTTCTTGTCGGCGGCTATCGGCCACGAGAATGTCTCCCAATTTTTCAATGGCATTTCTGTCTTAGTCACCAAAGTGCGAGGATCAAAATGACTTTCACCATCGTCTCCAATAACGGCAACTATCTCATCATACGGCTGAAGTCGATCAAGTCTCGGGATTTGTGCTTCTTCATCAAACAACTCTTGCAAACCCCACCGACCGTCTTCACTGGCGGCGCCTTCTATCTGGGCGATCTTTGGAAGAGCTAACTCGAAAGGCGGAGAAGTCCATTGTCCGGATGCGACCTTTTGACACCGGCCGGATTTCCTTTGAAGACGTACTCATTACGAACGGTAGTGGTAGCCCAGGATATCGGCAAATCAAGGAACATTCTTCGAACGGGATTGGGCGCTTTCCTCTAACTTTCTCAAGGTTCTCGAGAAGGGTTTTACGCAAGGAGATCGCGATCACTTTCATGATATTGTGTTTCTCCTTTTATAAAGTAATGGGTCGAGAGACATTGTAAGGATGGAGGTGGACCCCTTCACCTTTCTTGCCTTTAGCTTTTCCGGCATCCCGAGAGTTTGGTTTGTACCCCAAGCCGTATCTAGTAGTCTGCTCCTTCACATCAATGATGGTGTTACGACCTTGAAGTCTTCTACCCAATCCAAGTCCGGAAGATAGCTCATTTTTCGCATCATCCTCATGGCGGGAGGGATTTTATCGGAAGTAGTGGTGAGGTCGGTGCAACACACTTGTGCCTTGGAAGAAGCTACGGAGAATCCGGTCAATGCTAACCGCTTCATCATCATGCTTGATCTCCAATATCGGGATGTCCCGGTCTTTGGTTCCTTCTTGTGACCTTTGTCCCCATAAATGGTGGTGATAGTTCCATCGCTCGGCCGAAATTTGACGACCGATGCAAAGTAGAGGCTACCCAGTTTATCCGGTGGATCCAGGCCGTCAGCAAGGCGGTAAATGAAATCGGAATGTCAATAACTTGAAAATCAACATCCATGACCTTTTTCCGAACCACATCTTGAGAGTGGCGATCCCCAGCGATCGTGCGGTGGAGTCATAGGCCTTAATAGTCGACTAGAAGGCTTTAAGTCCGTTGGCTTTAGATCCAATAAATCCATCATCTTAGGCGGCAAGACATTCATTGCGGACCCTCCCGTCAACTAGTACTCGTGGCAATCGACGCTCTTCTAAGCTGGTGTGATGTAAAGAGGTTCGTTGTGACTAGCCCCATACTTTGGCGAGGTCCAATTCGGTGAAGGTAATGATGTTTCCATAGTGGATATTTCCAATCATTTGGACGACCTCATCGGGGTGACATCTATGGGCACCGTGGTCTTGGCCAAACTTTCTTCTAGTTTCAACTTATGAGGGTATGAAGAGGTTAACGGGGACCATAAGGAGATATTGGCTTGGGTACACTTCAGCGAGTTAGGACTGGATCCTCCTTATCGAGTCGGGCTTTTACGCTTCTAGCTTATAAGGTCTTTTATCTGTCTTTGGTTCGAGACGGCATTCCTTTTGTCACCCCTAGGCTGCTCAATACTCATCTGTCCAGACCGAGTCATCACATAGCCATTGGATTTTCCTTGGTCATCATTCCTCTTGGAGGATTACGTCAATTCTTTCAAAGTCGGGCGGATTCTTGCGGCGTATGGCCAATTCTGGCGATTGATCGATTGGCCAGTCTTTGTCGGAAGCATAGGCGGCTTCCCGAATCTGGTCCCAGGTTACTGGCCTTTTGACCTTTTCACATTTTCCGTTTAAAGCTTTCACGGTCTCATTCAAACTTTTCAAAGTCAGCATGCAACAAGAATTATCACTTTCAGAGTTTGGAGCTTGGCAAATGGCTTTCTCATCCGATCCTAGCAACTTCTTTAACGAGTAGGATCACATTCCTCATCTGCATCAAGCATGTCTTTTCTTTCCACTGGGGTCAACCTTTTGACGGCATTTTGGACATTGGCTAAACACTTTACGAAATGGGAAATTCCATCATCAATAAGGATTTACGCGGGGTCAAACCTCATGGCGGGTTCCTTTTCCTTCTTTGTCGAGAGATATTTTCCGGGCTTTCGCTGGGCTAACCACTCCTCTATTGTCCCTTAGGCACTTGTGTCTTCATCGGTGTCACTCTGAGTAGCTCTCGTGGGAACTTTCGTCTTGGCTCTTATGACGATGAGGGCAAAAGCGAGGTCGGGATACTTGACGCCGTATGAGGGGTATCTCGAGACTCTTCCTCGGGCTTAGGGATTACCGGGAAGACATCATTATCATCGTAGGACATAAAGGGGGCTGGGGTCGCCTCTAAACTCGAGGACTCTTTCCAAGGCATCCATACATTCTTCTTCGGACCAAGTTTCGGGAGTGACTACTAACACTGTAATAGAGTCTACCCTTCCGATGAGAGTTTGGCTTCGGCGACACTTACATGTTCTAGATCGGTGGGAGGAGCCCACTTCCCTCTTTTGGCTAAAGCTTCGATCAAGTCTCTCCATTCACCTACCAAGTCCTTGTACGGAGTATTGAACTCTAGGATATAGGACTCATACACTACCTCATTCTTTTAGAGCCTTTGCAGAGGCTGCAGACACGCTTTGAAGTGACTTCATCCCTGTTCAGTGCGTGGCTTTACGCCTCATCTTGCCCTTCGGGTTTCACTTTCGTTGGCTCCAAGTCCATTCCTTCTCTTGACTGTCATCATCAACTGTAAATCCACCCATTCCTATTCTCATTCCCGTGACTCTTATTTGTAGCTATACGAGAGGTAGGCAAATTCGCGAGCGTTGACAAAGTTGGAAAGGTCAAGCTGGCCTTTGGGATTCCAAGGTAGGGAAATTTGGCTACGGTGAAAGGAGGAAAAGGGTCCCATGGAGGATTTAGAGGAAGCGAGGGTGTCGGGACCTAACGGCTTGGGGTGTTGGAGGAGGCGAGAAAGGACAGGTCTTTGGCAATGGGTTATATGAAGATGGGGGAGGGCATTGGTTATAGGCTAGCTCTTTTTCCCTGGTCATCCGGTTACCCAAACCGGCCTTGCTCTCTGTCAAATCGGTCATTCGACTCTACGGGCGATGAGCGAGGATTACGGCGGGCTGTCGAGGATTCTGCGCTAACAGTCGGCGGCCGGTGTTCTCACCCAGCTTCTTTCTCGGCTGCGGGAAAGGGATAGGAAAGGTTTAGACTCGGGGTAGGTGTTTAGAGGTGAAGGCTCGGGTAATATGCAAATTAGAATCTTCAAGTTTACTTAAAAGCAGTGTCTTTTATTAATATCTATTTGGTTGGAAAAGGGATTACGCCCTTCTTTTTTCACAACTACTCTAGATCTGGATCGGTGGGTTCCGTCACTACGTCTATAAGCCCTCGTATTCCACTGTATTTCGACCTCCCGGGGTGGACGGCCCGGGCGAGGTCCTATAGGGCACGCGGATCCCACCAGGCCAGAGTAAGAACGCTCCTATCGGGCCTAGCGGGTCATAGGACCTTTCAACGCACGAGCGATGCGGATTATATTTAAGGCAATACCGTGAAAGTCTCGTCTCTCTGCCTCGACGGATCTTCGACGAGTTTCGCTTGAGCGAATGACGGTTTTGACTTTCGGTAATGTCAGAGAATATGATAGGCATGGGTCGGGCGGCAAAAGCCGGATGACACGGTGTCACATTGAACTTCGTTGCATACGCGGTGCGTGAGTCAGAATCGAAGTCAATGCCGGTCAAGATCTTGCCAATTTTTCCTTGTCGGAATTTTGGCAGAGCTTCGCTTGAGCGAAAGATCTTTTGATTTTTGGCAAAGACTTGGTCTTGACTCTTACGCATTTCGTGCGGGTCAAGGTCAATAGTCAATGTCGGAGTCAAGATCCCACCAATTTTTTCCTTGTCGGAATTTCGGCAGAATCTCGCTTGAGCGAGAAATCTTGGCTTCCGTTATGAACTAAGGCTTGACCTTTACGTGGGTAAGCAACTGGGCTATATGACACGGACGAGACCAAAAACCAACCAAAAGTCACGGATTTTTGAAACGTGTGACACGGGCTGTGCATTGGTCGACTATTTGGCTGCCGTGGGGAGGTTGGGATGATTCCGTGCGCGCCGGGGAGCATCGTAAAGCTGTCCGTGGCTGGTGGAACCATCCTCGGGTTTGAGGGACGTGCGTGCAAAAGTGTACAGGATATATCAGGTGCGCGTAGTGTGCGGTCTCCTAAAATTGTTCCTTTTTTGAGTTAAAACAGAGATTTTCATAAATGTGTTTTAAAGGAATGATTTTCGGGACGGGGAAGAATGCAACACGTAAGCACGTAAATTTTAAGGAAGCCCCGATCGGTCATGGAGGTGAATAGCCCCAGGCGCTAGGGTGCCCAGGATTAACCATGATTTTCTGGTGGAATTGCAGCTGAGGTCGTATGGTCGAGAATCCTATGAGGATTAGCCGTACGGCTTGCATGGATCAATTTTCCAGGTTCCACTCCTTTTGCTATTTTTCGGGTTGTTTCCCGTTTCGAAATATGCACAGATTCCAAGATGCAAATGATGCAATGCATGGTAAAAGAAAGCAAGCACGATTAATGAAATCGGCGACGGGAGTCTAACCCGCTCAAAGGGAAAAGCTTTCTTATTTTTTTCAAAAATTTTTTTTTTTTCGAAAAAGGGATACTGGTACGTGGGATTGTTAAACCACCTTGTTATCCCAAGCCCCGGGTTAGGGAGCGATACAGGAAGGGTAAGTGGGGTCCACCTATATACCAAGTATCGACTTTTGTTTGGAAAATAAAGCTTTTCTCCTTTGGGATTATCCCAGTAGTCGCCAAGCTGTGAATGTGTGCCCAAAATTGTTGTTTATTGGAATTCACGCGGGTTTGAAGACATCCGAGTTATTTGAAAAACGGAGTCGCCACGCCATTTTGATTACCTCAAAACTTTGAAAAAAAGGTTTTATGGGTTCGGAGGTTAAGTTACCCCTTGGGAAGAACGTTTGGCGTTCACCCAAAGTGCCTTGCCGGAGCAAGTCTCCTAGATTTCATTAATCGTGTTTGCTTGCGTGCTTTCTTTGTGTGCATGTGTTTGAAAATAAGGAGGGAATGTCCCAAGTCGTCTTAGGACGTACAAACCATTTGTTGGTTGTCGCTCGGGATTCCTTGGAATTTATGTATTTGGGATTATGATCCCGTCCTCATCTTATGACTTATGATCATCGCATTTTAAACCTCGGGACCCTCTGGACTTGCGTGATCGAGAGAATGACTCTCTTTTGGGTCAAAGATGAGGTTCTTTAGGAAGGAATGTCCTTAGCCCATCAATCCTACGCTTTAAAACGGTCGAGCTCGTATAGAGGCTTCATACTCATTCTTAAACGATAATTGGAGATATAGGGTTCAAGGTTATCCTTTTTCCTAAAGAAATCATGAACCTTTAATGGAAGGAACGATGCAAAGATGAGAACTTTTACACCGGTCCGTTCCAAGGTTGGGGAAAGGGGAAATGCATGATGAAAAATGAATCTTTAATGAAAAGATGACATTTTTAGGTTGCAAATGATGCTTTTTGATTGAAATAAATGATCTTTATGCAAATGATGCATAAAGATTTGATTTTTATGCAAAGGATGCATTGAAAAAGGGGGTTTTGATGCAAAGGATGCATTTTTATTGAAAAAGATTTGGTCTTTATATGCAAATGATGCATAAAGATAACATTTTTATTGGAAAATAGGGATTTTAGGTGCAAAGGATGCACCTTTATGAAAAAAGACTACATTTTTATGACAAATGAGGTCTTAATGCATGAAAAAGGGGAAGGGATTATAAAGATATGATCTTTAATCTACCAAGTCCCAAGCAATATAAAGGCAATGCAATGAGCAATTTATAATGCAATTAGGATGCAAGGTAGGGCGTGCGAGGTTACCAATCGTTTTCTTCGATTCTTTGGACGGAGCTTGGAGGAGGTTGGTCTTGGACCTTCAAGGAGGAGGGAGATGGCTTCTTGAGCTTCTTCTTCACCTTCTTGAACCTTCAAAGGGATTCTTCACGTGCGGGAGTGGGTGAGTATTTTTCTCATATATTGTGTGTGTTGAAATGGGTAGAGGAGGGCTCTATTTATAGGCGATGCTGGATAAGGCTAATGAAGCCAGTGCGGGCTGCAGGGCTCTTTGCAAATGAGGCCGTGCGGCATTATCCACAATGACTCGGCATTCTAGAACCATGCAAGGTGGCATCATTCTAGAAGCTTCCCTAATTAAGAAAAACGTGTTTTCTTAATTAGGAAGGCTCCTACTGACCCTAATTTTAAATTTGGACTGTTCCAGGACATTTCCGGAACACTAGGAAGGTCCGGGGAATTACCGGAAAATTTACCGAAATGTCGGGAAAATTAACCGGAAGGCATGAGCCAGATTTGGGTACTTACAGCAACGCACCCACGGGGTGGGTGAGCCAATGCGTCTTCGTCAGATTGATACATCTTATAATGCTGTTTCAACTGAGTAATAATATTCATAACTGAGTCAATATTCATAACAAAGTCATAACTGAGTAATATTCATAACTATATAATACTTATTATATGCTTGTCTCACATTGTATTTCCAGTCACGCCACGCTTTAGCGAGAGAAAGAGCCATAACCGGGAAATACTCCGGAGGAGCATTTGTATTTTCCTATATACACAATTCAACAAAGAAAAAAAAATCAATTGTTAGAGAAGCATAAGACTTTTGACTACGTACTAGAGATATATGTAAGAAATATGGATTACAACTTACCAGAACGTCATTCCATACGTTATTTATGCACTCGTGATTCATCTGAGACCACTCATTAGTTAATGGGAAATGTTCCCCATTTTTAGCAAAAATTCCTATCTGAGTAGCTAATTGTGCCATTTCCCATGGCTGGTTGACCATAATTATTCCATATTATGATCAATCTCTCTTTACCCCATTTGGCGGTTGGTTTTGCCAACCCTCTTCCTTTAGGGTTAGAGCCACGACACAGTAATAAATTTTTCCTTGGAGGCATATCTGTCATATGACAATTCAATTATAGCACAAGAATTGGATAAACCAAGTAAAGGACCCAAAAAAACAATCTTATAATATATGTATAAGACCTATAAATTTATTATAGGTCTTATGTATCATGTATAAGACCATATATTGGTCTTATAAATGGCCTTATAGAATAACAATGCTTCCAATATACAATTGTAATACTACAAGGTAGATATAGAAATATGAACATTGACAAAACAGCAACAACAACAAAACAGCAGCAACAACAACAACAAAAGCGGCAACAACAATAACAAACGGCGGCAACAACAACAACAACAGCAACAACAACAGCAAAGCGGCAACAACAACAAAACAGCAGCAACAACAACAACAAAACAGCAACAACAACAAAACAGCAGCAGCAACAACTTTTCTTTTTTTTTCATTTTTTTTAAAGAAAAATGATACCGGTACGTGGGATTGTTAGACCACAATTTATCCCAAGCCCCGGGTTAGGGAGCGATACAGGAAGGTTAATGGTTTCCACCTATATACCAAGTATCGTTTTCATTAAAAGTATAAAGTATAACAGAGCTCATTGAAGTTGAAATTGACATATGTAGCAATAATTAGCATAGAGAAAAAAAAAAGAGCTCATTGCATTAGGAGATGGAATGATACAAAGAGATTAACAAGAGATTATATATATATATATATATATATATATATATATATATATATATATATATATATATATATATATATATATATATATATATTGGTACAGGTAATTGACTTTTCTAACTCAATTGGAGTATTATGTATTCACCCAGGCCATCCCTATTTTATTCCTATACCTAGTGACTGGGAGGGACTAGGGAAAAATCAACTACTCATTCTACTTGTAAGTAAAAAATACTTGTCAAAGTAGTTGTTACTTATTCTTCTTACTTGTACAAACCACGGAAACGACATCAGTTCTCCCATGTTCAAATGGTCCCAGAGACCCTTCTTACTACCTAATACAATAGGGCTTGATCTACTTTATTTCTAGAATACAAAAATGACATAAGTAATGATGCATCCCCCCCTCCTTCCAGTTTTATCTACAAACTATCAAGTGTCAACACGGATGAGTTGGTCCAGTCAACCCAATCACATTAAGTCCAATCAAATGGGGTAAGGCCAAATTATGATAATGCATTTGCTTACAAAATGTGGTAACAATTGAAGATGAGTTTGTGAATATTTTTAACTATGGACTTAGAAAAAGAATTTGTACAAGAATTAATGCACAGTTTCAAAAAAGTGACAAAATGGGACAAGCACAACTGCAGCAGCTAGAGGTAACTCACCAACATCAGGAGTCCACCCAACATGATTAAAAATAAGAACTTTGAGAGAAATGGGGGGTTGCTTCTACAGCAACAAAATACATTTTCTTCAGCAAATGAGAAGAAACCAAAACATGATTAGTATTGTTGCAAAGAGAAACACATCCCCTCCAAAACTAGCTACAATCTTTTAGTCCCAAATGATTTTTGGCCCAAAAATATCATGGTTCAATATACACTTGCAATCTTTCAAAAATAAAATAAATACTTGCAGAACCAATATTTTACAAATTTTTCTTAGAATGAATATGTTACGAATGCCCATTAAAATAAAAAGAACATGACATTACGGGGAGAGGGGCTCCCGCGGGTTATGGACACATTTGTTATATGTCACATTTAACAAATACCATAAACCATGACATTACACTAACATTTCCAACGAATCAACCAAAAAACAAAAAATTGGTGGGGGAAGCGGGCGGGGGAACAACAAACATGACATTACGGGGGGCTCCGCGGGTTGTGGACACATTTGTTATATGTCACATTTAACAAAAAACAAATACCAAATCGGTGGGGAAGCGGGCAGGGGGAACAACAACAACAACCACAAGGAACAACAACAACAACACTATAGGGCAAGCCTTGCTTGATACAGAAAAAGTATAAAATAGTACGGGGGGGGCTCCGTGAGTACCAAATCGGTGGGGAAGCGAGGCGGGGACATCCCAAAGTAAAAGGAGTACCTGGACAAGCTAGCGGATGACGGAGGTAGAAAGTAGGCTGCTGACAAGATCCTGTAGGAAATAAGAGTTTGATCAAAAGAAGCGAGAACAAATACATATTACAATTAACAATATTAATATTCAATCCAACCATACAAAATAACAAGTTTGATTGAAATATGAAACATAAGTAATAACATTGTCTTAGTAATAGTAAGCAAATAAGATCTAAACAAATACATATTACAATTAACAATATTAATATTCAACCATACAAAATAACAAGTTTGATTGAAACATGAAACATTAATAATAACATCACAATAATAACATCACCGATGAGAGCGGGAGGTTTGTCCCTCGATAGTAGGTCGACGGGAAGAACGCCTCTGTGCACGGCGGTGGCTCTCGAATGCATCATAGTCAAATAATCCTCTGAAACCGGCTCGTAACTCGGGGCTGTCTGCATCGCCCAAGCCTCCAGTGCGTATACGGGCTCCCAAAATGGCGGTTTCATCTTCCAACCCCTCAGCCGATCTTGCACCTCCCCCGTCTAGCATCCTCTAAAGTCTGTCGACTCTGTTCCCGAGCGATAACCTCCCCCATCTAGCATCCTCCAAAGCATGTCGGCTCTTGCTCCGAGCGATCCTTGATCGCTCTGCTCCTCCAAAAATGCCCTCATGGTATCCCAGCTGATCAAAAGAACCTGCGGCTCTGGTTCTCCTCTCCTCCACGACCACCCTGTCTCTCCTGATCCTCCTCTTCCTGCTCCTCATCATCACTCCTCATCAGCGGGATCCATTTGATCATCAACACCGGGCATACGCCAATGCAGCTTGTTCACCACTCGGAAACGTGGCCCCTACCTGCAACGGACCGTCCTCACAGGAGTACCATATTCAAATAATAAAGACACATTTGTCTGTCGCCCTCAGGTCCCTCACAAACTTGTCATACTGCACTAGCCGAGTCTACGAATAAAAACTCGTGCCCCCATCAATCTCATCGCCTCGGGTTTTGGTTCACCCACACAAGCTTGACAATCAATGTGATCATCCCCCTATTGATATGTTTCCCTTTTTGGTAAGGGCAAATGCCTCACATCTCCGAACAAAAAGATCAATCCAATCAGGAATCACCTGAAAACTCCTCAACCCCATTCGCAAAAGGTTTACCATAGCCACATTCAATTGAGCGGGCTCTCCGTTTGCCAACCAAGACATAGATAGACCTCTGTAAAATAATTTCCAAGCCGGGTGAGAAAGAGAGGAAGCCCTAAGGTATTTTTTTTGCAGGGCAATCCTGTGAGCTCTGAAAAGAAAAACAAGTCCCCCATCGGACTCGACCCGGTTTCCTCTCGGTGATCAACCCCAAAGATTTGCCTCAACTCATCATAATCCACTCGATAGGCTTCATCATTCATATGAAACCGAATAGTATTTTCTTGTGACCCCTGGCCTACCTCCAAAGTTGAAAGGAACTCAAGTGAATATCTCAAATACGTAGATGGAGTCTTCCCAGGAAATTACCTAACCCGGCTTGCGTCATCAATTACATTACTAACGTCTCTAAACCCAGATCACTCAACACCGGCAAATGAAGGAAAGTGGTGACTTGAAATTTCCTACCCTCCAAATTCCGCCATTTTTCTTTTGAGCGGCGGTCGGTGGGTCAATCCCATATACGGATCATTTGGGACTACGGGCGGCGGGTTTTGTCTACCCCTCTTGTTGCTACCCTCTCTCTCCTTAGGAGGCATATTTTCAACACAAAAACCACCTATACATAAGACGGAGAGACACAAATTTTAGTAATAACATTGTCTTAGTAAATAGTAAGCAAATAAGACCTAAACAAATACATATTATATAGAAGTAACAATATTAATATTCAACCATACAAAAATAAGAAGTTTGATTGAAACATGAAACTTAAGTAATAACATTGTCTTAGTAAATAGTAAGCAAATAAGATCTAAACAAATACTACTCAAACTAATCATCATCATTATCGGCCATATCAACATCATCATTATCGGCCATATCAACATCTAGGTCATTGATATTAGTAGTTTCAATGTAAGTAGAAACCTACAAAAACATTTACTCATGCTAAAGCAGATGTAAAAAAGAATTTAACTTTTTTCAAAGTAAATTTAATATGGATGTACCTCTCTACCGGATACATCCAACGAAATTGTATTGGGCCTGCTAGCAAGGCCTCCTCGGCTAAATGCACCGGCAAGTGCTCCATAACATCAAAGAAAGCTGGTGGGAATATTTTCTCGAGAGCACATAGTGTGACAGCCATCCGATCTTGTATCTTTTCGAGATCAGCAAGTGTATTCACCTTTGAGGATAATTGCCTAAAGAAATTTGCCAACTCAATGATGGCTTTTACAACAGAAGTAGGCAACACTTTTCGAACAGCTAAAGGGAGTAGTTGTTGGAGAAAAATATGACTATCATGGCTCTTAAGACCCCAAATAGCTCTTTCCTCTAGATGTACACAACGAGATATGTTTGACGAGTAGCCATCAGGGACTTTGACTCCCTTTAGAACTTTCAAGAATGTGTCTTTATGCTTCTTACTCATTGTAAACTGAGCCGGAGGCATAATATCTTTGCCAGATGGAAGCTTTTGTAGATGCAATGGTTTCCGAATGTTCATCACTTTTAGGTCTTTTCTTGCTTTATCATTATCTTTTGATTTCCCGCAGTACCTAACAGAGTATGTAGCACATTATCACACACATTTTTTTCAATGTGCATAACATCAAGATTATGACGAACATGATTATTTGCCCAATAAGGCAACTCAAAGAAGATACTCCTCTTTTTCCAATTGTGACACAACTTAGGAACCTTTCTTTTCTCCAACTTGGCTTGTTGCTTCTCACCCTCTTCTCTTTTCCTCTTTTTAATAACATCTTCTATTTTATACTCTGTTTCCATATTTTCAACTTGTTTAAGCAATTTTGTTCCAAACAATAACTTGGGCTTATCTCTCACTTCATGAGTACCATCAAAAGAGCCTTTATCCTTACGAAAAGCATGACTCCTAGGCAAGAAGCGTCGATGACCAATATAACAATACTTGCCACCATGATTCAACCATCGTGCTTGAGGTCTCACATTGCAACAAGGGCAAGCATATTCACCTTTAGTGCTCCATCCAGACAACATTCCATATGCGGGAAAGTCATTTATTGTCCACAATAGTGAAGCTCGTAAAGTAAACAACTCGTTCCTTGATGCATCATAAGTTGATATACCATCTTCCCACAATTCCTTCAACTCATCAATTAACGGTTGGAGATACACATCTATCTTGTTGCCTCGGCCCTTTTGGGCCTTGAGTAAGCACCGACAAGAAGAAATATGGCCGTTTCATGCATAACCAAGGTGGAAGATTGTATGGCATAAGCACAACCGCCAAGTACCGTGAGATATAGTCATTGTTACGAAAGGATTAAATCCGTCGATGCTAATCCCAATCTAACATTTCGAATTTCACTTGAAAATAATGGATAACGTTCATCGAATTTCTTCCACGCACGAGAGTCTGCAGGATGCCTCAAAGACACCATCGTCTATTCTTTTCTCGGCATGCCATCTCATGAGTGTCGCGGTGTTAGATGACCAATACAACCTTTGCAACCTTGGCTTTAAGGGAAAATACCATACTTTCTTCATCGCTACTGCTTGGGAAGTTTATTCTTGCCACTTGTTTTCGCACCTTCACCGCTACCCCTTCTTCTTGTTGCTTATATCTAGAGGCTCCACAAATTTCACATTTAGTAAGTTTTTCGATTTCATTTCGAAACAACATACAATGATTAATGCACGCGTCCCACGTTTTATAACTAAAACCCAAATCCGCGATCATCTTGTACGCCTCACGATAGGAACTTGGCACTTTGCGACGGCGAGGCAATGCCCTAATGAAAATTTTTAATAAAGAAGTAAATCCCTTATCGGTCACTCGATAATTAGCCTTCCGGTGCATAAGTTCTACAATAAATGAGAGTCTTGTAAACTTATCACACCCTTCCCACAAGGCTTGATCAAGATCTCTCAAAAGTCTAAGAAACTTTGCGGTGGATGCATCCATTGTACGATTTCTTCAATTCTGTTTGGTTACTATCCGGCATACCCATCCCTTCATGTACCATTCGCCTCATACAATCTTGCACGCCCAATTCAATTTCAATGCCATCTTCAGTTGTCCTATCATTATTATCATTCTTACGCGCCGAAATGTACCCTTCCCCGTGCCTAATCCAATTCTTGTAATCTTTTTGAAATCCCACTGCAATACAATGTGATCTCACGGTTGCACGGTCTTCTTGGTAACGATTTGCGCATTTTTTACAAGGACAATATATTTCTTTAACACCAACAGACTTTTTTGAGAATGCAAAATCGAGAAAGTTGTCAACCCTGACAAATACTCATTTGAAATTCGATTATCCAAATCAATCCAACTTTTGTCCATATATGACTTGACTTGATATTTTTAACGTTAAAATACAACCTATATATAAGACCGAGAGACACAAAGTTTAGAATAAAAATAAACTCATAAACAAACATAGTCTAAATATGTACAACTTTTGGCTCGATATAGATAATATACATTGTTGGAGCCTAGCCTATTAGTCGAACTTGGGCCCATGATATAGTATAACCCTATGACAACATTCATTCGTTCTCTCTCACAAGCCCCCTAATTGAGAAGCTAATTTAAGGAACTAGGTTGATGTGCAAAAGAATATGCACATGCAACAAAAGATTTGAAACTATTTTTAGGAACTAGGTTGAAGTGCGCAACATTATTTTTGAAGTGCGCAACACCAACATATGGACTAATAGATTGAGATTACGGGCACACTAGAGTTAAGGGAATTTACAAGGTTTGCCTTCAAACAAGAAGTCCACGACTAGGTATTGTCTATTTGTTGGAGGCAACTTAGTATCTTAGTAAAGCAAGAAGGAATCATTGGTATCAAGATTCATGATCATGTACTAAGGCAAGAAGGAATCATTGGTATCAATATTATTTACATTTACATTACAAAATACTATAAACCAAAACAATGTAGAATCGGCATTCAACTTTTTGAGACTTTTTGACCATTAATTTTCTACTCATTAGCTTGGTCTCCTTTTTACTCTATTAATTTTCTACTCATTGTTTACTTGAATTTACTTTCATGAAATTACACTAAAAGTATAAGGGAAATGACAAATTGGGGTCCAATGTTTGGTTTTCTTTTTTGTTTTTTTATAGACTATATAGACAGTGTTCAACACCATTTCAAAGTTCAAGCAGGTTTCGACCAAGTAAATGTGATCAACTCCAATCAAAACATGACTAATAAAGGTAGCAAGATGAATGCAAAGCAATACAATGGTTCATCCAATAAGAATCCAATATCTAATACTAGCCTCTAATACAAAATTGATAAATCCCTCTTAAGTATTATTAAAGCTTAATGTCCAAAGCCACCATCTATTTGACAAGCACAAATCACATGCATAATAATTTAAATTTATATTTCATAAAATAGCACACTTCCGCAACAACCGCCTATAACACATGAAGAGCATAGAAATTGAAAAAACGCAACAAGAGCATACAAATGTATACCTAATCGCCTATAAAACATGAAGAGCATAGAAATTGAAAAAACGCAACAAGAGCATACAAATGTATACTGATTGTTGTAAATCGAAGAAATCAACGCTCAAGGAGGAGAGAGAACGGCCGAGATACGCTATTTAGAGGAGAGAAAGAGAGGCTGAGATACAGAGATCGAAGAAATCAACGCTCAACCACACCAAGAACAACAAAAATCAAAAATTAAAAGTAAATACGTATACCTACCTGTTGATTTGGTCGCCGGCGGTCGGAAAATCGTGCCCTAGGTAGCTATGGAGGAGAGAAAGCTTCAGCTTCTACTTCAGATTACCGCGAAACTGAATAGGGAAATTTGGTTTCCCGGTATTTAACAACATTTACGGCGGACGCGTATAAACCGCCGAGAATAAGTACCTATATACGGCGGACGCGTACAAACCGCCGAGAATAAGTACCTATATACGGCGGCTATATACATACCGCCGTATAAAACTTCGACCTCGTATACGTACATGCCAAATGTACGTACATTACCTATTTACGGCGGACTTAGCCGCCGTATATATTTATTATATACGGCGGATGTTCAAACCGCCGTATACATATAATATTAACGGCGGACGCGTGTCCACCGCCGTATATGGGCGCCGTAAATAACATAGTTTCTTGTAGTGTTTAGAATGAAGTTAACAAAGTTAGAAATTCCTTTTAAGTTCACAAATTAGAAGGAGCTTGGTACAAGTTTTGGTTTTTGGGCATTTCTATGGAATTCTGCCACTGCTACCTGTTTTTGGCCGTGGCACGAGTCGTGCCCACTGGCACGAGTCGTGCCCATGGCCAACTCGTGGATACGATTCGTGAAATGAGAGCCAAATCGTTCTGATCAACTTAAGGGTGAATTGGCACGAGTTATTCCTTCAGGCACGAGTCGTGCCATATGGAAATCACGAGTCGTGCTTATCAAGGGACGCATGATTCTGGGACGTGCCCCGGGGCACGAGTCGTGCCCTGGCCTGGTTACTTTGCACCAACTTTAGAGCTGTTCAAACCTAATCAAACTAGAACCAAAATGAAATCTCTTTAACCTAGATTAAAGTAGAATACTTTGGCTACGTAATGACATCTTAATTGATCAAAATGGAATTGGGGAAGTACCTTAATTATTGCTTGGAAAACGCTTGGCAGCCTAGTTTGGCAACTTAACAAAGGTGACTCCAACTTGGTAGATTTAACTCGGACCTTTATAGAGGCCATGTATTGTTGTATAAAGACTATGTAGGGTGGGTTGATGATACCTTATTGCCTTACTTGAGTTCTTATTCATTGATTATATTATGCATAGTGTGTTAAATAAATGTTGCACTATGATATTGGTTGAACATGAGTATATATTACCATGTGGCTATATTGTTTATCCCTTTTGTGGATTATATTTCAAGTAACTGTATGTGCTTGATAATGTGTTAATCAGCTGATGTTGGGGGTATAACATAATACGATCAATTATGGAAGTGTGACCTAATGTGATCGAATTATGTTATATCTGTGACCGTCCCCTCCTGTGGCCACAGGTCGGGGTTATAGCATCTGTATTGAGCCAAAAGCCTTACAGAGTTGCTACTATCTTATATGGTTCCCTGAGAAATGGGTCTTATAAGATGTGAGTATTGCTTAAGCAGCTCACCTAAGATTGGAATTTTATATCCAATGTTGTACGACTATTGTTCAGACGGGAAAAGGTAAACCGAGGTAATGAAAGATGTTTACAGCTTTTCCAATGTGTTATATGCAACTTGTTATGTGTTGCATCTTATTTGGCATATTGCTGCATTCATAATAGCTTGCTGAGATTTATTCTCTTCCCTCTCCCTTTAATGTTTTTAGATCCCGAGACAGGCGGACCGGCCAAGTAAGGGCGGAGAGGAGTTTGGAAGTGATATTTTGGGAATTGTCGGGGTATGTATAGGTTGGCGTAGAAGGTGTATTTTGGTATAATTCCTTCATGGAGTTTGTATATATAAACTTTAATTTCTACGTCATAATCGTTATCTTTTGTAACTAAACAGTTTATTACTTTCAAAGTTGGTCAACTCTTTCTCCAATGTGGAAAGGAGTAGAGTTATTTTAAAATGGATATGTTAATTATGTTTATGTTTGAAAGTTAAATCAAAGTTTTAAAAGTTTAGGAAATTTGGGTTAGTTTGGGGACGCTCCAGCTCGGGACACGTGTAGGTTCCGGGTCGGGGTCCTCACATGGGTGAAGGATTTTCTGGTTCAAGCAGGCTTGGGAAAAGTTCTCTGATATTCGACTAAACCCGATGATATCGAAAAAGGACCATGGAAGGAGTTGCAGGAATGGGCTGTGTCTTCAATATGGCAGTGTCTTGCGGATGAGGTGGTGTATCATGTGATTGATGAAGAATCACCAACGAAGGTTTGGGAGATTTTGGAGGGCAGGTATATGTCGAAATCCTTGTCGAACAAGTTGCATCTTAAGCAAAGGTTGTATGGGCTTAAGATGGCAGAGGGTTCAGACCTAGAATCTCATATATACATGTTTAATCAAATACTCAATGATTTGGTTAGGGTGGAGGTGACGTTTGAGGAGGAGGACAAGGCTTTGATGCTGTTCAATTCGCTACCTACTTCTTCAACATATGAAAATATGATTACTACGTTGACGTGGGGGAAAGATACTGTGGAATTGCAACCGGTCACAGAAGCTCTTCTAGCTTTTCATAAACGGAAGAAGTCCGTTGATGAACCTGCGGGTGAAGGGTTATTTGTGAAGGAGAATCAGGAACGTGGGAGAACCCAGTCCCGGGATAATTCGCAAAGGCAGAATTCTCGCTCGCAGTCAAGGAAGAAGTATAAGGAGAATTGTTTCAAGTGTGGTCAGAAGGGGCACAAGAGGCAGAATTGTCCAAGAAAGGGGAAAGGTAAAGCAAGCTCTTCAAAGTTAGTTAATGTGGTTGAAGATTGCTCGGATGATGTGGATGATGATATGCTCACGACTTCATCAGTTATAGAGCACCCGACAGATTGCTGGATTCTGGATTCAGCATGTTCTTTTCATGTGAAGGCAAATCGTGATTGGTTCGATACCTACAGGTCAGTTAATTATGGTATAGTTACTATGGGTAATGGTGCTACAAGTAAAATTGCTGGCATAGGAACTATAAGAATTAAAATGTTTGATGGTGTGGTTAGAACGTTATGTGATGTTAGACATGTACCAGAGGTTTCTAAAAATCTGATTTCATTGGGTACCTTGGATGCAAACGGTTTGAACTATAAAGCACAAGGTAGAGTATTGAAAGTTGTTAAGGGTGCTATGGTGGTGATGAAGGGTAAGAGGGGCTCTAAAAACATTTATAGGTTGTTAGGAAGCACGGTTGTAGGTGGAGTAACATCCGTTGAATCGGAGGTAGATATTGATACTCTTCTATTGCATATGCGGCTTGGTCACATGGGTGAAAGGGGGATGCTTGAACTTCATAAACGCAAGTTGTTGAAGGGTGTGAAGACTTGCAAACTTGAGTTTTGCAAGTATAGTGTTCTTGGAAAGCAAAACAAGGTGCAATTCAAGACGGGTAAACATACAACAAAGGGTATCCTAGATTATGTTCACTCAGATGTGTGGGGGCCAGTTAGAATAGAATCAAGAGGAGGACATTATTACTTCGTCACGTTCATTGATGATTTTTCGAAGAAGGTTTGGGTTTACTTCATGAGGCACAAGTCAGAAACTTTTGAGAAGTTCAAGGTTTGGAAAGCTGAAGTGGAAAACCAAACAGGGAGAAAAATCAAGTGTTTGAGAAGTGATAATGGGACAGAGTACACAGATGGCGAGTTCAAGAAGTTTTGTCGAGAGCATGGAATCAAGAGGCACTACACAGTACACAGGACACCACAGCAAAATGGTGTGGCTGAAAGGATAAACAGATCTATTGCAGAAAAGGCTAGGTTTCTACGATTCAATGCAGGGTTGGCGAAGAACTTTTGGGCTGATGCGGTGAGTATGTCATGTTTCTTGATAAACAGGTCACCTAGGGCTTCATTGGATAACAGGTTTGCGGAGGAGGTATGGACGGGTAATGAGGTAGACTTCACCGATATCCGGGTGTTTGGGTGTCCATCCTATGTGCATATTCCTGGTGAAGAGAGGTCGAAGCTTGACCCAAAGTCAAAACGGTGTATCTTTCTCGGGTATGAAGCAGGTGTAAAAGGATACAAGCTTTGGGATCCCAAGTCAAGCAAGGTGGTGATCAGTAGGGATGTGGTCTTTGATGAAAAGGCTATGTTGAAGTGTACTCAAGATGATAAAGAGAAGGTGCCAGAAAACAAAGGGAGGGAGAAGCAGGTTATTAAGGTGGAGTTACATGAGGATGAAAATGATATAGATCTCACTCTTCTGAATTCAGAGGTGACTACACAGGAAACTGAAGCGGCTAGTACTTCAGTTGGGAGACCTAAGAGAGTAATCAAACCACCTGTCATGTATGGGTTTGAAGACATGGCTTCGTATGTTCTTGTTCTTAGTAGTGGATACCCAAATTCTTTTAAGGAGGCAATAAACAGTCCTGAAAAGGATAAGTGGGTAACGGCTATGGCAGAGGAGATGGATTCGTTGTATAAGAACGATACATGGGATTTGGTGGAGCTTCCTAAAGGGAAGCGTGCTATTGGTTTCAAGTGGATTTTCAAGCGTAAAGAAGTGGTATCAGAAAAAGAGGGGGAAAAGTTCAAGGCTCGATTGGTAGCAAAGGGATACTCACAGCGAGAGGGGGTGGATTATAATGAAATCTTTTCGCCTGTTGTGAGGCACACTTCCATTCGAATTGTGTTGGGTCTTGTAGCGCATTATGATTTGGTGTTGGAACAAATGGATGTGAAAACTACGTTTCTACACTGTGAGTTGGATGAGCAGATTTTCATGGAGCAACCCCATGGGTTCACGGAGCCCGGGCAGGAGCGTTTGGTTTGTAAATTGAAGAAATCACTTTATGGGCTGAAGCAATCTCCGAGGCAGTGGTACACGAGATTTGATTCCTACATGGTGAGTATTGGCTACAAGAGATATGAGTATGATTGCTGGGTTTATGTGAAGAGCCTTGATGATGGCTCATATATTTTTCTGCTACATTACGTGGATGATATGCTTATCGCGGGTAGAAGCAAGAACGAGGTCAATCAGTTGAAGGCCTTGTTGAGTAAAGAGTTTGACATGAAGGATTTGGGGGAAGCCAAGAAGATTCTTGGGATGGAGATTCACCGAGACAGGAAATCTAGGAGATTGTGGTTGTCTCAAGCCGATTACGTGGAGAAGGTGTTGGAAAGGCTCAATGTGCGGGATGCAAAACCCGTGAAGACACCATTGGCGAGTCACTTTAATTTATCTGCCTCAGATTCCCCGAGTTCGATCGAAGAAATTCAGAGTATGTCAAAGGTCCCTTATGCAAGCGCAGTGGGATGTCTCATGTATGCTGTGGTTTGCACTAGGCCAAATTTGGCGCAAGCTATTAGTGTGGTTAGCAAGTATATGGCAAATCCGGGTAAACAGCATTGGGAAGCAGTTAAGTGGATTCTCAGATACTTGAAGGGCACTATGGGTTATGGCATCATGTTTGAGGGAAAGAGTGAGGAGCTTTCTGTTGTAGGGTATGTAGATTTCGATTATATGGGTGATTTGGATCGGAGGCGGTCGACTAAGGGCTATGCATTTACACTCGCTGGAGGACCCATATGTTGGAGGTCATGGCAGCTGTTGAAGCTGCGAAGGAAGCCTTATGGCTTCGGGGCTTAGTCACGGAATTGGGTATGCAGCAAGGTGGAGTGAAGTTGCTTTGTGATAGTCAAAGCGCGATTTTTCTAGCAAAGAATCATATTTATCATCAACGGACGAAACATATTGACGTTCGGTTTCACAAGATTCGGGAGTTGATTGATATAGGTGAGGTTGTGCTAGAGAAGGTTCACACCATGGAGAACTCTGCCGACATGTTGACAAAGCCGGTTACTACTGAGAAATTCAAGCATTGCTTGGATTTGTTGCACATCTCTAGTTGTTAGAGATGGGGTGGTTCGAGCATTGGCTCCTTGTATCTTCTGTTGGGTTGGGTGAATGCTCGCCAAGGTGGAGATTGTAGGATTTATGGCTCGACTCACTGTCGCTGAGGTGGGCGCCTCACCTATGCCGAGGCGGGTGCCTGGAAGGCAGAACCTGGGATGTGGGTTGTTAAAGGCCAGGCGGGCGCCTGGGATATAGCGAGGCAGGCGCCTCTCGGCGACGGGGTGTTTTAGACTTACGGGCTTCTGTTTATTTAGTCTTCTAGTTGGGCTAGGGTTTGTGTCTAATATAAATAGATTGTAACCCTATGTAACTGTATGAGATTATTGCACATAATAATACAAAGGCGGCATAGTTCATAACCCCAATCAATTCCATCTCTTTCTCTTTCGATTCTCAATTGCTTTTGTGTTCTTGGTTATTGTCAATTGCTTCCTCTGCATTGCACAACAGGTACGTATTCTACTAATCACTTTTTTTTTCATTGAATCGCTTTTGTTTTGTTGTGATGATTTAGTGATAGCTTGACATTGATATTTCTTTTTGAACTTTCTATTTTGGTTGGGTTTCGCTGTAAATTCATTCACATTGATACCAAATTTGTGTTTAGTGTGTTCTTATTCAGTGATTAAGCAAGTTAAGTGAAGTTGTGGGCATTTTATTGCAACTTTCCGCTGACACCATCATTTTTCCAAATTTTGTCTTAAAATTATCCAATGAATAGATGAGATCAAAATCCAGGATGGCACGTTGACAATAAAATAGCGAAAAAAATACCAAATTTTGTATTTTGAGTTATTTGGTGACTACATTTTGAGTTATTTGGTGAGATAAACAGAGGGGGGATTGAAATAACTGCGTATGAAAAATTGATTTCCCAATCCACTGCCCAGCAATTGATGTAGATATGTCCATTTGAGTGAGGTGAGCGAACAGAGAGAGAGAGAGAGAAGAGTCTCTGGTGGTTCAATTGTGGTGAATAGCGACACATCTTTCATTACATTTATTCAATTGCGTTGCGTTTATGCTTTTGTCATTCTGTTTGTTGTCCTGCAATCCGTTCTTTATTCACCATAATTCCTCAATTGCTACATTCTGATCATTTAACTTGGATTGTTCACGCTTGATTCTCTGATCAAATACGTTGTGGTCTTTGAAAGTTAGGAGAATGAGGAGGTTAATGGTATGATTTTGAAAACACAAATATTGATTCTTTTTCCAGGCTTCATATTTTTGCAATTTTTATCAATGTCAATTTTGCAACTACATCTCATTTATTGATATCAGTTTTATATGTGTCATGTTTCAGGGCGTAAGACAGTGAGTAGTGCTTTGGAGTTCCAAGTGTACAACCAAGTAATGACGAGGACGGAGATTTGCAATTGAGCATCACTGCAGAAAGATGGATACTTGGGGTAGTGTGGATTCTCATTGTATTATGATGTCCATAGTATTTTACATTAATCCGAAGAAAAAAAATTACTTTTTTCTTTAATCAGATTGTTACTTCTTATTTTTTATCTTTTCGATACTCTATTAATCTCTAGCATTCTTGAATTAAGCAAGGACTTTAATTTTCTTTGATGACAGTTATTCTCAATCTAAGTTTGATGGATCTTGATCAAAGAAAGGGTAAAACCTAATTCCACTAGCAGATTCCTTCATGTTCTCGATTCCTTGAATTTCATTAGGTATACATTATGCCCCTATTAAGTCATGTTTTCTTTTTAAATTTAATGTGATTCAACAGGTAATTCTTCTCTATATCAACTACTTCTCCATTGCTAACTAAACTCACAAAACATGTCAAGCATAGCCGGTCGTTAAGTTTGTTGGTTAATATATTAGCATGCTATTCTCTTATTTTCTTCACTCATAAATTATAAGATTTATTACAACTTTAATTATGATTGTTCTTATACTTATTTCTTTTTCTTTTTAAATTCACCCCCTACAGTTTCAAAAGAAATTTTTTAACCAAACATTTTCTTATTTTTAAAATGAACTATCGAAAATACCTCTTTAAAATATGATGCACTGCACATGATTATTTAATGGAGAAAAAATAATCCCGCTAGTGATAGTGACCATGTATGCAAAAATAAATTAGTTCAATATATTGTATGCAAAAATAAATTAGTTTAATATGTTGTATGCAGAAATAAATTAGTTTAGTGGTGAAACACACAAAAAGTGAATATTAAAATGATTTTTTTTTTTTTTTGCAGATTTCCTTTATTTTTATTTTTAAGATTTAACTAAAATTTAGGGGTTGTCAATTTTGCATGTAACTGTTTATTTCATAAACTTAAGGGGGGATAGAGTGACAATTTTTGAAAAATAAGTAGGATCAAAAACGCATTTGTATGTCATTTTAATAAACTCAAAGGGGTTATGGGACAATTCTCAAAAGTTTAGGGGGTTAACTGAGCCCCTGCCTCTACAGAGCTTCGTCTCTGCGCATGCCGAGTTCCTCAAATCCCTTCACCACCAGTTGGCCACCTCTCCTTCTCTCCTACTTACCTAACAAACTCTTTTTAACCTAATTTAACGGTCACTTCGCATGTCGGCATATTTAAAGTTTCAACTGCTCCTATTAGAGCAGTCATTTTACTTCTATTTCTTGAACTTGCAACCTATTGTTCTATCAAAAATCCGAAATGTCCACGCCATTTTCCCGATTCGAAACCCTAATTCCATCAAACAGTCCAAACGTACCATCTGGAAAATAGATTACCAAGGAACAGATATTTCACTACTGATCTCATCTGCGTTCTCGTCATGGATTCGCCCTATCAGTCTGCCGGAGTTCCATCCAGCCATGATCGTTCCTTTTGCCAGAGAGGCGGATTGGATATTCACGACCCCTGAAGGCCGCGCACAACTCCTTCACGACCACCTCCCTTACTTGCGCCTTATTCTAATCGGAAACACCCTTCCGATGGTAAACCTACTGACTATGCTCGTGTTTATCTTGATTCCTATCAACGGAATTCCCTGCAACAATTCTTGACTCCTCTGGTGAGAAAATTCTGACCAATTTCATCTTTTGTGAATGGGATTCCCCAATTTCACTTTGTTAGCTATAATAAAGATCGTAGTATTGTGTCCTGCAAAGTTCTTGTTGCAAATTTGGTAGGTACTGTGGTCGGGGAGATTATGATCGACACGGTTGAAGTTGATACAATCTACAGCAATGATAGAGAATTAGGAGACGATTAACATATAGGCGGACACCAAATTTTATACAAATTCAGGTTCGGGTGGTTCCTAGTGAACCAATTGAACAAACTCTTGATATGCCAGCTTTGATTGACAGACTAAAAACAGAGTTTCTTGTTGATACCGAGGTGTTAATCCAACCTTATTTGATTCGCATGGTGACGGGCCTTTCTAAGATTGCTTTGTATCTTGATCAGAAAATTTCATTTGGGTATAAACCAAGAGCTGGGGTGGGGGGTGGTGCCCAGGTCAGTTTCTTGAATGGGAAGTTAGTTTTTGAAGTTGTAGGAGTGGAAACTGATGAGGATGTCTTGCAAGTTGGGAGACAACTCTTTTTCGGATTGAAAGATGGCGATTTTGTTAGACTGATCGTAGGGAACGCTACACACTTGACAGACGAGCTTCAGCGTCACCATCAAGGGGCAGATCCAGATGAGTTCGTTAATCACATGGAATTCAGAGGTGATCAGGATTTAATTCAGGCAAATAGAATACATTCAACATTTGACGTTCTTATGGTTGATTTGGTCGGGGGAGAATCCCTGTTTCTGCTCCAGTCGAGGAATTTGTTAATAACTCCGTTTTGAGTTCTGCAAAAGCTATTCTCCACGAGCGAGGAATTATTGTCATCAATGTGGTTCTTCCGTTTTCTGCGAGGAATTATTCGCTAGTGGAGAATATTTTGTTAACTATGAAGTCACTGACCTGCGAAACCAACATCCCATATATGAAAAACAGAATTGACTTTGTAACAATCAGCTAAACACGAAGAACTCATTAATATTTTTACCTCAGGAGCCCATATTTCTTCGTATTTGCAAGCAATGAGCATTGAGCTGATGCCAACCAACTGAAGTTCCCTCCTTGAAACAGTCGCCATTGATAGGTAACGATCAACGATATTGATTGTGAGATAAAGGGTTTTAGGCATTAGTTCAAACTTCCGGTGAACTTCTATCAACCAGTCTACAAGGATAGCTCTCATTTTAGAGTTAATATCAGGCTGTGAATCCATGTAGTCATGAACCCGACACTCATTCTGCAGTGGTACAATATAAGCCATCTTCAGTCAACATGCTAGAGAGTGTGTGTGTGTGTGTGAGAGAGAGAGAGAGAGAGAGAGAGAGAGGATATATACGAAATAAGATACATACTTCAGTGAGCTTGTAGAACTTGTACAAATCCTCAACATATTCCACAACAGCCAATTCATTATCAACATCAGATTCATCGATGTTCACTGCTGGATCCTTGGATTTGTAGGCAAGTCCAGAAGCAGCCTGAGGAAAGATATCATAGATTAGAATTTTTTGTAAAATAAAACTAAAATTAACTTCTATTATACATCAAATAAATTAGGTAATATTAGTAAGAAAATACCTTGCTTCGAGCAGAAAGTATCGAGGTCAGAGACTTTCCTCCTATCTTCTTTGAGGACCCAGGCCTCGATATTTTTGAGCTGATGGGGTTCTTCTCATCCTTGAGATTAACTTGTTTCCGAAGTTTCTGCTTCTCTAATTCCTTCTTCTGCACTCCTACGTTTACCAACTCTGCAAGTGGTTCCTGAGGTTCGATGGAAATTAGTTTTTTTTTTATTGTTTCTTCAGATTACAAATAAAACTTGAGGAAATATTCACATTGATGGAAAACAATTTACCCTTGAGATCTTCTCAACCTCCCCTTGTTTGTTACCACCCAATATTTGTGCATGTAAACTTCTGAAATGCGAAAAGGAAAATCACACGAGTTCCAAACACTAACACTGATACCTATGAGACTTAAAGGGGGGGGGGGGAGAGGAGAGAGAGAGAGAGAGCTTGAGTGAAACCTAGTGGCAGGGCGAGTAAGCTGAATTTGTGGCTTTCCTACTTCAACAGGCGGACCTCGTACAGAACCAAATTGAAAACCCAAAATCGACCATCAGTAATCAGACTATTCAAAAGCTATTCTCCACGAGCGAGGAATTATTGTTATCAATAGAGCTAGGGTGGGGGCGGTGCCCTGGTCAGTTTCTTGAATGGGAAATTAGTTTTTGAAGTTGTGGAAGTGGAAACAGATGAGGATGTCTTGCGATTTGGGAGACAACTCTTTCATGATCGTAGGGAACGAGACACACTTGACAGAGGAGCTTACGCGTCACCATCAAGGGGCAGATCCAGATGAGTTCGTTAATCTTTCCAGTAACTACATGGAATTCAGAGGTGATCAGGATTTAATTCAGGCAAATAGAATACATTCAACATTTGACGTTCTTATGGTTGATTTGGTCGGGGGAGAATCCCTGTTTCTGCTCCAGTCGAGGAATTTGTTAATAACTCCGTTTTGAGTTCTGCAAAAGCTATTCCCACGAGAGAATAATTCCTCGCTGAAAACGGAAGAACCACATTGATAACAATAATTCCTCACTCGTGGAGAATAGCTTTTGCAGAACTCAAAACGGAGTTATTAACAAATTCCTCGACTGGAGCAGAAATTGGGATTCTCCCCCGACCAAATCAACCATAAGAACGTCAAATGTTGAATGTATTCTATTTGCCTGAGTTAAATCCTGATCACCTCTGAATTCCATGTAGTTACTGGAAAGATTAACGAACTCATCTGGATCTGCCCCTTGATGGTGACGCGCAAGCTCCTCTGTCAAGTGTCTCGTTCCCTACGATCATGAAAGAGTTGTCTCCCAACTCGCAAGACATCCTCATCTGTTTCCACTCCCACAACTTCAAAAACTAATTTCCCATTCAAGAAACTGACCAGGGCACCGCCCCCCACCCTAGCTCTTGGTTTATACCCAAATGAAATTTTCTGATCAAGATACGAAGCAATCTTAGAAAGGCCCGTCACCATTCGAATCAAGTAGGATTGTATTAACACCTCAGTATCAACAAGAAACTCTGTTTTTTTCAGTCTGTCAATCAAAGCTGGCATATCAAGAGTTTGTTCAATTGTATTTGTATAAAATTTGGTGTCCGCCTATATGTTAATCGTCTCCTAATTCTCAATCATTGCTGTAGATTGTATCAACTTCAACCGTGTCGATCATAATCTCCCCAACCACAGTACCTACCAAATTTGCAACAAGAACTTTGCCGGACACAATATTACGATCTTTATTATATCTAACAAAGTGAAATTGGGGAATCCCATTCACAAAAGATGAAATTGGGCAGAATTTTCTCACCAGAGGAGTCAAGAATTGTTGTAGGGAATTCCGTTGATAGGAATCAAGATAAACACGAGTATAGTCAGTAGGTTTACCATCGGAAGGGGGGTTTCCGATTAGAATAAGGCGCAAGTAAGGGGGTTGGTCGTGAAGTAGTTGTGCGCGGCCGGACCGATCATGGCGGCGATGGATGGAACTCCGGCAGACTGATAGGGCGAATCCATGACGAGAACGCGGACGAGATCGGTAGTGAAATATCTGTTCTTTGGTAATCTATTTTCCAGATGGTACGTTTGAACCGTTGATGGAATTAGGGTTTCGAATCGGGAAAATGGCGTCGACATTTCGGACTTTTGATAGAACAATAGGTTAAAAAGAGATTGTTAGGGTAAGTAGGAGAGAAGAAGAGGTGGCCAACTGGTGATGAAGGGATTTGAGGAACTCGGCATGCGCAGAGATGAAGCTCTGTAGAGGCAGGGGCTCAGTTAACCCCCTAAACTTTTGAGAATTGTCCCATAACCCCTTTGAGTTTATTAAAATGACATACACATGCATTTTTGACCCTACTTATTTTTCAAAAATTGTCACTCTATCCCCCTTAAGTTTATGAAATAAACAGTTACATGCAAAATTGACAACCCCTAAATTTTAGTTAAATCTTAAAAAAAAAAATAAGAAAATCTGCAAAAAATTAAATCATTGTAATATACACTTTTTGTGTGTTTCACCACTGAACTAATTTATTTCTGCATACAACATACTCCCTTCATCTCATACCTATGTGCACACTTGATGTTTTGCACATAAATTAAGGAGGGAGTATTATATTGAAAGTGTTGTGAGTGTGAAAGTAAAATAGAAGAGAGAATGAGTGGAGGGAATAGTAAATTATAATGGTATTGTGAGTATAAAAATAATGTAGGAGAGAGAATGAGTGGAGGGAATAGTAAAAAAAATTTCCATTTTAGAAAATGTGCACGTAAATTTGAGACATCCAAAATGACAAAATGTGCACATTGGTATGGGACGGAGGGAGTATTGAACTAAGAGCCCACTCTCGTACTTAAATGGTCTAGGAGTTGGTACATTTTTAGTTAAGTAGCAGCTCTTTTATCTGTAGTAGATGAATTTTATTTTTTATTTGATTATTGTTGTTCGCTGTTAATAATAACATTTTCGATCTTTTTGACAAGTGAGATATGTTAGTATGCAGGAAAATAACCGAACCATGCAATGTCTTATATCGCCCATTTCATAAAATTTAATGTAATGTATAGTTACCGTATAATTCAATGTACTTTTTAGATTTTTTTACAAATAATGCAACACTTTAAATTTGATTAACAAATCCATTAAAAATGTAATATCGGTTACTGATTTAACACTTCTCCCTAATTACTACAATGCTCGGACTCGGGTACGAATTTTTGACACGGGTACGGATCCGAGTGTCAGATACTTCAAATATCAAGATTAAGGACTCGGGAACACGAATTAGAAGGGTCTGAATTCTGAATATGAACTCGGCATATAAAAACACATATGATAAAATATAAAAACATAATCATCCCACATTATTAAAAATTTCTCCTTGGAGCATCTCCAGTGAACTTCATTTTTTGCTTCATTTCTTCAAATTTCACACTGAACGGTATAAATTGAGGCACGAATATGGGCTAGTCAGGGCAAGACCCAAATGGATTGGGCCATAAACATAATCCACAAGTCTCATACACGACGAAGGGAGTGGGTTTTCCCTACCTTCCTCGTAGCCGCCTCCTCGTCATTTCCCCTATGACAACTTAGACATAGCAGGCGTGTAATGACCCGGGCCCAATAACACCGAGGAAGGCCTCCCTCCAAGGCCGAGCAAGACTCCCTTGACGGCGAGGAGACCTCCTCGGCTATCAAGCAAACTAAGGAAATGGCTTCCCTTTTCCTTCATATCTCCTCCTCGGCATCATCATAAGCCGAGCTGAGCACGATGACGAGGAGTCTCCTCCCCGGCGCATATGCAGTCCTACTCAAATTGGGACTGTGAGCAGTTATAATCCCCCTAAGATTATAACCATATTTCATACAAATTCGGGTCTTACAAGGACTCATCAAGTATAATCTTCCTAGGATTGATATCTTATCCTTAGCAATCCAATTCAACATGGATTATACATGGCTATGTCTATAAATACAAGTCATAATTCACATATTTTGATATGTTATCTTTTGACTCTAAACTCTGGTCAATTAATTTCTCTCTCTCATAAACAAATACTTACTCTCACGCCAGAGGGCCTTCGCCGGTGAAGTCACGGCCTAGTTTACGTGTTTGTTCATCTTTTACAGGGTATTCAATCGCCGGAGTACAACCTTCCGCCGGATTTGGACTGATCCGAACGTTTTTGGCATCATCAGTTTGGTTCCATTGTCGGGAAACGATTCGAATAACCATTGAATAGCTTGAAATCTTTTGTTTTGCCCGAAAAAAGTCAGTTTTAGCCGAAAAATTTCTGCTTGGCCGGAAAATCCCTGTTCCGCTTGAAAATCCAGTCCGACTGGGAATTTCTGTTTGGCCGGAAAATCACTGTTCACGCCTGATAAAATTCTGCTCCGCCTGAAAATCTGTCCGCTTAGAAATTTGGGCCTCCTGGAAATTCTGTTTGGCCGCAAAAATTCCGTTCGCTTGAGAACTTTGAACCACAATCCTAATTCCAATGGAAGATGGACATACTGTTAGTGTTACACATGGAGATCAGATTTTGGTGGAGGATATTCCTGTTAACATAAGGACTGGTCAGCCTCTCGCCAATGGAGAGACACTTCCTCATGCCCCACCACAGATTGACAGGCTGCCACCCCTAGGGATGACTCTACGACCTAGGGGACAGCCAGCACCCATCGAGGTGACCATGACCAATCCTCCTCGTCATAAGCAAGGAAGACGACATAGTAGCCAGATGACAAGGAATACCGAGAAGGGAACAACTGGGACCTCTACCTAGCAAATCGATCGTCGTACTCTCTTGCACCAACAAATGGAGACACTGCAACGTATTTATGAAACACAAAATGCATTATTGCAGTTGGATCCTGAACACTTACTGGCTGAGTTTATGAGGCCTGTGAGGACTGGAAATTCTCTTGGAGGGGAAAGTCATCTTGATAGGCGTGGTAGTCGGGGAAATAGAGGAAATCTTCCACATGGCCAAAATCCCCCTCATCATGGCATTTCCAAGCAAAACCTCCAAGATTTCCCTCTTCATCGTAAGGCACACGCTAATGGAATAACAAGAAATGAGGTTGTAGACTTGAGAAGTCACTTGATCGATAGGGAGCAGGAGGTTAACTCTGGTGATAGAAGGAGAGAAAGGTCCCACCGGAGCTCACACTTCAGTTCTGATATTGACGCAGAGAACTATTGATACTGAAGAAGAGGCTTGGCGAGATGGAAATGGGCAAGAATGTAACGACCCTAACCCTAGGCACTATTTTAGCATCCCATTATATGCATTTTATGTTATTTGTTGACTTTATGTGATTATTTTATGTCGTTGATTTTTATGAAAATTAGGATGGTTATGAAATAACTTTAAAGCTTTAGGATTTAATTGGAAATAAGATAAAGTATTTTGGTGAAGTTATAATAATTGAAAATAATAAAATATGAGTGGTTGGGGTGTCTTTGTGTAAAGGAGAGAAGTTGAGGTGATAGTTGTACTACCTTGAATTTTGGAAGGACTTAGATGAAAGTTTGAATTATTGCCCCTTTTAAGTTAGTCAAAGAGGACCATGCCTCCCCATACCTCCTCATTTCTTCATCATCTTCTTCAACCTCCTTCTCAAAATCCTCCATGGAAAACCCATTTCTAAATTCTTCCTTCCAAAAATCATAACAATTTCAAATTCCTTCTCTTTTTACGATCCGTTGGCATATTCTTGTTCGGGGCGACGAGGGGAACGCATCAAGCCGGAAAAATAGCTATTTCATCTCGTATTGTTAAGGTGAGTTGTTATGACTTCCCTTCAAAACTAGCTCATGAAATGTTTGATTATGTTATTGTGTTATTATCATTGTTGTTTGATAATTTAGAAACTTTCTTGGAGTTGAAAAATTGGGTAATGACCTAAATGTGGTGTTGTTGTTCATGGAAGTTGATAAAGAGAAAAAGGGTATGGTTTAAGAAGAGATAAAAATGTTAAACATGAAATGGGGTAGTGTGATGGGAAAAATAATTCAGTTGTGAGCGGTCGACCATGTGGGGGCTGAGCGGCCGCCCACTTGCACAGCAGCCTTGGCTTCAGCGTTCTTCACTCCTGGGCGGTCGCCCACCTTTACCTGCGCGACCGCCCACTTCAACAGCAGCTTCAACACTTCGTGGATCTCCAGCTTGGGCGGTCGCCCTTCACAACAGATGCTTCTCCAATTTTTCTTTCTTTCTGATTTTCTACAAATTACTCCCAAGTCCTCCTCTTCCTTGGCCATTTCATTTCTCCAACTTCTCTAAATTCCCGTACAGTCCTCAAACTCCCGATTCACTTCGGTCTTCAATGATGATTGATGATAATTTGATAGGTAAACATCATTTATAAAATCCACTCATCATGACTCTTAACCATTTTTAAAGCTGTATAAAACTAATCTACTTAGGATATAAATGAACCCTCTTTAACTTGAATTAAAGTAGAATACCTTGGCTACACCATGATGTTTTAATTAGTTAAAATGGAATAGTGGAAGTAGTTTAAATATTGGTCGGAAAATGCTTGGCAGCCTTGTTTGACAACTTCACCAAAGTGTCTCCAACTTGGTAAATTGATCTTGGACCTTTTATAGAGGTTATGAATTGTTACATATTGATCATGCAGGGTTGGTTGATGATGCATTGTAGCATTACTTGAGTTCATATCCATGGTTCGTGATATAAATAGTGTATGAATTGTATGTTACACTATGGTATTTATTTGAACATGAGTATGATTTACCATGTTATTATATTTATTATCCCTTTGGTGGATTTTATTTCAAGTAACTATTAAGTGCTTGGACTTGTGTTAATTAGCTGATGTTAGGGGTATAGCGGAATACGATCAATTATGGAAATTGTGACCTAATGTGATCGAATTACGTTATACCTGTGACTGTCCCCTTCTGTGGCCACATACTGGGGTTATAGCATCTGTATTGAGCCAAAAGCCTTACAGAGTTGCTAGTATCTTATATGGTTCCCTGAAAAACGGGTCTTATAAGATGTGAATAATGCTTAAGCAGATCACAAGTCCTCCTCGAGGAGACCTCCAAGGCCGAGCAAGACTCCCTTGACGACGAGGAGACCTCCTCGGCCATCAAGCAAACTAAGGAAATGGGCTTCCATTTCCTTCATATCTCCTCCTTTGCATCATCATAAGCCGAGCTGAGCATGACATGATGATGAGGAGTCTCCTCCCCGGTGCACATGCAGAATTGCAGTTTATACTATCCTACTCAAATTGGGACTGTGAGCAGCTTTAATCCCCCTAGGCTTTTAACCATATCTCATACAAATTCAGGTCCAACAAGGACTCATCAAGTATAATCCTCCTAGGATTGATATCTTATCTCTTAGCAATCCAATTCAACATGGATTATACATTGTTATGCCCATAATTTACATATTTTGGTATGTTATCTTTTGACTCTAAACTCTGGTCAATTGATTTCTCTCTATCATAAACAAATACTTACTCTCACGCCGGAGTGCCTTCTCCGGTGAAGCCCCGCCCTAGTTTACGTGTTTGTTCATCTTTTTCAGGCTATTCAATCGCCAGAGTACAATCTTCCCCCGAATTTGGCCTGATCCGAATATTTTTGACATCATCACACACTATTCACTCCAATGGACTTCATTTCCTCCTTCAAATATGAAGGGAATGAATAGTGTTACTTCAAATTTGAAGTAGCACTATTTGAAGTAACACTATTTACTCCCTTCATTTTTGAAGACATATTTCAAAGTTGCAAATTAGTCCTTCTAATTTTTTAAAAGTTACATCTTATTTGAATATAAATGAAAAATTAATTTTTTATCATTTAAAATTAATTTTAAATATTTTTATTTTTATATTTGAATAATTATTTGAGACAAAGTTAGATGAATATATTAAAATATATACAATATACATTCAATATAAATTAAAAATATACCAATATTTATAACAACATAGTTAATATTACATGATAATAGAAAAGTCACACATTTTTAATGAAAACAAAGTAATAAAACATATTAATATTAGATAAACAACAACAACAACAAAACACACGCACTAAAAAAATTAAAATTAAACAACCACACCAATTTTATAATCCCGTATACCGGATCCGTCTCCACCATAATTATCGGATCCATCTCCACCGTAATTATCGGATCCACCTCCATGATAATTACTGATGCCATCACCAAAATTATTTGATCCGTTTCCACCAAAATCACCAAGTAAATGACCAAAAATATATGTTGATGGTGGTTGTGATTGTTGATATTGTTCAACTCTTTTTTGTAAAATGATAGCTTGTTCAGCTTGAATATGAGCACGAACATTTGGATCAAGAAAATTCAAGTTCATTGTCAAGATTTTGTCCTCTCTTCTTTGTTCTTTCATAGCAAAATGTTTCTGCCTGTCTACTTTCGATTTCTCCATCATCCTCATTAGCCTCTCATTTTGCTCTATCACCTTGCTATAATCTTTTTTGTTTTTTTCTTCAACTTTCTTTTTCAATTTGGCTCTTTTCACTCTAATGGGTCGTTCACATAAAATGTGCCAACATCATTATCATCATCATTTAAATTAAGAAAAAATGATGAAATACCTTGAGAACCGGGGGTATTAGGTTCCGAATTCACATGTTCTGAATCTGGTGACACATAGTTTGAATGACGCTTTCCCGAATCTTGTCTTACTTTCGTGACATTATAGTTAAATTTTTCAAAATCTTTCAGAATGTCTGTGATGATGTGCATCCGACTTTTTTTCTTTTTGAAAATCATCTTCGGAGTCGCCACGCCATTTTTTGTTTAAGGGTCAAAACTTTGAAAAATACCCTAAATTAAAGAAAATGAGTTCGGAGGTCACGTTACACTCCAGGAAGAACGTTGGTGTTCACCCGAAATGCCTCGTATGATGAGTCTTCCTCACTTGAAACTTTTCATGTGTGTGTGTGTATTTAAAGGGGACTTTTCTGAAAATAACTGAAATTATAAGGACTAAACTGAAAAATAATTTGAAAACAGGGATTAAACTGAAAATAACAGAAAAATGAGGGACTGTTTACAGATGACAATGTCATCCGCGTGGACAAGACTGAAATGCAATCTTATCCGCACGGATAGGGCTGCAATCTCCATATTTTACAGTTTTCAGTTTAGTCACTATAATTTCCAGAAATTTAACTGGATTTGCATGACTTAACTGGAATTGTAACTGAAAGGCAGAAAGTAAATGGGGATTTGGATTTTGGCATCCATGCTTGTCCTCTCTTTCCCTAGACTTTGATTAGTGATCATAAGTGATGAATCCACTTAATCAAGTCATCCCGGGGGTACGTTAGGACTTTGTGAGCATTTTATTTGCTAGGGAAAAGGGGAATTTGACATGAAAGTAAATTGACAAGAGAGTTAGGTCAAGATGTATCAACTTTAGAGGAAGATCTCTAAGGTGGTCATAAGATGACCATCCCTGAGATCTATACTCAAGTGTATCTCCTACATCTTGGGTGACCTATTTTGTGTGTCTAGATGATGTTCATTCAAGGAAAGTGTTCCAAGATGAGCATCTTAGACATGGGGAGGGGAATTTGCAAGGAATGTAAATAATGTGGACCATTTGAAATGATCATCTATGGAGATTGACTCCAAGATGACCATATTGAGGTCAAGGAAGCAAGCAAAACTAAACATGTAAAGGAGCATGAAATATAGACCATTTGAAGTGGTCATCCATGGAGATGAACTCCAAGATGACCATCTTCTTGGTCAAACAAGCAAGTACCAAGAAATATAAAAAAGGGAATAGGGGAATGACATAAAATAAAAGGGGATGTGGATCATTTTGGAGGATCATCCATGGAAATGGATTCCATGGAGATCCTCTTGGATCCTTGGGACAAGAGGGAAAGGGATGAACAAAAGAAGAAAGCTAAACTACATAGTATAAGTATGTATGAATAAGAGAGATATGAGTGAAGGGAATAAGGATTTACCAATTTTCTTGGGTTTATGTTTAGGATTTGAAGGATTTCAAGGGTCAAAAGTGGTTTTGGAGTGGATGTGAGGATGAATATGGTGTGGAATTTGAGTTTTGAAGATGTAAATGGTTGTTTGAGGGTTTATTTGAGCAGAGTGACAGTAGGTTTTCGTATTTTTTAGGCCTTTTTTCTCTCTATTAAACTGAGGGAGAAGGCGGGTATTTATAGGTTGCTTGGGTGTTGATCTTATCCGCGTGGACAAGATTGTAGGTACAATCTCATCCGCGCGGATGACCCCAGCAGGCGTGCCTGTTTTTTGTAGAAAGCTGACAGTTTTGGCTCATCTAAATGGTCAATATTCATTTCCCTTGGAAATGACAGACTTTCAGCGAGGTAATTGTCCATTTTTTTATTCCTAAGAGGTCCTTCCTCATTCAAATTGTCAAAGTAATGTCCAAAATGCCCCTAAATGATTATAAATCATTAATTTAGGCTGACGGAACATCAACGACCCAGATTGGGGTACTTACAGTAGCCCCTCGGCGACGGTACTTCCAGGGGAAGTGGGGTCATCGACAAAGTGAGGATCCCAATCTGGCAAACGTTGCCGAGATTGGCGAGGAGGTGACCGAGGCTGTCAAATGGCTGGACCTTTAACGAAAGGATTCATACTATCCCATGTGGGAATCAAGCCGGTCGTAGTTCAGGTTTTGCGGGGGAAAGGAGCGGTCAAATGGATGGACCTCCCATCGCATTTTCGTTGTCGAAGGTATATTTAACTAACGAAGGCGTTGCCGAAGAGAGACTCGACTTAGCGAAGGCGTTGTCGAAGATTGACTTGACTTAGCAGAAGCATTGCCGAAGACAGACTAGACCTAGCGGAGGCATCGCTGAAGACTGACTCGACTTAGCGGAGGCGTCGCCGAAGACTGACTCGACTTAGCAGAAGCGTTGCCGAAGACAGACTCGACTTAGCGGAGGCGTTGCCGAAGACAGGCTCGACTTAGCGGAAGCATCGCCGAAGACTGACTCGACCTAGCGGAGGCGTCGCTGAAGACTGACTCGACTTAGCAGAAGCGTCGCCGAAGACTGACTCGACCTAGCGAAGGCGTCGCCGAAGACTGACTCGACTTAGCAGAAGCGTTGCCGAAGACAGACTCGACTTAGCGGAAGCGTTGCCAAAGACTGACTCGACTTAGCGAAGGCGTCGCCGAAGACTGACTTGACTTAGCAGAAGCATTGCCGAAGACAGATTCGACCTAGCGGAGGCGTCGCTGAAGACTGACTCGACTTAGCAGAAGCGTTGCCGAAGACAGACTCGACTTAGCGGAGGCGTCGCCGAAGACTGACTCGACTTAGCAGAAGCATTGCCGAAGACAGACTCGACTTAACGAAAGCGTCTATACCTAGGGTGAGACTTAGTTCAGGAGTATGAACTTAAGTCGAGGTTCGGTTCAGGAGTATGAACCTATACTGGGACTTAGTTCAGGAGTATGAACTTAAGTCGAGGCTCGGTTCAGGAGTATTAACCTAAATTGGGACTTAGTTCAGGAGTATGAACTTAAGTCGAGGCTCGGTTCAGGAGTATGAACCTATATTGGGACTTTGTTCTGTAGTATGAACTAAAGTCGAGGCTCGGTTCAGGAGTATGAACCTAAATTGGGACTTAGTTCAGGAGTATGAACTTAAGTCGAGGCTCGGTTCAGGAGTATGAACCTATATTGGGACTTAGTTCAGGAGTATGAACTTAAGTCGAGGCTCGGTTCAGGAGTATGAACCTATATTGGGACTTAGTTCAGGAGTATGAACTTAAGACGAGGCTCGGTTCAGTAGTTCAGGAGTATGAACTTAAGTCGAGGCTCGGTTCAGGAGTATGAAACTAAATTGGGACTTAGTTCAGGAGTATGAACTTAAGTCAAGGCTCGGTTTAGGAGTATGAACCTAAATTGGGACTTAGTTCAGGAGTATGAACTTAAGTCAAGGCTCGGTTCAGGAGTATGAACCTAAATTGGGACTTAGTTCAGGAGTATGAACTTAAGTCAAGGCTCGATTCAGGAGTATGAACCTAAATTGGGACTTAGTTCAGGAGTATGAACTTAAGTCAAGGCTCGGTTCAGGAGTATGAACCTACATTGGGAGACTATTTGAAAGCATTCTCGTTGGGGAAGATTCGGGCTTACGATAACTGCCGGGGGAAAGGGCGACTGTGTTGGTCAAGTGGCTGGACCTATGGTAGGCTACCTACGTATCCCGGATGGGAATCAAGCCTGGACGTAGTTCGAAAACTGCTGGGGATGTGTGCTCTTAGTGCGGGCTTACAATGATGGTCGGGGTTGAAAACTAGGAAGGGACTGGACTTCCGTTAAGTTTTCGTTAAAGGAACGGGATTACGATGACGGTCGGGGTTGAAAACTAGGAAGGAAATGGACTTCTGTTAAGTTTTCGTTAAAGGAACGGGCTTACGATGACGGCCGGGGTTGAAAACTAGGAAGGAAATGGACTTTCTTTAAGTTTTTGTTAAAGGACGGGCTTACGATGACGGCCGGGGTTGAAAACTAGGAAGGAAATGGACTTTCGTTAAAGGACGGGCTTACGATGACGGCCGAGGTTGAAAACTAGGAAGGAAATGGACTTCCGTTAAGTTTTCGTTAAAGGACGGGCTTACGATGACGACCGGGGTTGAAAACTAGGAAGGAAATGGACTTCCGTTAAGTTTTCGTTAAAGGACGGGCTTACGATGACGGTCGGGGTTGAATACTAGGAAGGAAATGGACTTCCATTAAGTTTTCATTAAAGGACGGGCTTACAATGACGGCCGGGGTTGAAAACTAAGAAGAAAATGGACTTTCATTAAGTTTTCGTTAAAGGACGGACTTACGATGACGGCCGGGGTTGAAAACTAGGAAGGAAATGGACTTCCATTAAGTTTTTGTTAAAGGACGGGCTTACGATGACGGTCGGGGTTGAAAACTAGGAAGGAAATGGACTTCCGTTAAATTTTTGTTAAAGGACGGGCTTACGATGACGACCGGGGTTGAAAACTAGGAAGGAAATGGACTTTCGTTAAGTTTTCGTTAAAGGACGGGCTTACGATGACGGCAGGGGTTGAAAACTAAGAAGGAAATGGACTTCCGTTAAGTTTACGTTAAAGGACGGGCTTACGATGACGGCCGGGGTTGAAAACTAGGAAGGAAATGGACTTTCGTTAAAGGACGGGCTTACGATGACGGCCGAGGTTGAAAACTAGGAAGGAAATGGACTTCCGTTAAGTTTTCGTTAAAGGACGGGCTTACGATGACGACCGGGGTTGAAAACTAGGAAGGAAATGGACTTCCGTTAAGTTTTCGTTAAAGGACGGGCTTACGATGACGGTCGGGGTTGAATACTAGGAAGGAAATGGACTTCCATTAAGTTTTCATTAAAGGACGGGCTTACAATGACGGCCGGGGTTGAAAACTAAGAAGAAAATGGACTTTCATTAAGTTTTCGTTAAAGGACGGACTTACGATGACGGCCGGGGTTGAAAACTAGGAAGGAAATGGACTTCCATTAAGTTTTTGTTAAAGGACGGGCTTACGATGACGGTCGGGGTTGAAAACTAGGAAGGAAATGGACTTCCGTTAAATTTTTGTTAAAGGACGGGCTTACGATGACGGCCGGGGTTGAAAACTAGGAAGGAAATGGACTTTCGTTAAGTTTTCGTTAAAGGACGGGCTTACGATGATGGCAGGGGTTGAAAACTAAGAAGGAAATGGACTTCCGTTAAGTTTACGTTAAAGGACGGGCTTACGATGACGGCCGGGGTTGAAAACTAGGAAGGAAATGGACTTTCGTTAAGTTTTCGTTAAAGGACGGGCTTATGATGACGGTCGGGGTTGAAAACTAGGAAGGAAATGGACTTCTGTTAAGTTTTCGTTAAAGGACGGGCTTACGATGACGGTCGGGGTTGAAAACTAGGAAGGAAATGGACTTCCGTTAAGTTTTCGTTAAAGGACGGGCTTACGATGACGGCCGGGGTTGAAAACTAAGAAGGAAATGGACTTCCGTTAAGTTTTCGTTAAAGGACGGGCTTACGATGACGGTCAGGCTTGAAAACTAGGAAGGAAATGGACTTCCGTTAAGTTTTCGTTAAAGGACGGGCTTACGATGACGGCCGGGGTTGAAAACTAGGAAGGAAATGGACTTCCGTTAAGTTTTCGTTAAAAAAGTTAACTGCCTGTTAAACTGGGGATCTGAATGCAGAGGGCCAGGAATTAAAAGGGCAAAACAGGAATTTTGCCCTGCAATCTTATCCGCGCGGATAGGACCAGCAGGGCGCCTGGTTCAAAAAGACAGAAAGTCGTGTCTGTCTTCCCCAAATTTCAAAAGACAGACGAGAGAAAGAGAGAAAACAGAGGGAGAAAAACGCCATTATTGCCCAAAATCTCCGCGAAATCCTTCAAAATCAAGGCTATGTAGCAAAGGGGAGGAGCTCGTGGAATCTGTCGAGGTCGGGTTAGTCGAGAGGCGGCGGAGAGGAGGCTTGAGTTGGTGAGAATGCACCGCCATTACAGGCTCTCGCAATCGATGAATGAGGAGTTCTATCCGGACATGTGGCAACATTGGGCCACCGACGAGGATCTCCGCATGGTATGATACTCAATTTTGGCTTTTTGTTGATTTTTTTGTCAAAATTGGTATATGTTAGACTTGGGGCTTTGAATGGTCAAATTTGGGGCTTTTATTTATTTTGCCATGAAAAATTGAAATTGATGATGCATGTGCTTAATTGAAGTTATGGGTAGAAAGAATATGCAATTTGTTTACAAAAAACATGAGTATTTTGCATAATGTAAAAACAAAGTGGGTACAAATTTGCCGAATTTGGGACGGACTCTTGTATAAGAGATTTTTTTTTTGTGGTGAAAATTTATTTTTTTTTGATTGCATGCTTGATGATGTGATGCACGAATGTGAGAAAAGATGCATGCTAGGTAAAAATGTACAAATTTATCGAATTCGGAACGGACTCTTAAATAAGAGCTTTTGAATAAAAAATTGCGTTTGTGTAAGTACCCAAATCTGGCTCATGCCTTCCGGTTAAGTTTTTCGGCAATTCCCCGGACTTTCCTAAAGTTCAGGGGCAATTTGGAAACTCTCCCAAACCTTCCAAGGGGCAAAGGACTTGCTAGGAATTAAATTTCCAAGCAGTCCCTCGCTGGAAGGGAGTTTCTAGGCGCCACCTTGCATGGTTCTAGAAACAGGCTGAGTCACCAAGGGATAAGACCGCACGGCTTCATTAGCCAGAGGTTAATGCCGCACGATTTCATTAGGAAGCACAAATGTGCCTATAAATAGAGGCCTCCTCTATTCATTTTGATAAGAGAATTTTGAGCACTGTTACTCTGCCAAATTCAAATCACGAATTTTCAGAAACCAAAACTCACTATAAATCACCTCCCCCCTCTCCAAAATCCATCCAAAGTCATTCCTTTTTTAGGAAAACCTCAAGGGAGATAGAGGAACACCACCATTGGTAACCTCTCCTTCCTTTATCTTTGAAATCTACTTGTTATATTGTTATATTGCTTATTTGCTATTTATATTGCCATTTCTTGCTCTTATATGTGATTTATTGTCATAAAGATCAAATCTTTGCTATGTAGACATAATACCCCTTTTTCCCCTAATCACATAGGATTCATGGAGAATCCATCCCAAGGATGAACAATGGTCCACAAGTGACTTGTTCTAGGGAGGATTCATCACATGATGATGTGAAAGATCTCATCTTTATTACATAAAAATGTCATCTTTTCCATAAAAATGTCATCTTTATCATTATTATGTCATTTCCCCTCCCTTGACCTTGCTTACAAGGATTGTCCACCTAAAAGGTTTTTAAAGGACATAGGAAAGCCTCAAAGGTCCTCCCTTTACATTCATAGTATTAGTTTTCATAGTGTTCATTGCACTTGTTTTCATAAAAATGTCATCTTTACTTTTAAATGCAACTCCCCCATGTCCCTTATGGTTGGATCACTCTCCAAGGATTGCCTAGTGACCTTCCTAAGGCTCAAAAAGGCATAGATGAGTATAAAGATTCAATGTTTATACCCCTCCCCTTAGTCCCTTTGGTACTTGAAGCATCTCTTGGGGTGTATCGGTGTAAAGGTCTCATCTTTACATCGTTTCCTCCTTTAAAGGTGCCATAGTTGAAGTCCCTTTAGAAACTGACGGACCTTAGTCCCTACATCTCCGATCATCACTTGAGACGAGCATAAATGTCCCTTACTAAGCTCAAATCGTCTCAAGATGTAGGATTGATGGGCAAAGGTCCTTCCTTTCTAAAGAGTCTCATTTTTGGACTATAAAAAAGGTGTCCCTATTTTGATCACATATGACCAAATGTCACTTAATGATGATCATGAGTCCAAGATGAGTACGGGATCAAAGTCTCGAATACATCAAAATCCAAGGAATCCCGAGAGATAACCAACTCAATGGTTTATACGTCCGGAAGACGACTTGGCACATTCCCTCCCTTTTTAAATCACACACACACACACGAGAGTACAAAACAAGCACGAAAATTGGATCTTGGAAGACTTGCTTCGGCAAGGCTTCCTGGGTAAACGCCAAACGTTCTTCCCAATGAGTAACTTAACCTCCGGACCCCATTCCTTTTTTTCAAAGTTTTGAGAAAATCAAAATGGTGTGGCGACTTCGTTTTTCAATTTAAACCGGATGTCTTCAAACCGATGTGAAGCGGTGACCCCTTACACGAGAAAGCGGTTCAACACAAAAAAACTCGCGATCTTGGGCCCACATTCACAGTTTGGCAACTCCACTGGGGAAAGGAATAAGTTTTTTTTAAAAAAACAAAATGATTCTCGATATATAGGTGGAAACCATTAAATTTCCTCTTCAACGCCTCCTTGGGGAGTCGGGTATAAGTTATGGTAGAACAAAGCTGCATTTAAATCCAGGAAATCAGGAGTACTGCCACTATCAATCAATATACTGAACTTTTTCTTCTTAAACCACCCCACCAATTTGAGTGTCTGCAACCCAGAGCTTCCAGTCAATGCATTGAGGGAAATGTTCATTTCAGTCTCCTTTTCACTCATGTCAATAGCTTCTGTGCTCTCTTCCCCATTCAGTATATCATGCCATACCTCTTCATCTTCCTCAACCACATTCAACATACAAATCTGTCTATTTTTGCATCTATACCCAAACTTATAACGTTCATCACAATTATAACAGAGGCCTTTATCCCTCCTAGCTTGCATTTCTGATTGGGAAAGTTGTTTAATGGGAAAGGAAGGTTTGGAAGTCTGATTCACATATGATGAGCTAGTGGGAGTGACTTTGGGTGTGAATTGGGGTTTTGTAGTTATGGGTGAGGTTGTCTTGTAACTGGTTTGATTTGAAGAATAAGAGTTGGTTTTATAATTTTGGGCTCTTTGTTTCTTAGTGGCAAAATCAATATGTGATTCCTCATTTAAGGCAATACTATTATTTTGTGACAATGTCGTAGGAAACTGAACGTGGACCCTACACCCAATTTCCTCATTTAATCCCTTAATGAAAATATTAGTATAATACCTTTCTGTCAAACAAGGATTCTCCACCTTCATCAAGGATCTGAGTTGCTCAAATTTTCCCAAGTAGTCCTTGACAGTCCCCTCCTGCTGTAGTTTAGAGAATTCCCCTTCAATGTTTTCATGGATCTGGGGACCAAACCTCAATGAGACCATATGAACAAAATGTTTCCATCCAAGCCCTGCTAATTCTTCCATGTAATTTTGGTACCAATATTCCGCATCCCCTTCAAAATGCATAGTGGCTAACTCTACTTTGTCTTCCTCAGGGACAGATCTATATTTAAAAAATTTATTGCATTTCCTAGCCCATCCTCTATAGTCAATACCACCAAACTTGGGAAATTCCAACATCAAATGCTTCTTATAAGTCTCTGCAACCCCCCTTTCTACCACTGCTGCTTCCTTCTTCTTATCATCCTTATCTAGCCATCCTTCCTCATAGAATCCTTCGAAATCTCCTTGTTTCTGATTTTGAGCCTTAGATTTGGTTTCCCCAGTTGGTCCTGCTCCTAAGATTGAAGGCGATCTATGCCCAGCTTGATTAGATCCCCCTGTATCTATATCTTTGCCCCTTCTACTGCTTCCCTTCGTTGCTGTCCTATCATTAGGTCTCTTATCTCATCAATAACCGCACGCATCCTATCTATATCATTCTTCAGTTCCTGCTTGTTGATGCTAATGGTTTCTTCTAGACGATTGTGGCCATTTACCAAATCCTTGATCCTTTCATCACAGGATTTGAAACTACTCTCCAGGGTATCATAACGAGTCTCCACCATTACTACATCATAGCTTATCTCGATCGAGAAAGCTCTGATACCAATTTGTTATGAACTGGGTATCAATTCAATCAATTATAATCAACAATTGAATCGATTATAATCAATTTGGCCAGAATTAACAGTTGAGGGAGAGATATAGAAGAATTTAGGGATTAAGAGAGAGAGAGAATTAGTCACAGAATGAAAGAGAGAGAGAGAGAGATAGAGAGAGAGAATCAGAAGGTTGGCAAGGAATTGGTTAATTTTCATCATAATCCTCCTTCAGCCATTTCCATGCGCATAAGTATTGCTCAGCTATACGACAAAACGGAATAACGACATAACACGTAATTAACACTATCGCCTCAAAACGACATCGTAGGCTACTTACTACTAAACTACGACGTATTATTTAACGAAAATTCAAATAACCCATCTGCCAACGAGCCTAACGGTAACCCCCAAATTAGAATAAACCCTAATTCATAACAAACCCATTTATGAATTTTGATCGAAATCCACAAATCGAAAAACCCATTTATGGCGTCCTTCGTCGTTGAAATTGTTAGGCTCTCTCTTTCCAAAAATTTAGTTGGCTTGGGCTTTGGTTTCAGTGGATATACTTGTGTTTGATTTGGGTTTGTGGCAGTGGCAGTGGTGGGTGTTGATGGCTGTGGCAGTGGTGGGTTGGTAGTGGTGCTTGCGGCTGACTAGTGGTGGTGGTTGTCGGCGGAGTGGTGGGTGGCGGGCTGGTGTTAGGGAAGATGAAGAGGTAGGAAGTTAGCCTTTGTCTTAACAAATGTTGATGCATTTAACATAGTTTTTTTTCTTTCACAAATGTCGACATTTTCGTTAAGTTTTTTGACGTCGTTAGATTGATTTAACGTATATTGCATTACATGAAAACTACAAAATAGTACATTGTGAAAGAAATTGAGTAGCTAGAATAGTTAGACAGAAGAACAAAGTACTGTTGTTAGTCCTGATGTAATGACAACAAGGACTATACGGACATATTTGCAACGGAATATAAATACAAAACACGAAATAAAAACAATGTTTACCACTTATATACAGCAACTTGTTGTATACAACAAAAACTTCTTTTTAATAAACGATTTAATGCTTTGTTTACAAAGAAACAAGAGAAGAAATGAAATACTTAAACACTAAAAACACAAGTTTAAAGAGAAATTTGTGTAACAAAATAACTCTCACAAAAGCACTCAAAAACAGCTGATCTCTCTTTTGTAATCGTAGGAATGCATCTTTGACAAATAAGGCGGACTACTCCTTTTATAAGGCGTGTAGATCCTTTTCCTTAGAAGTCATAAACCATTTATAGATCTTCCTTACAAATCCATGTATATCTTGAAGTATTATTGTGAAGACCCCAACCCGGAACCTACACGTGTCCCGAGCTGAAGTGTCCTCAAACTAAGCCAAATCTCCTAAACTTTAAAAACTTTGATTTAACTTCCAAACAGAAACACGACCATTTATAAATAACTCTACTCCTTTCCACATTGGAGGAAGAGTTGACTAACCTTAAAAGTAATAAACGGTTTTAGTTACAAAAAGATATCGAATATAATATAGAATTACAGTTTATGAATACAACCCTTTAAAATAATTGTGCCAACAATCACTTTCTACACCAACCTACACATAACCCGACAATACCCAAAATACCACTTCTACACTCCTTTCCGCCCTTACTTGGTCGGACCAATCTCGGAATCTAAAACAAGAAAGGGAGAGGGGTGAGAATAAATCTCAATGAGCTATTATGAATGCAGCAATATGCCATATAAGATGCAACACATCAAAAGACATATCCACATAACCCGAGAGGCTCCCTGCCGCCAACCGTCCCATACCGGTTGGAAACAACGACCATCTCAGCATGAATATATCACAACACATAAGTACGATAAAGTAACACTTAGAAGGATACTGAGCCAAGGTTTCATCTCCAAAAGGATATACACAACCGAGCAAAGAAGAATACCGCTTGAAGAAGCGGTTCCGGAACCATGAACAATAACGGTACCATAGGGATTCGACACACAGTCATATTCCCGGTGAAACTAGACCATCTACCTCAAAAGGAGATGCTAGCCCACAAATCCCACACAAGGGGGACAATTGGGTTACCAATGTATGAATTATAATGAACTTGGCTCGATGCCATTATAATTCCATACATTGTCCAACAAACAAATAAATCAATACCAGCTGGATTTACATAACTAAGCACAGTAATAACATACTTGCTTAACCAAACATTGTATGATCCAAAGTAGGGATACATACCACAACAGCATATCATGAAGATAGCAATACTATATCAAGTATCCAACATATTAGCACAACGGCTATAAATCTTTGTATCAACATGTACAGTTTAGGAATTCCAAAGTAGGGAATCCTACAACAATATCATAACGACAGAAATACTATAACAAGTATTCAACATTATCAAGCACATAATAGATACTTGAATACAATCCACAAAAAGGGATAACAATATATCAACATGGTAAATATACTCATGTCCAACCAATATCATAGTGCAACAATAAATCAACACACTATGCATAATATAACCAATGTATATGAACTCAAAGTAAGGTAAGGAAATACCATCAATCCATCCTACAAGGTCTTTATACAATAATACAAGGTCTCTATGAAGATCCAAGTTCAATTTACCAAGTTAGAATCATTTCTGCTAAGTTACCAAACTAGGTTAACTAGCGCTTTCCAAGCAACATTTAAAGTACTTCCCCAATTCCATTTTGATCACTTAGGATGTCAATGTGTAGCCAAAGTATTCTACTTTAATCTAGGTTAAAGAGATTCCATTTTGGTTCGAGTTTGATTAGGTTTGAACAACTCTAAACTTGATGTGAAAAACCAGGCCAGGGCACGACTCGTCCCCCAGGGCACGACTCGTGCCCATTGCACCTTCCTCTGAATCTGTCGTCCCTTACAAGGCACGACTTCCTTATAACTCTAGTCACGACTCGTCCCACACCTCAGGCACGACTCGTGCCACAGGGCACGACTCGTGACCTGAGCCCAGAATCAACATAAAAGCAGAAATTCTTCATCACTTATACCCATTTGTTCCCAACCAAGTTTCCTTTATTTTGTGTATACCTAGAAAGCTTACTAACTTCATACTTCACATACTAAATCATTTTAGACCCAAATATGTTATAAATCTAAATCATTTATCACATGATTCTCAAGAAACCAACTTTTCAACCAAGTGAGCTTTAATTTGTGAACTTAAAGGAAATTCTAACTTTATTAAATTCATTTTAACTCATTTAATCCCAAAGTATCATTTCCTAATTCTAAATCATTCTCACTTAGATTTCCATCCAATATACCACAAATTTTCAAGACTTCCATTTAATCCAATCCAACCCCTTTTTCTTCCACTCTTTACTACCTTCATGAACAACAACAATTTCCATAACACTAATCCATTCCTCAAATCCAAGAAAGTTTCCTCAAAGCATCAAATAGCCATTTGAAGAACAATAACAACATTTAATAGTTTATGAACATTTAAAGAAAGGAAGGGTCATAATAACTCACTTTAGAATAAGAGATGGATCATGGATTTCTTGAGCTTGATGAACTCCTCTTGGTCTCCCGATTACAAAAGTGCTCTCGGATCTAAAAATGGTGAAGATTTGAACTTGGAAGGAGCTTGAGAAGAGGTGTTCTCAAATGGTTTCCATGGATGGAAGGTTGAGAGAGAAGTGAAGAGGAAGAAGAAGAAAGGTGGAGTATATAAATGGTTAAAGAGAGGGGGGGGCCGGTCCAAGGAGGGATTTGGGGAGGGTTTTAGGGAAGTTGCCCCTACTCCAAATTCCCTACCAAAACTCTTTCATTATTTTAAATTAATTCCCCAACCCATAACATTTTATTTGTCCAATTTATTACCACTTCATTCTATTACTTTATTTATTTTCAATTATTATTTTTCCTTTAGAACACTATTTATTTTCTTATCATTTTATCCTAATATAAGAAATCTAAAGATATAAAATAATCACATAAGTTGATATTAATATTAAAAGTATATAATGTTGTACTAAAATTGTGCCTAGGGTTAGGGTCGTTACACTCACTCCCCCTTAAAGAAAATTCGTCCCGAATTTGACTGTCACTTACCTAACTGATCAACCCGCCTTGGTTACATGTATACTTTAGACTTCAATTCCCAAACAGTCCCTTCAATGTTGTGATTTTTCTCAAAAAAATTTTTCAATTCCCTTAATAATATGATATTACCACTTAACGACCCAAGCATACTATACAATTATCACTAACGCGAATTTTCACTATCTTAATAAAAGTATAAATAATTAAAAGTATTACAACTTATGTCACCAAACATATTACTATATCATATTAAACTTCAATTACTCTATAAACTTCTCTAAGCCAGTCGATGAGTCAGATCACCAACCTTTTCTAAAGCTTCAAATGGATTAACGAACTTTGGCGCCAATCTACCTTAGGCCTTGCTTCTCCAACTTCACCCCAACAAATTAGAGATCGATATTTTCTTCCCTAACAACGCCTCATACGGTTTTATCTCAATGTTAGACTGATAACTACTATTATACGCACTCAACCACGGTAACCATACGTCCTATTGACTTACTAACATCCATTGCCCATGCCCGTAGCATATTATCAATAATAAGTAATGATTCCTCAAATTTTCACAAGGTTAACTTAATAATATTCCTACTTTTCCAAAAGAACCTTCCCAAATGATGTCTATCCAATCCCTTTCACAATGGGGTTTATACCATCGAACTATCCCCTAACATATGTGAAGACTTTATCCATAAACATCTCGTCAAGCTACATATACAACGAGTAGAAATTATAATTCAACCTTCTATAACAAAATAACATATCCTTCTTTCTTTCCAATGTAACTTAATCACAAAATCTATAGTGATAAAACTTTCAAGTTCATCCTAGAACTCTAAATATTTTAATAAATCTTCTAACATCAACATTCTATTATCACCATTCAATATTCCAATTATGTTCAGGACTAGTGACAAATCAATATTCAAATTGAAGGGTTGGCCGCCCACAACGGAGCCGATCCAACTCCAAAACAAAACCGAGTCTATTGTGATCGACACAATAATAACCCCACATTTATCAATTCATTTTTCGGACCAAAACTTGAATACAATTAATCATTATAGGGAAACTAGGTTGCAATTTCTACTTGCTTCTGAACAATTTATATCTTTAGGATACCAAGTCTTTCTAAAGATTACAACATCTTTCAAAATTCCAAAGGATAATATAAAAAGAGATTCAAAGAGACCCGAATGGTTTATTTATTTAAAACCGGCCCATACCAGTTTTAATTAACTAAACCACTCACAATTTAAGAAATTTCAAAAGATTGATAGGCTAACAAAATAACTCGAGTGATTTAATTATCTACAACCGTCCCATACCAGTGGTAGATAGTTAAATTACTCACAGATTTCAATTTACACGAAAATGGTTTACTGACCTTATTAAATCAATTATCCCCGAAGGGCACAATTGCTCATACCGAAGTTCAACACACACTTCCAAGTTTTAAAACACATTTAAACAATTCTAACATATTATTCTTGTTTAACTTCTATTTATAGTGTAGCCACCACTCATAATATTTTACTTAGTTGAATTCTCTCGTAAGAAAACACAATCTCGCAATACTATTATTATCCTTGATAAATAACACTAAAACAATCACTAAGATTATAAACTAGGTAAATCATCCTCAAATTGCAATTAACCTTAACAGTGCAAACTAACTTACTTCTTGTTAACCATCAACAACTCAAAATCCGCATAACGCCAATGTCTCTCAAGCATCACACTAATCCCTCATGTGAGTCACACAACTAAATCGACCTATAGGGTATAATCATCCTAAAGTATCCTTTCTTCCCATAAGATTCATCCTCATTTTCCTTTCTCATCAAATGCTAATCGTCTCTCAAAACAAACCATATATATACATTACCAATTTCTGAAGTTGATCCTTTAAGTCACCAATAACTGTATCTATTATACTTCTTCGCATTTACCCTATTTACCTCTCCATGCTAATACACAATCCACAATTCAAAATGGTCATACTAGATATAAATGTTGTCTTAAGTATATCCTTAAAGCAAATTCTCACTGTAATTGTAACACTCCGAAAATTCCAACTAATAACCATTGAGTATCCTACTAGTTTCTAAAATCAGTCATACAAATCGTCAACGAGTGCTAACGAATACTTATTCTTCGCGGTTACCTATTTAAGATCTCTATAACCTTATAATTAACCACCAAGTATCATCTTTTCTAAATGTAGTAACAATTTACCCTTATGGAGATTCACTACGCTCATTATCTTCTTTATCAAATAATTTTCCCAAAATGAATCATCAATTCTGTCCTCCCAATTAGTGTCCTCTATCTAGGGATCCGAATACTAAAATAGTACCTTATATCAATTCAAAGCCTCGATGTCCTGGTATGATACCTGATGAAAACCCATTTTAAAACTCACATGGAAAACACCACTTAGTCAACTAATAGCACATAAGGCAAAGATATATTGGTTCCATAAGATCTCGTACTCGCGATATTTTATAACCCATATAATCCTGCTTAGACTATTATCTTCAATACTAGTCTCATATATCTAGTCTCCACCACGAGACACCAATGTATAATTACTTACGCAAGTTATACAACCATAAACCACTCTTAATTAGGCCATACTTTCGACATTTATGCATATATGATAAAATAGCAAATAATGACTCATCCGCCTCTACCACACACGGAGGCAAATCAAACATAGGTAAGGAGACTCGCTTCCTGCGACAGTCCTCCCAAATCACAATCACCATGATAAACAAGAATAATTCAAGGTACTCTCCCGTAGGAATAGAACCTCCAACACATAAGGCAACTTTTAGGCCAATTTATGCAAATAAAAGGTGAAAGGTAATGCCACATGAGAACGAATGAACAGGGATTTATAAAAGTATGAACCCTAACTCCTGAGACAGGTAAAATACCTCAAATGATGGTGGGGAAATCTATCTTTTCATTAACTCACCTTTCCTTGATTCCTTGGTTGGTCAATATCAATTTCTGTCTTTGAACAAATTTCTGCATTAAACTCTCGACGTAAGTTATCGCACACTCTCACTCAAACTAGACTCTACCCGAGAACTCTAACCGAGCTCTGATACCAACTGTGAAGACCCCAACCCGGAACCTACACGTGTCCCGAGCTGAAGTGTCCTCAAACTAAGCCAAATCTCCTAAACTTTAAAAACTTTGATTTAACTTCCAAACAGAAACACAACCATTTATAAATAACTCTACTCCTTTCCACATTGGAGGAAGAGTTGACTAACCTTAAAAGTAATAAACGGTTTTAGTTACAAAAAGATATCGAATATAATATAGAATTACAGTTTATGAATACAACCCTTTAAAATAATTGTGCCAACAATCACTTTCTACACCAACCTACACATAACCCGACAATACCCAAAATACCACTTCTACACTCCTTTCCGCCCTTACTTGGTCGGACCACCCGTCTCTAATCTAAAACAAGAAAGGGAGAGGGGTGAGAATAAATCTCAATGAGCTATTATGAATGCAAAGAATATGCCATATAAGATGCAACACATCAAAAGACATATCCACATAACCCGAGAGGCTCCTGCCGCCAACCGTCCCATACCGGTTGGAAACAACGACCATCTCGGCATGAATATATCACAACACATAAGTACGATAAAGTAACACTTAGAAGGATACTTGAGCCAAGGTTTCATCTCCAAAAGGATATACACAACCGAGCAAAGAAGTTGAAGAAGCGGTTCCGGAACCATGAACAATAACAGTACCATAGGGATTCCGACACACATCATATCCCCGGTGAAACTAGACCATCTACCTCAAAAGGAGATGCTAGCCCACAAATCCCACACAAGGGGGACAATTGGGTTACCAATGTATGAATTATAATGAACTTGGCTCGATGCCATTATAATTCCATACATTGTCCAACAAACAAATAAATCAATACCACTGGATTTACATAACTAAGCACGTAATAACATACTTGCTTAACCAAACATTGTATGATCCAAAGTAGGGATACATACCACAACAAAGCATATCATGAAGATAGCAATACTATATCAAGTATCCAACATATTAGCACAACGGCTATAAATCTTTGTATCAACATGTACAGCTTTAGGAATTCCAAAGTAGGGAATCCTACAACAATATCATAACGACGTAAATACTATAACAAGTATTCAACATTATCAAGCACATAATAGATACTTGAATACAATCCACAAAAAGGGATAACAATATATCAACATGGTAAATATACTCATGTCCAACCAATATCATAGTGCAACAATAAATCAACACACTATGCATAATATAACCAATGTATATGAACTCAAAGTAAGGTAAGGAAATACCATCAATCCATCCTACAAGGTCTTTATACAATAATACAAGGTCTCTATGAAGATCCAAGTTCAATTTACCAAGTTAGAATCATTTGCTAAGTTACCAAACTAGGTTAACTAGCGCTTTCCAAGCAACATTTAAAGTACTTCCCCAATTCCATTTTGATCACTTAGGATGTCAATGTGTAGCCAAAGTATTCTACTTTAATCTAGGTTAAAGAGATTCCATTTTGGTTCGAGTTTGATTAGGTTTGAACAACTCTAAACTTGATGTGAAAAACTGTGCCGTGGCACGACTCGTCCCCAGGGCACGACTCGTGCCCATCGCACCTTCCTTCGAATGTCGTCCCTTACAAGGCACGACTTCCTTATAACTCTAGTCACGAATCGTGCCACAGGGCACAACTCGTGACCTGAGCCTTAATCAACATAAAAGCAGAAATCCTTCATCACTTATACCCATTTGTTCCCAACCAAGTTTCCTTTATTTTGTGTATACCTAGAAAGCTTACTAACTTCATACTTCACATACTAAATCATTTTAGACCCAAATATGTTAAAAATCTAAATCATTTATCACATGATTCTCAAGAAACCAACTTTTCAACCAAGTGAGCTTTAATTTGTGAACTTAAAGGAAATTCTAACTTTATTAAATTCATTTTAACTCATTTAATCCCAAAGTATCATTTCCTAATTCTAAATCATTCTCACTTAGATTTCCATCCAATATACCACAAATTTTCAAGACTTCCATTTAATCCAATCCAACCCCTTTTTCTTCCACTCTTTACTACCTTCATGAACAACAACAATTTCCATAACACTAATCCATTCCTCAAATCCAAGAAAGTTTCCTCAAAGCATCAAATAGCCATTTGAAGAACAATAACAACATTTAATAGTTTATGAACATTTAAAGAAAGGAAGGGTCATAATAACTCACTTTAGAATAAGAGATGGATCATGGATTTCTTGAGCTTGATGAACTCCTCTTGGTCTCCCGATTACAAAAGTGCTCTCGGATCTAAAAATGGTGAAGATTTGAACTTGGAAGGAGCTTGAGAAGAGGTGTTCTCAAATGGTTTCCATGGATGGAAGGTTGAGAGAGAAGTGAAGAGGAAGAAGAAGAAAGGTGGAGTATATAAATGGTTAAAGAGAGGGGGGGGCCGGTCCAAGGAGGGATTTGGGGAGGGTTTTAGGGAAGTTGCCCCTACTCCAAATTCCCTACCAAAACTCTTTCATTATTTTAAATTAATTCCCCAACCCATAACATTTTATTTGTCCAATTTATTACCACTTCATTCTATTACTTTATTTATTTTCAATTATTATTTTTCCTTTAGAACACTATTTATTTTCTTATCATTTTATCCTAATATAAGAAATCTAAAGATATAAAATAATCACATAAGTTGATATTAATATTAAAAGTATATAATGTTGTACTAAAATTGTGCCTAGGGTTAGGGTCGTTACAATTATTCCTACAAATCTTGTCCACCATTTCCTAGAATAATGACCATGTAAGTATACAGGAAGATTACAAATATTTCCTTCCAAAAAATATGAAAAGATTGACTTGGATTCTTTCTCGTGTTGATCTTTCTCCAAAAATAGAGCATCCTAATACATGTAATAGTGCTACAAAATAATCAAAAGATACACTAAAATAAGAAAACTAATTAATAGGTTAGTTCATAAATAATAACAACTAAATAAACAAAAGAAGATATTTACAAATATATTATTAAACTAAGAAATATAGAAATCCTAATAATTAGAGATCATCATTGGTAAAACAAATATGGAACACTCACACTTACAATCTCCCCCTGATTTGTAGATTTCTGGTCAAAACCAAAATTTGATAAATATCATATACAGAATACAACAAATCAATCAAATTACCAAATATAGAAACTCCCCATAAATTATCAAACAATCCAACTACCCATGAATTTTTTACCGTTTATCATCAAACTTCAACTTTAGTTTTCTCTCCCTCTTTAACTTAATCTCCCCCTTTTTGACCAAAATGGATGAAATGCGTCGGATGTGAGTATAGATGTGGCCAAATCAGAGATCACACCATACGCAACACTTTGTGTTACCTTCAACGAAATAGAGAAAGATGGTGGTAGACGTTGAGAGTTAATTAAAGGGGTTTAGGGAGTCGAAAAAAAAGGAATGATACTTACCAAAACTGCTTCTCTATCCTTATGAATTTCATGGGGATTAATGCCTTCAATAAAATGGCAATAAAATTTTTTCTTTAGTGAGTAATGTACCTGCCATAAAAAATATTAAATAATAGCATAAAGCACGCTTCCCCTAACCACAAACTATTAGACAAAAATCAAAGTTGATTGTAGAGTCATTGAGCACAAGATTTTTAGCCGAAAATTATGGGAAAAATTAAAAAAACTTGAGTAATATTTTTATTAATAACAAGGATGACCTAAATTTATAACTAGACTATGATGCAAAATGTATAATCAAGTGATCTATATATCTCAGTATCGTGTGGAATAGTATGAAATCAAACCCGGGGACTCATATTTTCCAAGAAAGTTAATGAACTATTTTCCAGTCTTCTCATACTCTAGAATGCATCCACCCTTTTTTTGTTGTGAGAAATTAAATTGTGGGTAGCTTTCACTCTTCTTTATTCCCAATGATAGCCATTTTTCGAATAATCTTATCTAATTCAACACAAACTATTATCTTTATATCATTTGATCACATTAGAGTGACTTCATACAATGGGTGAAGCAGTTGTTTCCATTTAAATTTGGCACCCACTGAGAGACATCCATTAGAATAAAAAGTAAGTTAACATTAGCTAACATACATTGAAAGAGTTTACAATTCAAATATGGGACAAGTAAAGGAAGGAATTCAAGTGACCAAACTGAGATATATAGTGCAAATTAAACTAATATTCATATGTTTTTTTTTTGTTTTATTTAATAATATACAATGCATGTGTATACCATGATGTGACCACACATGGGATCACACCATCAAATGACACACAATCAAAGAGACTTCCTTAGAGTGTAATGTTTGTCAAAATAAATGGCATTGATTTAAATGTTAGCCAACTGGTTTTCAATTCTTACAGGGTATAGGCTAAAAAAATATCTGATCAATAAGGTCTCGAATAAAATGACATCTAATGTATTCATGTTTAGTGCGAGAGTGATGAGCATGATTTTTTGAAATGTCTATAACACTTAGATTATCACAAAATACAAATGACACATTACTATGCCCGTGTTTCTTAATCATCTTATTCATCCAAAAGAGTTGATAGCAACACATGTATACTGCTATATATTTGAATTCAGTAGTAGAGTGAGAAACATAGTTTTGATTGTATCACGAGACCATATTATTCCCAAGACAAAAACAACCCCCAATTTTACTCTTCATATCATCAGTACCCCACCCATCTTTCATTATTTCAACAATTTTGGGATCAAGTTGAGATACATAATGACTAATACTTACCTTGGTTAACACAGAAGATGACCGATTTAGACCAGCAGAATATTTGTAATTGACTCTAGCATTTAGTATGGTGCTTACCTTTGCATGCACGTCTTCAACCACTTGTGAGATTGGATTGTCCATTTGTATTTTGCTTGAAATGTCTCTGCACCTATCCATACCTGCTTCTTCACTATCTGAGCTGCTGGAGGATGCCTATGAATCTGAACAGCCATTAAATTCTGCTGATGTGAGCTGCGATGTAATCGCATCACGGGATACATTAGTCTTTTCTGCATTCTCTTGCTTTTTCTCTATAATTTTTTGTTCAGATTCTTCATTGACAATCTCCAGCTCTTCAACAAAACCTGTAATATCACAAAACTTATAGCAATTGTCAAAAGTTTTAAATCCTTTAAAGACACAATTGTCTGTTTTATCAAAAACCTCACAAACTTGCTTATCAAATTTCAAATGCATATTATAGTCACAGAAATGACTAGTGCTTATGAGATTGACCTTAATGCCTTATACATGAAGAACATTATGGAGATTAGGTAGACCCTCAACACTCAAGGTTCCTTTACCAACAATTTTACCTTGACCTCCACCTCCATATTTCACTTTTCCTCCATTCACGGGAGAGTAATCAGACAGGAATTCAATTGACATGTCATGTGCCTTGAGCACCCACTATCAAAATATCAAAAGCTATACACACTGCTTTTCGGAGAAGTGAAAATAGCCTTACACTTCTCATCCTTCTTCTCAACCCGCACGAATCGCCCAGAATTTTGGCGATGTGAGCTGTGGTGTGAGTACACCTGTGCTCTCATGTGGGGAGCAGATTCCCCAAGGTTATAAATCCTTTGATAGCAAAAGGACCTGATATGACCTGTAGTAAAATAGTAATGACACACAAACTCCCTTCTCATAAGTTTGGACTCTACTTTTTGAAAAACTTTAGATTTGGAGGTACCTTCGCCTTCTTTTACAAAAGTGGATTAATAGCGAAAACCAGTTTTAGTTTGACTTCCCAAGTTCAAAACTTCTTCAAGTTTAGCTTTTCCAAAGTTTAACTTTTAAAAGTCCAATTCACTTTTTCAAGTTCTATTTTGATTTTCTCGAGTTCAATATCACGTTTGGTGAGCATGACCTCGAGTTTGCTATGGAATACTTTTAGTTGTCATTCTCAATGGAAACTCTATCAAGATCAGATTTTAAATAAGAAATTTCAGTTGAGAGTTTCTCATTAACCTTTTAAAAAACATCAAGTTTTTCAACACGTTTTTGCCAATCGGTAAAAAGATCAGTTTATGCCTTATGACGTTCCTCAAAATTATCATCACATTCCTCTTTATCCTCTCGTTTTTCATAAACAGAAGAATTGAAGCATTTGAACTCAAAGTAATAGGGTGTGATCTCTAGTGTGAATACATCTGAAGTAACATCAAAATGATGTTCGTGATTTTGAGATGAGATTTTCATGACTGCTATGTTTACAGTCTCATCTTTATTTTTGCTGTCACTAAGGGTTGCACATAAGCTCATCCCCCTTTTTTTAGAGTGTTGGCACTCTCACTAGCAAAGTGACCAAAGCCTTTACAAGCTCTACATTGAACAAAATCAGGTTTCCTTTTTGAAAAACTTTTAGGCTGTTTAAATGTATTTCCAGTATCCTGCTCAGAATTTTTAAAAATTGATGTGTTTTGGCTTTCTGATGGAAACTTGTTATCCTTTTTGTTCCTTAAAATGATGTAAACCTTTTGGTGAGTAAAGCCACATCTTCAATTTCCAAATTAGATTTATCTATTTCTTTAGAGATTTCTACAATCTCTTTAGAAACTTTGGAGGCACTGAAAAGACCATCAGCAAGAGCAATACTATAAACATTATGTTACTGTTGAATTGACATATTTATTTCAAACATGGTCAGAATACCCACAAGAGTATCTAATCCCATAATCGTGATGTCATATGCTCCTTCAACATCATCAATTTTGATGTTAAATTTTTCAGTTATAATTCTCAACATCTTACTTACCAACCTTGAATTTGATATAGTCTCACCTATGGAGAGACATTCATTCGATATTTCCCCTTATTTCATTGAATGGCTTTTAATGTTTTCAATCTCATTCATACTCAAGTTTTCAAACTTAGTCATGAGAATTCTCAACCTAATAGCCTTTACACTATTATCACCTTTACAATGACCTTGCAAAATATCCCAAGCTATTTTTGCTACATTCTGATTAATTACTAGGCAAAACATGTGTTCATTTGATATATCACCTAGAGCTATAGAATTATAATTAGCAAGAGTAATATCTGCTGTAATCCAGTATTCCCCAGGTTAAAGTTTGTAGGATTTTTTAGAGGTTTCACCTACTACATCCTTTTTTTCAACCTTAGAAGTAGACCATGGAACAATTATGATTAGCCACAACCTCTAATCAATTGCTTTGATGTAAAGATGCATATTAGCTTTCCATAGAGCATAGTTTGTACCATCTAAAACATTATAACAATATTGACTCAAATGACCATCCATAATTACTAATCTTTCTGGATCTCACTCAGTATAATCGAGAGTATCTTTGATACAAATTGAAAGAAATTGAGTAGATAGGATAGTCAGAGACAGAAGAACAAAGTAATGGTGTTAGTCCTGATATGATGACACCAAGGACTACACGGACAGATTTGCAACGGAATATAAATACAAAACACGAAATAAAAACAATGTTTACCACTTATCTATAGCAACTTGATGTAGACAACAAAAAACTTCTCTTTAATAAACAATTTAATGATTTGGTTGCAAAGAAACAAGAGAAGAAACAAAATAATTAAATAGTAAAAACACAAGTTCAAGGAAAACTTTGTGTAACAAAATAACTCTCACAAAAGCAATCAAAAACAGCTAATCTCTCTTTTGTAATCGCAGGAATGTATATTTGACAAATGAGGCAGACTACTCCTTTTATAAGGTGTTTAGATACTTTGCCTCGAAGGAAAAAGAAGTTCTAAACCATGTAAAGATCTTCCTTTTAAATCCATGTATATCTTGTAGTATTATTCATACAAATCCTCTACACCCTTTCCTATAATAATGATCATGTAAGTTTACAAGATGATCACAAATATTTCCTTCTAAAACATGTGAAGAGATTGACTTGGATTCTTTTTTGTGTTGATTTTTTTTGCAAAAATAGAGTATTCTAATACATGTGAGAGTTCTACAAAATAATCAAAAGATACACTAAAAATAAGGAAACTAATTAATAGGTTAGTATATAAATAATAACAACTAAATAAACTAAATAAGATATTTATAAATCTATACCTATAGTATATTAAATTGGGTGAAACTCATTCTAGGAATGACACCTCATCCTCTTCTAGGTTTATTTGCCTTCTAAGCTTGCCACGTCAGCCTTGAGAGCCGCCTACCATGGCCTTTGACCTCCTTCTACTTAGTTGATAATACTAATCATTAACATAGGGTATGTGAATAGGTATATTCATTGTATCATATTCAACATTAACTGAATACATTTTAAAGTAGAAAAGGCAATGTAATACATTATGAATGCTATTATTGACAATATTAATTTACACTTAATAGATATACCTACTCTTATATATTAAACTATATCTCCTTATTGATTACACTTAATAGATATACCTACTCTTATATATTACACTATATCTCCTTATACAAAGTAACTAATCGAAATGACTTATAGAACTACAATAGGTAGCAGCAATTTAGTAACTGATGATAATTCTTCAACCCCTGAATTTCAAAGCACATCCACTTAAATGGCTGAAACTGAAACAATCCAAAATGAAGAGGCTGCTATTAACATCATACCACAGCTATTGGCATTCAACCTGCATAATTCTGTACATGTATATTAATAGGTCTTAAAAGTCGATCTTCTCTTCAACAGCCATTTGCATTTAGCACTGGGAATAGACAAATTTGTAAGGTATTTCTCGATTGCATATTTCATAATAAAAATATTAACAACTTCACATGTGTATAAATTATCACTGCTCTAATATAAAACAAAGTTGAATGCATGCTCTCATCTACGCTATGATAAATTTTGCGTGATACCTCTTTATGCACGCAAATATCTTACGATGGCTCCTGAATCAATCTCCATCAACCAATTTCAGTGTGGCAGATGTGAGAAAAGGTTGACAATTCGTGTCTCCCGTATGTGGCGATCCTACAATACAAAGAAAGGCCGCGAATTGATGAGCATGGATTTCCTTGCTATAGATGAGAAGGTTATTCTAAACACTGTCTATCTATATATATTGTCTGTAAATAAATAAATTGGTCAGAAGTAACATAATCTCTACTTTTTATCTCCTCTTGCAACATGCTGACTTTATTCAATGTTGTGTGAGAAGTAAATTCGTTCCAGATTTTCAAGGTTTATTTGTTGAAGGTGTTTTTATCGCATTAAGAATTTTACGCTGGATTTCGCAAGGCCATTCTACCGTGTAGTTCAACGGGACCTACTTATTCTACTGGATGCCTCAACTTATATTGAGCAAGTTGTAGTGGATCCACCAGTTATTCCGAGACATCTATTTCAAATTGTCCCCTATAATAACCTACTTACTTTTAGCGACAGGAAGAAAAATTTATGTGGCAAGTCTATGACCCTCCTTATTCTATATTGTTAGACGTTTGTGATTAAATCTAATGTTGTAATCTGTTTTTAATCCAGATGTTATAGGGTATGTTGTCGGTGTATTTGAGCCTGGGGAACGCATGGCAAACTTCCAAATAGTATCAATGCAATATATTGACATTGAAGGCATCAGGTTAGTACACTTTCTCCTACTACTTCAGAAACAGATAACTACTAAATCATTTAACATCTTTGGATATAATCATGGTGGAAACAAGATCAGGGTAACTCTTTGGGGGGATGAAATCATCAATATGCGCGGTCGCTATGCACGGCTCTTTAGCGAACTTGGATTATATGCCCAGTCATAACCAAGATTAAGTCAAATGGTTAGTATAATACAATGAACAATTTCAAATTATATTTCTACCGTCTTGACTATATTATTACTAATATGACAGGAAATCTAAGTGCATCCTCCATCAGTGCAAGGTGTTTTTATAACGAAACAACAATATTCGAGATTGAGGAATTTCTTAAACTGTAATATTCTAACTCATACTATCTTTCAACTTCTTTCGTATACAATCTCAAACTAACTTCTGGATTTTCTTAAATTAAATAGGCTTGGTCCAAGGGAGGACGATGATGGAATTGGCAGTATTGTTATGCATTCAACTTTCATTACCAAAGAAGAGTATGATCGGAACAAAATGATTATACCAGATGAGAATAACCTGCTTATGAATTGTGAAAAGATGGTATATGTTTAAATCCATAAGTATAGAGCCTATTCCTGAATACATTATATTAAATGTGTAGACTTTAATAAACTTCTGAATACATCACTTTAACCTAGCAGAAAAATACTTTGTACGTGTATGCAAGTTTATCGAAGATTGAAGAAACCAATGGATGGAAATACAACTCCTGCAGATCATGTAAGAAAAAGGTTTACCTCAAACAAGGCAAGTTACATTGATTTGGCTGCGAGAAGGATGATTTCTATCCTCTTATTAGGTAATTTTGCTAACTCATTTTGTAAGAGTATTTGTGTTACACTCTGATGTCTTTTATTATCAACTCTTCTTTAATAATATGTACTCCATAGGTATCGTGTTGAGGCGGAAATCAATGACGGGCGGGATTCCTTGAAATGTGTTTTATTTGATCGTGAGATTGAGAAACTTATATGCATCAAGGAAATTGATTTAGCCCAGTTAGTTGATGAGGTAAGCATGTTATAGCTTTGAACTGATTTCGATTATAAAATTTCCCTTCTACATTGAAAACATATAATTGTCAACGGCAGGAAGATTATGGTGAGCCACTCCCTAAGCAACTGCGTCAACTTATAGAAAAATGTTACGTCTTTCAACTTGAATTAAATGATAAACGTATTGGTAATGAAATTGAAACTCTCACAGTCAAGAGAGTATTTCTTGAGGGTGACATTCGCGACCCACCTCATGAAAAGGTACTGGTAAGAAACCAATTACTCATTTTTTCATGGTTACATTTTAGATTATATTAATTAATTCTGTTGTTTTCCCTTATCTTATCTGAGTATAATTCAGGGTGAAGTTGGGTCAATAACGGCTTCAATTTCTGTCAAAACACCATACGTGAATGAGAAAAGTAGTTTTTCTAGGAAAAGGTTGGTTTAAGTCAGTAAACACTAAATGATCTACGTTATGTATAAACACTGAAAGAAATTTCGTTTTGGACAGATCTGATGATGCGACTTTGGGCAGGCTTGAGGAAGAGTCAACAATGCAAGCGGGAAAGGGAAAAGAGGTTGCAGGATTGAAGAAAGTGCGCAAAGGACTCAAGTTTAAATGACTACTATGTCCATTTATGAATTTCACCTCTTTATCATGTTTTTCGTGTAATAAAGTCGTACTATGGCGCCTAATTTCCCAGATGTCTTTGAATATACTATTTCCAAGTTTTTTCCCCTCTTTTTTTTTATAATAAATTACATCGTTTTATTATATTTTCTGAGTAATAAAGCCATACTATAGCTCTAATTTCACCAGGTACTTGCGTATTTACTATTAAAAAGTCTGGCATTTTTTTCCTTCACTCTCATAATCGAATGACATTACATATTTACTTTGGAAAATATATACCTTGGAGATTATTCTAGAATGTCTTCTCCAAGCAAACAAAGGAACACGCATCTTCTACGTGAAATATAGGATTGAAGAAGTCATGTCTAAGATCAAATAAAATTGCAAACCTACTAACCTACACAAATTTACACTGTACAAATTAATCTTCTAGAGTTTAAGTTATAGAAATTTATAATATGCAATTTACTTGCAAATAAAGCATAGCCGTATCTCGGTATATTTTCCCAAACTGTTTTCAGGGAATGCCAAAAACTATTTCTAAAATACTATAAACTTACACGTTATTAAAATTTATAAAAATAATTTTATTCAATCTATATATCATTAGAATAAGTAATTATGAATAGTAGTATATGTACTTAGACAATTACATGTTCACATGATGTTTTCCAAGTCATAATTAATATATATAAATCAGAGTCAAATAAGAGTAAGTGAATAGTCTGTGCATTCTCATTTATAATATTTTTAAAATGATAGTTACATGCACAATGTATCTTTCATATTTATTATCGTTAGAATTTCAAACAGCCATGCACTAGGTCAATTGTCTCTACCTATTCATGTCTTTTGTCTTCCTTGGAATTTCAATGGTTATTTTATATTGAACATGTACAAATTCTTCTTAATCTTAAGTTTTGTCTTCATTTCGTGTTAAATGGTAACGTCCGATTGAATAAGTCAAATTATATAAATTCAGAATCGATAATAGTGGTTGCTTCTTGCGGGAACAGGTTACTATACTGCCAAGATGGGAGGGAGAATTATTCGCAAACACAATCATGATAATGTTATCTTAGCAGGTCAGATGATAAATTAGATTAATATTATTATGTTGTACTATTCTGAAATTTTCTGAACAAACCCCATTCATTATTTATAAAATCTACTTTATATTAAACATAGTTTCAAAGGAAACGGCAAAGGTAAATCGTGCATTGAGGAAGGAGATAATGCTTGCAAAGAAGAGAAAGATACATACACCGTTTCATCAAGATGTGCTCCCTGTTGTAGGTAGTGAAATAGCCCTTTCTCTGACTACATAGTAAATTCAGTCAAATGAATCTCCATTTCTTACGGACATATCTACATCTTTTCATTTCTTAGATTCCTTTTACCAACCTGCATAACCTATACATAAATAGATGTTTATTAAAAACTTATGATGCGTTATATATTACACAGATTCAAGTGTTGAATCAGTACAATCATCTAACATAGCCAAGAAAAGGAAATTAGATATTCAGGTAGAACAAAATTTCAACCATGGAGAACCAAGTTCGTCAACAATTTACATGCCAAGTATTTCATACAACTGATTTTATTGTCAAATTGTGTTGCTTGATTTGTATTGTAAACTTCTGATTGTTTTAAAATAAGCTGGAATGAAACGGATATATGCACAATAAAGAAGAAATGAAAGGAAAGGAAAAATGAACGTGCACTTTAGAGAAGCTTTCGAACCTATGCTAATCGGCCAATGAATGAAAAGATCAATTAATATTGATAGAACTCCTAAAACACGCGCAAGAGGTAAGAACTGGAAATTTCATTTTAATGGAAATGAGACTTTTATATCATATCCCTGATACTTAGTATTTATTGCCGCAGATAAATTTTCAGCAGAATTTTCTTATTACGGTCCCCCTAAGTACATTTGTAAGTACTGTGATGCTATCTTTTGGGGAAAGGAACATGTCAAAAAACATTCCAAAAAACTATCCAATTTATGGTTTGTGCTGCAAAGATGGAAAAATACAATTACCTCCTAGACGGCAACCACCTGAGCCATTAAAGTCACTGTTATGTGGGAATATGGGGATTTCTTCTACAAAATTTCTAGAGAATATCAGAGCATATAACTCCATGTTTTCAATGACATCAATGGGGGCAAAGGTGGACAATTCAGTGAATAATAATGGGTCTGTCTATACTTATAAAATAAGTGGACAAAACTACCACCGTCTTGGATCACTTTTGCCTCAGCAAGGTCAGGCGGTCAGTTTTTTGCAGTTATATGTCTATGATACAGACAATGAAGTGTAAAATCGATTAAATGCTGTTAACAGAGGTCAATTTAATGAGGATTTATCCCCAGAGATAGTACAACAATTAATTGAAATGTTGAATTCTCATAATGAATTGGTTAAAGTATTCAGATCAGCCCGTGATTGGTACAAGTAAAATGAGATTGGAAATTTGGCCATAAAGTTGGTTAAGAATAGAAAGAGTTCACAGAGACAATATTCCATACCAATGGCATCGGAAATTGCAATGCTTATAGTCGGAGACATGGCATGCACAAATGGAGAAAGAGGCCTAATTATTCAAGAAACTGATGGGGTTTTGAAGAGAATCAGCGATTTGCATCCATTGTTTATGGCTTTGCAATATCCTCTCATTTTCCCGTATGGAGAAGATGGCTTCCATCTTGAAATTCCTTATGTTCGCAACAATGGTGAGAGAAAGACGAAGCAGAAGTATGTGACAACTAGGTAATATTATTCTTATATGCTTCAGCAGAGAAATAATCAGGGCCAAACCTTACAAGCTTTCGGAAGACTTAAACAACAATACATTGTCGATGCCTACACTCAACTTGAGCAACAAAGATTACGTTTCTTGAGGAAAAATCAGGGCAGTCTGCGTACAGACCTCTATAGAAATGTCTATGATGCAATACAAAATGGAGATTCAGATTCTCGAAACGTCAGAATTTTTTTGAGGACTATTTTGCCTTCAGATTTTACAAAAAGTCCGAGGTATATGGTGCAAAATTATCAAGATGCAATGGCAATATGCAGAGTTTATGGAAATCCTGATTACTTTATTACTTTCACTACGAATCCCAACTGGAAGAAATTGCCAAATTTCTTAGTGCCCAAGGTGGTCAGAAGGCTGAGAATAGACCGGACATAGAGTCCAGAATTTTCAAGCTTAAATTGTACGAGATGATCAATGACATTGTTAACAATGAAATATTCGGGAAGATTGAAGCATGTATTTAACTATTTATATATTTCAGTCTTTATTAATTTTAAATTATATCCTTACTTTGTAACTTATTGTAATGAAAAATGTTGTACACAATTGAATTCCAGAAGAGGGGCTTGACGCATGCACATATAATTTTTTGGGTGAATAATTTAGCCAAAATTAACACAGCCGAGCAAGTGGACACAATTATATCAGCAGAAATACCTGATCCATTGATTGATCCAATTGGCCATGATGTTGTGGAAAAATTCATGATGCATGGACCATATGGTTGTGCAAATCCAAGTTCCCCTTTCATGATTGATGGTAAAATATTTTAGAATTTGTGCATTAACTCATCAGAGTTTGTTGCTGATGAAAATTAACTTCTATCATTTACAGGCGTATGTTCAAAAAAATTCCCCAAGGTATTTCAGAAGCAGACCACAGTTGACGAGAATGGTTACTGTGTGTATAGAAGACGAGAAACAAATATTACAGTTGAAAAGAACGGAGTCAAGCTCGACAATAGGTATGTTTCTGCGTACAACAGATATTTATTGGTAAAATATCAAAGTCATATCAATGTTGAGGCATGTAACAAGTCAAAGGCAATCAAATATCTGTTTAAGTACATTACTAAGGGACCTGATCGAAGTACTGTTGTGATTACAAGTTCCTCTGATAGCTTTGAACAGAGTTCAAATACAGTTCCAGATAAAAATGACGAGATAAAAACCTTCCTTGATTGCCGATACATTTCAGCATGTGAAGCCATTTGGAGGATATTTGAATTTCCTATTCATTATAGGAAACCAGCTGTGGAAAGATTATGCTATCATTTGAAGGATGAGCAAATGTTAATTTTTGACGATGATGATTCGTTGCCTAGAATTGTAAACACAAATAAAGCAAGGAATACCATGTTCACAGAATGAATGAATGAATGAAAAGTAATAAAAATGATGCCCATGCCAAGTCCTTAACATACACTGAATTTCCATCGAAATATGTTTGGAATAAGGTTACTTTGATGTGGAGAAAAAGGAAGTCTGGCAGAAGTATTGGACGGCTTGCATATGCACATCCAAACTCAGGTGAAAGTTATTACTTAAGACTGCTTTTGAATATTGTAAAGGGTTGTGAAAGTTATGAAGACATTAGAAAAGTTAATGGTGTCATCTATCCAACCATGAAGATGGCATGTTATGCACATGGACTTTTGGAAGATGATGGTGAGTGGCACGAAGCTATAGATGAGGCAAGTAATTGGGCAACTGGAACACAGTTGAGGGATTTATTTCTAACAATTCTGTTATTTTGTGAGGTTTCTGAAGCAAAAAAAAAATTGGGAATGCAATTGGCACAAAATAAGTGACGATATCTTAAGAATGAGAAGAAGAATATTACGGCTGCCTTTATTATTTTGAGATAAGAAATTTGACATTAGCAGAATTGCAAAAGACATTGGTCAAGAATGGAAGATCTCTTGAAGACATACATGGAATGCCATTGCCAAATAAAGGATTGTTAGACCAACTGAAAAATAGACTCCTGATAGAGAAACATAATTATGACATCAGAAGTCTTCAGGAGGAGCATGAGATATTGAAAGAATCTTTAAATTCAGAACAGTTGAATGTTTACCATAAAATTGTTAACGCAGTTGAACATAATGAGTCCAGGTTGTTTTTCCTTTACGGTTATGGAGGAACTGGGAAGACATAGTTGTATAAGGCTATTATGAACAAGCTCAAATCACAATCTAATATTGTCCTTGCAGTTGCTTCCTCAGGTAATATATTAACTATTTCACATTTCTTAAAACAATCACTTTTATATAAAACAATGTTTGCTTACTCTAGATGCTTGGTACTTATATGTTCATTTCCCTCTTCTAAAAATATAAATAGGTATAGCATCTTTATTGCTACCCGGAGGTAGAACTGCCTACAGCAGATTTAGAATCCCATTGTCTCTTGATGAAAATTCTACCTGCCCAATAAAACGGCGCACGCATCTTGCCGAATTGATTCAAAAGACATCTTTAATAATTTGGGATGAAGCTCCAATGGATTCCAAACTTGCATTTGAGGCTGTTGATAAAAATCTTAAAGATATCTTACTGGATACTCCAATGTTTGACATCAATAAGCCTTTTGGTGGAAAAATAGTTCTATTGGGTGGTGACTTTAGGCAAATTCTTCCAGTAATACCTGGAGGGACACGGGGAGATATTGTTTGTGCTTCTTTAAATAGTTCTTATTTGTGGAAACATTGTGATCTGTGTGTATTGACGAAGAATATGCGGTTACAACAAGTAATTACGCAAGCTGAAGGAAGCAATATGAGTGTAGAAGATTTTTCAAAATGGATTCTCCAAATTGAAGATGTGCAAGAAATGGAAAACACCGAGGAGATGCTGAGGAAGCTGAGTGGGTTAAAATACCAAGTAACATTTGCTTAGATCCTGGTGATAATCCAATTGACGATATATTCCAGTCAACATATCCAGATTTTGTCTCAAAAAAATTTGATATAACTTATTTGACAAATCGGGCAATTTTAACTCCAAGGAATGATGTTGTTGCCTAAATAAATTCATTCATCATGAATTTAGTGGTTGCTAAATACGATTGATAAATCAGGTGAGAACACAGAAAATCACGATATGCTATACCCAGTGGAATTTCTGAACAGTTTGAAGTTTACTGGTATACCAAATCACATTCTACAACTGAAAATCGGAGTACCAATCATGTTGTTGAGAAATATCAACCCAAGTCAAGGATTATGCAACGGGACAAGACTTATTGTTACTCAACTTGATAAAAGAGTAATTGAAGGGACTATCATCTCCGGCTCAAATATAGGTGATAAAGTCATGATTCCTAGAATTACATTAACAGCATCGGAAGGAGAACTTCCTTTCCTTCTAAAAATGAGACAATTTCCTGTTCGTGTTTATTACGCAATGACTATCAACAAAGTCAAGGACAAACTTTAGAGAATGTTTGTTTATATCTACCACAACCTGTTTTTAGTCATGGACAATTGTACGTGGCGATATAGAGAGTGAAGACACCAAACGGCTTGAGAATACTCTGTCTCGAATCTGACGATGACTATAAGGGATGGACGAAAAATGTTGTCATTAGGGAAATATTTAATGAATTACATTAGTCTTACTCTTCTTCACTTTTTATTTTAATTAGCTTCTTCTTCATAAAAAATTATACGTATTTTAGCACTTATTCTTTTATTACCAGCTGACATTATTATAAAATGATAATATAATATGTTAGAAATAAATAATTTCTAACACAATTTAACAAAATAACATATAATTAAAACACATTTAACTGAATTTAAGAAAAATAATTAGTTTAGTTTATAACTCAATACATTTACAGTAAATTTGGGTCCTATCATTTTTCCTTTAAATATCCTTTTAATATATTACTATTTGAAGCATGGGAGTAAAATAAATATTACACAATAAAATATTTGCTAATTTAAATATTTAATATCCGTATTACTACTGTAACAGAATGAGATACAATCGCATTAAAAAAAAAAAAGCCAAAGTCAAAATAGAATATGCACTTTTACTCATTTCAATATCGACTATGTGTCAATCGAAAATTTTGAATGTCAAGTGTAACATATGTGACTTTGTCGTTATTCTATGGAGAGAAGGTTAATTCTACTGTTAAATAGTATACTCTTTTAAGTAGGGAAAATTGAGAAAACAGTAGGAACTTAGCGCCAATAAAATGAAAGTAAATTCACATCCATTATATCATAGGAATATGTAACAGGACATTTTATAACCTAAAACCCAAAATACAAATATAAACAAACTAAAACATAGCCAATTAACATTAAAACCAAACACAAAATTCACCCAGCCATGCTACCCATATTGAACCCCTACAAAAATTCAACTGCTAAACAAAACTGGGAAATAAATTGTTGACCACCATCAAGCACCTTTGTTGATATTAGACCAGAGTATTCATAAACAGTAAGGAAACCACCATATTCATTAATTTCAAAGACTAAAAACCATTAGGTAAATTGTAGTATGGGATGCATGTATCTTCAACATCCATGACATCTGCAACCGTGACAGGAGTTGGTGCAACCACTGCTTCAGTAACAACCCTCTTGACTTCTACAAAGCTGACATTTCTATCATTCATTCCACTAAATGAAACTCTGCCACTATTGAAGAAAAACAATAAAATCATCTCATTGCCACCTCCCCTTAATTCCATCATTTGAAAATCATCATAATAAGCCATTAGTAAATCATAAATGCCAGATCTTCCAAACCCAAGACTGATTATCATCACATTAGGCCGTAAAAACCTTACATAAGTATTAAACTTAATGTTGATTTCTTCATCAGCAAGAAAATCATCGGCTAAGAACATGAAAGTTAATGGACTATTTCCACCCTCAAAATCAAGGCTCATTGGGAAATTATCAGGGACAGAAAAATTTTCCAATTTCTCAAACATTTCCCGAGGAGACCTATACAAGAGAAATCTGACTTCATCAGCCCTCCTATCAACCACCACATACCTTGCATCCTGACCATAAATGTCAGGAGTGCGAAATGTAATGGTATTTCCACTCAAAAGATGAATATTTGAATTCATAGCTAGATTCATTTAAGCAATGGGATGAAAGACTATATGCAGGAAGTGAAAAGAAATTGAATGGGCTTGAATTTTTTTCCACCTGATGAACCAGGGTAAAACCGTTGGTACTTGTTAGACACGTGATTTATTATCCCTAACTAACTGATGCGTTCAAACTGGGATAAGGGGAATTTGGAGGATAAGCCAAATAGAGACTCTTATATGAATGAGACTCTATGACTTAGTCCAACCAATATTCTATAAATTGGGTCTCTATGGGAACCAACTTACACACAACACGTAATATTCCATATACTCCTCCAGACTCTGAGAAATACTATCTCTGGCAACCATCAAGTGCCTGGGATTTGAGAGTGGAACAACATTCAATATCCATCTTGTGATATTGAATCGGACGAGAAGAGGTGGTGATTGCGGAATCAAGACGATCGTGGTTCGTAGCACAAGCGAAATCTTCCGCACAACGAGCTTCAAATTTAATCTATAAGGTATTTCGAGAACTCGTAGATAACTTATGTGTTTTCCTTCATTGGTATTAGAGCCTCAAAGCTTGATGCTCACCATTGATATCTTGATTGCATGTTTTTTGAATTTTTCGGATCTATTTTTCACCAACTGGGTTTGATGAATTCGAAATTCAAATCTCGTCCATTTTCTGCGTTTTTGATATACATGCGTAGATAATAATGTGTAGAATAACATACTAAAAATTCATTGAATTCGGCCATGTAAATTTTGAGTAATTACAGTTTTAAGTTTCGAAAATTATGTTTTTTTTTGGAATTTTTAAGGCCATTTTTGATGATGTTAAATTCAGATCTGATAAAAAGTGTTAACATGAGTTTTGTTCTTCTCTGTGAGACCTTTTCATAGCCTATTTATTTGTGTAATTTGGCTCAAAAACGAGTGAGATATGGTCATTCAAAGATTGGTTCGCGAAATATGTTTCTGGATTTATTGTAATTATATTTATGTGTATTAAAATCATTAAAAATAATTATAATTTCCAGAAATTTTTGAAATTATTCCTGTATGTTTAATATGCTATGACAAAATGCTGAGATATTTTTCATAATTTTTTTATGATCAGAATATATTTATGAATTATTGAGTATTCTGCTGCATGATTAATTCAGGAAAAATAGTTTTACTGTCCAGAAAAATATGAAATTTTTTATGTATGTTTAGAATAATGTTATACAGATCATTATATTTTTCCATAATTTTTTGATGAGCAGTAATCTGTTTCATGTATTTTTGTATGTGTTTTCGTGCAAATTTTATTTATCAGACTGGATTCAGCTTTAGCCACTCGAATTTTTGATATTCCTTTTTATTTCTCATCACACGAATGGCATCTTCTTCTGGAAATCCTAGATCTTCTAATTCCTTCCGCATTCTACTTCAATAGCTAAGGCCCATTCTAAGCCTGTGCTAAGGTAAGCCTATCGAATTGCTGTCTTAAGGTAAGGCTCTCCAGAAAGTACCCGCCACCTTTTGACCCGTGTGACAAGATGGCTATTGTTGTTCTGAGGAAGCGTCTTGACTCATCTAACCTTAACGTCGACTCAGTACAGAGTGAAGTAGCTAATATAGTAAGTAAAGGAGTAGGTTATAGGTAAGCTAGAGTACCTACTGGTAAGCTAGCTAAATCAATGCTCGGGCGCCTAATTCTTAATAAAGAGAAGAAAATCGCCTGGACTATTAGTCCTATACAGGGTCTTAATCTCCTTCATAGCTTTGGTACGAATGGAAATAGGCCGGTCAATTCTACATTACTCAGAAATTATGAAATTTTTTCTATTGTTTAATTACATGATATTGCACTGTTCTGAATTTTTCCAGATTTTTTGGATTATCTGAAATATTTATGTTCTTTAAATGTCATTTTAGGAGATATTTTCACAAATAAATTTGCATGAAAACTATATCGGGACTACAGGAAACCCGATGAAATTTTTCCGGACATGCTGGAATTATTTTAGAGTAAAACCTATATGATAAATTTGTTTTATCTAGTTTTATTTTTGTTCAAAAATTAATCCATAAATATTTTAACGTTTTTCATGTGCGGGTCGTGATTACGAGCCTCGCAGATTTTCCTTCTCGTCATGTTAAATGAAATTATATTTTTGGATTGAGTTTTCAGAACAAAAAGTGAATTATTATGTATGCTTAATGTCACCTTATGCAACTTGTAAATAGTGAAACAATACCTATAAATGTGAGTAGCCTAAGAATTATTCTCTAGTTATATGAGCTAGAGATAGATGAAAAATGGAAATTGTGATGACTTAATTCATAATTGGGTAATAGTGCCCTACCTAATTAAATTGTTATGTGATTGATGTACATGCTTAATAGTATTGACTGTTCAGAAGCATGTAAATCAATCTAATTTATTTCGCAGTTCACGACTTGCCTAATAAATCCGGAATTGTGTAATAATAATCAACCTAGTTTGCTGGGCAATACATCTTCTAAATGGTTAAGTACCATGTGTGATAAAGTTCAAATGCTTAATTGAAGATAAAAGACAATTCAATGATGAACGAATTCAATGGAAGTTGGGAATGTCTCATGAATTAAATCCTTAGGGGATGTCTTATCTAATAAGCAATAAGTATAAAGTGGTCATTCGTTGACTACTAGACTTATGGAGTACCTTAAGATAGTTATCGTTCTGACTCATACGACTCAATTGAACTTTTATTAGATGTTTTCTTAGAATAAAGTAACTGAGAATGAGCGTGATGAACAAGGTTATGCAATGAGTGCATACCTTATACTTTTATGATATGCCCCTTAGAGGTTTGCATAAGTCATGTGGGCTGGAATGCAAGAGACAATCATAAAAGATAAAAGATCATTAAGTACCACAAGAATAAATGAATTTAGCTAAGCAATATTTTTTTTTACACTTATGATATTATAAGTGACTTGGATTTGTCTTGAGTTGACAAAGTATCATATAATCCTAAACTTTCAAATAATGTTTGTTCTCGTGAATTGATGTTGAAACTCTCCAATGTGGGTAGTAGGTTTAATCTCAATCGAATAAATGTTGAAAGTTTAAGTAGGATTTGTAGATTATTTTTGTGTTATTAGAGGTACTAGAAGAGACTTTCCATGGAAGACAACATTATCATGAAATGAAAGGAGTTGACTTGTGTTGACTTTTGTTGCAGAGTGTAAGCACATTGATTTTATGTAATGTATTATATGTGCCTAGAACATGATATGATCTGTTGTCTATGTAATTAACGTGCTTGAGCTATAATGTCATTTGACCTTAGTGGTAGTTTTTTAGACAATTCCATTGAAAATAGTAGTTCTATTGGGTTATGAATGTTAGTCAACCAAATTATGCTAAAATTAGTTTTTAATATATTTCTCTTATATATTTATTCTTATATGACTGTTGATTCTTATGAGTTTAGATATTGCTAGAATTAGACTTTATTGGGATAGGTGGGGAGATATTTAGAATAAGCTTATTAGGAGTTTTTCTAAATATCGACCTATAAATGTATAATCTTATTTGACAAATAGATGTCAAAATGTCTTTATCGTAAGACAATTAGATTAACATAATCCTTAATTCATTCGGACAAATGTGAACCTTTGAAAGTTAAGGCATGTTATTGTATATCATATTTTTTTACTTTATCGATAAATATACATGAGATATTTATGTTTACCTTTAAACTCATAGTTATTAAACGCTTGATTTGTTTAAGCATTTTTTAACAATGATTGAGAATGAAAAGGATAAGAGTCTAAGTGATCTTATGACATACCATTTTTGTGTATATTTATTTGATCAGTTGTAGAATTGTGTGAGAAAATATGTGATACATGTGTAGTTGATGATTATTTTTCTTCGCAACAAAATGGTGTTGCAAAGATAAGTACTCATATGATGCTTCAATGATTAGGTAGATGTTAATGTAATATTTTCTCAATTCTGTTTGAGAAATTGATTGCAACTTCATTCTAAACTTAATGTCTTACAAGTCAGTAACTCTTGAAAGTTATGGGAGGTCAGAAGCTCAATTGGAGTATCTATACCTCTTAATTATAACAAGTTTTATACAATACTTCCAATCATGTTTGGAAATATTTCTCTAAAGAAGCATGTGTGCTTTCATAAGGGGTTATATTATGTATGGTAAATAACTTGTTGTAATTAATGACTAAAATAGGATTGCATGAACTTTTGACTTCTCTAGGCGAAGGTGGGGAATTGTCTCCACTTAATCAGTTGTGATCGCCTGCGAGAATCGAAATGATATTTGTTCTAGTGGGAGCTTTATTCCAGTGGGAGTATGTCACTCTACAAAAGAAGCAAATATGTATCTGAATGTGAATGTCTAAGTATGCATAGTAATGAAATCTAAAAAAAATAAGAATTGAATTTGAAGAGACATTCTCCCTAGTGGCGAGGTTTAGTCTCTGTTTACCATGTCTTAGCAAGCAGTGTAGTGATTGAGATATAAATTTATTGTAGATGGATGTTTACATACGATTTCTTAGTGGAGGACTAGATAAGGAGATCGTCATGACTTAGTCAAAGGGCTAGAAGTCAAGGGACAAAAGCACAAGGTGTGTTGCTTCATATGTCCATTTATGATCTCCAATCTAGATAGTAATATGTTTGTTATGGCCAAACGATAACTTTAATCAACTTTGTGATGGTTAAGGAAATCACTATATGTATGTGGAAGGGTCCAATAACATAAATTTTAGTCTTTCGTCATTTGTTGACGATATCACTACTTACTAGCTAGGAGCGGTATAGGGATGATTAACGCTACCAAAGAGTAGATTTATGCTTCTATTGCGATGCAGATCTTGGGTGAAGCACATGGTGTGCAAGAAGCCAAGATCATTAAGATTGTTCATAGAGACTTCTTAATTTGTCTTTGAAGACTCGCCTTTCAAAGGTTATTGAATGTTTAAGAATGATCGTCTTAAAAACCAACAATTATTCCAATAGACTACATGAGTCTATTCAATCAAATGTCATAATAAAGAATAAATATAAGAAGAGAATGATGACTAGAACCCCATTAGCAACTGTGGTTAGTAATATGATGTTTGCTATTCGAGTTTACTCAACCTGGCCTTTTATTTTGCTATTGGGACAATAGATCGTTTTCAGTATGACCTTGGTCCCTCTAATACGTTAGTGGTTAGGTTGTTGGCTACTTATGTGGTAAAGTCTAATGAATTGTTTACCAAAGGTGGGGATCTTAATGTAATATGTTGCACTAATAGAGATTAGGAATATAGAAGATACATTCCTCATGTGGAGTAGTTATTTCTTAATTGAGCAAGAAGTATTTGAATGTATTTCCCTAATTATCAGAAAACTATATGGTTGATAAAGATCCTTGTAACATCTAGATGGTAAACAGAATGTGAATGGTCAAATAGTCATTAATTGTGAGTTTGACTACTTAGAGATTCAAACGGGATCTCAAGCATCGTAATCAATCACATTTAAATTAGATGTCGTTTCACTAATTTATTTATTGTGTTAGTGAATGTAGTTCTAAAATATGATCCTACTAAAAATGTGTCGACATACCCTATGATTAAGACTCTCTTGGGAGAGACTTTTTGAACTTTGTGTAAGATTCAAGGGAATGTAGGATTTGAGTTATTATTTTAGAACACATTGTTGACATTATTATTTTCATTATCGTTTGAATATAATACATGTTATTTTATCCCTTATTATGTGTATGGAATGTGATTAATATGTGGTATACATTTTAATTAAAAAGATGTCTAAAGGACTTGAATTGGCCCTCTCACACGGGTAATTCGCCTTGTCACTATGCAAGCGAGCAAGATGAGATAATAATGTATTTGACACTTGTTATTAAGGGGGTGTGCAAATGACATTATCATATCGCCTTAACATGCGGAATTAAGATGAGACCTACTTTTCATATGTGAGTCGATTCAAATTTTTATGGTTCACGACTTCGAATGTCCTATGTGGAATGTCCGAATGTGAGACCCTTAAGAGACACTAGAAGAGTGACTGTTTTTGAGGACTCAGGTTAGATGCCAGAAGGGCAACTAGACCAAGATTTGTACGGTGTTAGAGTATGACATGCCCATTCGAGTGGGAGTTCCACCGTAGCATACATATCATACTGTATGTGACTATAAAGCGACTTGAAAGTGATTGAATAATCCCTGCTTCATCACTGTGTGAGTTCTAGTGATCAATATGTGATCACACTTATGCCCTATGTGACTTAGAACTATGTTAATGATCTAAAGATTAATGACGCTACTTTGGCATGTTGTCCAAAGGGCTTTGCACTTATAGTCGGCCTCCTCGGAGCATTGCTGGGAAAGCTATTAATCTAAGGATAATTGACATGAGAATCTAAGGAAGATAATTATGATATACATCTCTGTTTAGTTACTCAATGCCCGGGTGATCATATTGAACACACGGTTCAAAAAGATTGATCTTGAGCACCTAAACTTATTGAGGTTTAAACACCATTTATGAGGGGTTAAAGATGTTTAAATTGATGTAATCATAATGTCTGGGGCATAGACGAGTTTTTGACTAACGAGGATGTGTTATGTTGGTAGATGGTATTTGATATAGCACTCCTACCCTTTTATACTTTTCTCGTCTGGCATACGCCTCACTTCCTGTATGAAGAGATGAGTATTCAACGAGTCTTGAGAATGTATATGGCATATCCCATTTGACCGAGTGGGAGATGTTAGACACGTGATTTATTATCCCTAACTAACTGATACGTTCAAACTGGGATAAGGGGAATTTGGAGGATAAGTCAAATAGAGACTCTTATATGAATGAGACTCTATGACTTAGTCCAACCAGTATTCTATAAATTGGGTCTCTACGGGAACCAACTTACACACAGCACGTAATATTCCATATACTCCTCCAGACTTAGAAATACTATCTTTCCCTGATTATTAACGCAAGCAGGCTCTGGGGTGGGGTCCTGTACCTGGCTAATTATCTCTTTTGCGGGGACGCAGGCAGGAGCCAGATCGGGTTCCTCTGCTGAAGCAATGGCAGAGGCCCTCTCATACATTTCCTCCACGCTTTTAGGCCGGTTGGAGGCAAAGTTCATCTTGAGATATGAGGAGGTGAGGCCGCCTTCGAAGCAGAGGCGGATATCACCCTCTTTTAAATCCACAATCTGCTCACTCATTTTTCGGAACCGGGAGATGTAGCTTTTGGTGGTCTCGTTAGCGGCCTGCTTGACTCGGACAAGATCTGTCTTAGGTCTAGCGGGCTCGCCTGCTCCGGCAAATGCGTTCAAAAAGAGGCTCCTGAACTGGCTGAAGGCTTGGATAGACTGTGGTTTGAGGGCCAACATCCAGGACAAGGTTTGAGGGCCAACATCCAGGACAAGGCTTTGCCAGTAAAAGTTGCGGCCAAGGCTTTGCACATTACAGACTCGTCTGTTGAAAATAGGTTCATCTGTCCCTGAAATTGTCCCATATGGCTCTTGGCATTCTTAGAGCCATCGTATGTCTCCATCTGGGGGGCTTGCCCTTTTGAATTGGTGCCCGCGCGATCTTGTCGCTGAAGGCATCCATTGTGCGGCCACACCTCTGGGCTGCTTTTGGTGGGTCTCCCACATCTCGTTCATGAATTTGACAAATTCAGGGCTCTAATTATCCACCCTTTATTTTTTATCATGCGGAGCCACGGCCCTTTGCCCGGCGTGAGCCAGGGGTTTGGCTTGGGGCTTTGCACGGTGATTTGATTGGGCCTCTTCTCTAACCTCCTCGCTATCATCCACATGTACCACACTACATATGGGCACCTGACCGCGGTCAAGGGTTGGTTCATCCCGTTTTGCCCCCCTAGCTTGACTAGCAAGCGAGTTAGCAGGGGCTCGTTGGGAGAACCTTTGTGACCCTTGAGGGACGGGTATTCCGCCGTTTGCTTCCATTTCAAACATCTCCATCTGAGCATCATTGATGGCCATGGCCTCAGCGACCAGTTTGGACTTGGCGGCCAAGATTTCTTGCCTTTTTAGGATCTGCTCCGGGGAGAGGGGAGTGTTTAAGGTGGTTGTTTTTATGTAAGCTTGGGGAGTTTTTGGGCTAGTGTTTAGGAGAGCTTGGGCTTTCTCCGCTCGTATCTCATCGGTTAGCCTATGTATAACTCGTTGGGCTGGGGAGAGGCTATTTTGGGGTTGAGAACGGGCCCCCATTCTGTTGAAAACAGAGGTAGTGGGTTTGTCTTTATTGACATTGGAAGGGGACGCATGGTCCTCCTCCTCAAGGGTCAAATGACCAGCATTCTCTAAGGTTTTAGACATGTTTTGAAGGAGAAAGAAAATGACTGAAAAGAAGAGCCTTTTGACAATCAGTTGTTTAGAACATAAGGGGTGTCTGAAAACAAAGAATTTACGGGAAACAAGAAATGAAATCTGTTCCCGGCAATGGAACCACTGATGACGCCAAGCTATTTAGGGTCAGAGCGGTTCAAGGATATCTGGCAGATGTATTTAGTGACTTGATGTACCTAGAACACAACACAAATGAAGCACCGTTAAGGTCAAAGTTGGATGTTACTCCAACTCAGACCGCATACACGTGTCTGCATCTAATTGGGTCTGTCAGGGAGGGAGTACCCTCTGTCAGAAGGGATGTCGCTGATGTGGACAGGAGTCGTGTATCCGGCGCGGCGCATTAATTGCAATAGTAGGCGCCTGTCTGAGCCGCATTGAATGCGATGGGAGTGAGCCAGCCACTTGCATGTCAGAGCCAGTAAGCTAACTTGCTCAGTAGGGTTTTCCATTTAACCGGGAGGCAGGTATGAGCCCGCGGTCAACATCTTGGGCGCGATTAAAGGTATTTGACGCAGGCACGGATGGAGCGGCATACCTCCTGCGGGCACCAATCCAACAGTCAGGATCCCTCCGATCTGGAGTAGGATGATGCGGAGAGGAGCACAGTCTTGACCTCAGGGGTCTATCTGTCCGCGGTCTTGACTCCGGTGGTCTAGGGAATGCCACGTCACTAGTTCCTTGGACCAGACCGAGCATGGGCCCGGTCCAGCAAGTCCGGGCTCATCAGTGGCCCCTAGCTCCAAGTGTGATTATTTATGGTCTGAGCGAGGAGCTACTAAAGCTCGGTTCTCCCAGATCGCACCTCGAGCGGGCACCAGTGTTAGCGTTTTTTGTTGGTTGTTGCTCTGCCTCCCATGCATATAGGCACGTTCGGGAGGCACGTCAGGGAGGCACGTGGCCCCTGGAATGCTCTGCCTCCCGGTTGGCAAGTGGGCCCCTTGGTAGATGAAAAGAAAGCGCGTGACACATACGGAGGGTACGTGTCAGCCATCCAAGAGGCGCCATAAATGCCAACTGGGGAATTTTTTGAATTTTCAAACGTTTGGCGTCGGTTCGAGGTTTGAGGGACGATTTGTGGGCTAATTAATATGGGTTAAACGGGTTAACCCGTATTGGTAGGCCTTATAAATACCAAACCCCTTTTCCTCAAACCCTTTTACCGTCTTCAAACCTTCAACTTGCTTTAGAGAGAGAGAGAATTTCTGCTGCGAATTTTTGTGCTTCCCTTCCTTCGAATCTAACTTTGATTCCACCCTCGTAAGTGTTTTTGGTTTTGTTTCTTCTTCATCTCCTTCTATTTCTTATGGATTTCGATGACTACCCGTGAATTTGGGCCTCGTCGTCCTTTAGAATTAGGTGATGGGAGCACTCCAGATACCTTTGCCGTTTGTAAACGGACAGGGGGAATTTATAGGAAGGTAGCTATTGGGTGGCTAAGACTGTCCATGGAGTGCTTCCAATACTTCTGTGAAAAATTCCAATGGGGGCCGTTTGTCCCACCCCGGTTGTGGGAGGCCAAGAAGAAGAAAATAATTGTGAACGGTGATGTATTGGTGTTGGGAAATACGCGTAGGTTGAGAAATTTTGTGATGGGGGTTTTGTGCAGGTTTCCCCGTGAGAGAAATTCGGCCCTGAACGCCGTAGAACTAGTGAGGAGAGCGATTCGCGTCCCCGACGAGATAGTAGACTGGGAGAAGTGTGAACTGATGGATCCCAACCAAACTAATGAGAAGCGGGCACTGGACATCGTGGATCTGAACAATCCCCTGGATGTTCTCCCCCTGAGGACTGTGTTCCCTGATGTTGTTCCCGGGGCCCCTGTTGTGCCTACGGTGGAACTTAGTAGCAGTGAGGAGCTTGAGCCTCTGAATTTTGAGGTGACCAGAGGCGGGGAGAGTGAATCTGAGGTGGCCCCTGCCCGTGGTTCATCCACCGGTCTCTTCGGCTCAACGAGCTCGGAGACCGAGGACGATGACCGCGACCAAGGTGACCGGATGGCTGCGGGCACCTCCCAGAGGGCAACAAAAATTGTTGATGCTTTTGAGGATTCTGATTCTGAGAAGGAGGTTGTTGTTCCTTCCCGAGGGAGAGGCAAGAGACCTGCTGCTGAGGCCAATCCTGGCCGAGGCCGTAAGAGAAAAGCCAAGGAGGTGGAGACCATAGATTGGAGGAGGAGATATACACCCTCTACAATGTGGACCCCAAAGAGTTCCGTGTCCGCACCCTCGGGCATGTTCAGATAAAGGGGAAGGACAAGCTGCGGCCGAAGACTATAGCAGATGTCTGCGAGGACAATAGGGCCTGTATTTTCTATGGGGCTCAGTTCGAGAATGGCCTTAGACTTCCCCTCGATCCCTTCTTTTACTTCTTTCTTTGCTTCAACAATTGCCTTCCCATGCACCTGACTCCAAATGCCGTTAGGGCCTTGGTCTCCTTCATAATCATTTGTAGGGTCTTGGGCTACGAACCCACCCTCTCTGGGCTTTATGCCTATTATCAGAACCAGATCTCCAATGACAACTTGAGCATGAAGGCTAAAAACTATTCTGCCCGGACCTTCTCTCCTCCCTCAAACAAATTTGACCAATGGGACCAGAAGGATATTTTGGTCATAGAATCTAGGTCTGGTTGGCCCTTCCCTAAACCTTCCAGTCCCGTTCCGATGAAGGTGGCCGCTAGAAACTATCCGGACCCATCTCTGTCCGAGGACCTGCGTATTGCCCTGGAGACCCATCTGGCCCAGTATATAACCAACGGGGAGCAGCCCGTATATGACGTGGGCGCTATTGTTGAATTTGAGCCCCTGTTAGTCTACTCAGGGGTGGCTCCTCAAAGGGAGGGTGCCCCTTATGCCCCTAGAGTAGAGATAGAGCCCCAGCCTCGTGACCCCGACTGGAGGGTGCATGAGTTCTATCAATTTAAGGCCGAGTGTAAAACTTGCATGCTGGGTGCTGAATGCGAGCCTCCAGAACTGATTGGTCTCTATTCTTTTTTAGAACTGTTATGTATTTTTCTTGCTTTTTATTCTGCGAGCTGTCCTTAACCCTTTCTCTTTTCTTTCAGAGTAGACCCCGAAGAATATAACTTTTGATGGCTCCCCTGAGTGCAAAAGAACTGAAGGCCCGGAACATGCGGGCATAAAAAGATGCTGCTGCTAAGAGGCAAGCTGCCCTGGGAGCGGCCCCGGGCAAGGAGGCTAATTTGCCTGTGGCTAACAGGAAGGATGGCAACACACTGACCTGTCCCAAAGTAATTCTCACTAAGGATCTGCCTCCACCCCCAAAGGGTCCTCCTCCTGCCAATGCTATTCGCACCTCCCACTCTCCTGGCCGAACCATTGCCTCCGGACATAACCAAGAGTCCCAAAAGAGGACTGAGAGAGAGGGGGATTTGGGGCATAAAGAGAGGGCCTCCAAGTCCCAGAAAGGTGGGGAGGCACAAACTCGTGTTTCCACTGTCTCCGCCTCAATTTCTTCCACTGCTCCCTCCGAAGGGGGGACTCTCTGCTCTGTCTCCTACCCAATGGCCTTCCTCAGCACTCGCGAGGAGACACTAGCCGTGAGGAAGAAACTTTCTGAGGTGCCCGCCATTACTGGGGTGGACATCTACACCAGGAACGCCAACAACTCTGCCGTGGGGATCGGCCTGATAAATCGGCTCTACTCCCCAGACTTCTACAAGAACGTAGTTGCCAAGGAGAATCCGTCAGCCCTGATGGGGGATATTGGCCTAGCCTTCACTGAGGTTGGGACCTGTCCACCTTTTTTATCTCCCTACTTTGAATTTCTGATTTTGCTCTAACTTTTGATTTCCTCCTCGCAGGCGGGCAACAAAGCTATGAGGTTGCGGGAATGCTGTGACAGTCTGTCCGCTGAGCTTGATGGCCAAACAAAAATCTTGGCGGACAAGCTTCGCGAGCTAGCCCAGGCGGATGAGAAGGTGAAAACCTTGATCGCCACCCTGGCTGAGAAAGAGGCAGCCCTAACCACGAAGGAGTCTGATCTGGCAGGCTTCTCCGAGCGGTTGGTTGAGGTGGAGAAGGATCTAGAGAAGGCAAAGGGGGAGCGAAATGAGCTCTGCGAGCACAAGGCAGAGTGGGAGCAGCAGAAAGATGAGCTGGCCCAGAGGCTAGAGGCCTCAAAATCTCAGGTCCTGCTTCTGGAGGCTAAGGTGGATGAGCTCTCCGACCAGCTGCACTCATATAAGCAGTTTGAGTTGGAGAGGGAGACTGTGCTGGCGGCTACTCGCAAGGAGGCAGTAGAGGAGTATAAGAACTCCGAGAAGTACAAGAACCTCCTTGCCGCCGAAGGCCTGGCTCAGTACGAGGCCGCCTGCCGGACACAAATACGCAACTTTGCTGCCACGGGTAGATACTCAGCTCAGCAGTTGGCCGTAATAGGCTCACTTGTGGCTACTGACGTTGTGTGTCTTCCCGGGCACGCACTAGTTCCTCTGTCCGAGGATGAGGTCAAGGGTCTGGAGCTGGCCGCAGCGGCCTCCTTGCCGCCTGTGGCCGAAGTCACTGCCACAGCTCTGATTGGAGAAGTGGATGCCCTGAGATTCGGGGACGAAGGGATATCCTACGAGGATGCCATTGCTCGCATCTTCCCCAATGGACCGGCAATTGGTAATCTTTTCCCTGCGGGGACAGCTCCTATCCCCACTTCCACTGAGCCCCCTTTTGATCCTATTACTGACCTGCTCGTGACAAGCCTTCCTTCTCCAACCCCAGCTAACGAAGCGACCACTGATGCTTCCCAGGATGCAGCTCCTCTAGTTTAGGGTTTCTTCTTTTTCATTTGTTGTAATAGATTGTAGGATACTTGTAATCATTTTTTATCTATCAAATAGAAGTATTTTTCTTACTTGCTTTCTTAATTATTCTTTTAATTGCTTGTCTTCTTAGGCTGTTTTGAGTGTTGGCAATATTTGAGTACCTTGGTACTTGCATTCTTTCTTTTACTTTTTCCAGCATTTTTGTCTTATTACAATTAAATTTTATACTCTCTTCCGCGGTCAAAGGCTTAGTAGGCCTTCTGCCCGCATTTTTTAGTTTTCCTAACTCTGTATTCAAAATCTCTTCGATTTTTTGTGAGAGTCAGCCCTATTTCACTGTGATCGAGTTTGTTTGGCTTTGGCCTTAGGGACAAATTTGAGGCCGCAACCTCGTTTGTCTATTTAACCTTTTTGAAACTCCTTTGATCACTCTCACCCATTTACACTTATGTTCCGACCTTGCGAGCCATGGTGTAAGTCAAAAGCAGCCAAGGCAAGCTACTTTCATAGGGCATGTAGAGTGTGGCCGTGAAGCGATAGTCTACGCAACAATAGGTAGGAGCATATTTAGCATATTGGCCCTTTAACCTACCGGCATCTGTATCCACTATTGGTGGTTCACGCGGTTTTGACCCATTATTCAAAACTTCTTGAGTTTTTTGTGAGGGTCTTGTGGTGATCATGTAAGCGGGCTCATATGTTGGCCTTTGTCACATACAGGCATACGAGTAACGGCCCTAAAAAAGGCCTTCGCGTACTTAGTGGGTCCGGACTTCAGGTCTTTGTCCCCACTAGAATCCGTAAGTACAGGCATAATGGCCTTTGTACCCACGTTCATCTATACCCACTTTTTCTTGGTGGTTTCACGCGGGCAGGATGGAGTATCTTGTCCACGATCTGAGTACGGGCGTAATGGCATTTATACCCATATAGGCGTGCGGATCTTAATGGATCTTTGCGCATCAGTAGGTAGGGGCTCATATGTTGGCCCTAGAACCTACTGGCATCCGCTTGCGGGCATCCGCTTGCGGGCATCCACCTCAGCTTTTGAGGCTGGTGGGGATAGTGCTACAACAGTTTTGCACAAAAATTTAGTGATAACTTCATACTCATACATGTAGTACCCTTATACTTCCTCAAAAATTACAAAGATTCAAAAGAAATACTTTCTAAGGTGATCGCTATTCCAAGCGTGCTTGAGCTCTTTTCCTTCCCTTGTCCGCAATATTTAGGTGCCCTCTTTGATTATTTGAGTGACCTCATAAGGACCTTCCCATTTCGGGGATAGTTTGTTGAAACCAGGTTGGGTCCCTTGGACCTCCACATTTCTGAGTACCCAATCTCCAACTGAAAAATTTCTCCTATTTACTCTTTTATCATGGTGCTTCTTCGCCTTCTGCTTGTAGTTTACCATTTTTTCACTTGCCCGCATTCTCCTTCCTTCGAGACCGTCTAGGTCACACCTTCTGTTTGCCTCGTTTTGAGACTCATCGAAGTATGTGACTCTGTACGAGGGTAGGGCTACCTCAACTGGAGCCATTGCCTCTGACCCATACGTGAGCGAGAAAGGAGTTTCTCCTGTTGAATTTCTGATTGTTGTGCGGACAACCCATAATGCGGTCTGGAGCTCGTCCAACCATCGTCCTCCTCGCCCCTCCAAGTTTTTCTTTAGGGCGGTCAGGACTAGCTTGTTCGCGGCCTCAGCTTGGCCATTTCCCTGAGGATAAGCGACTGCGGACTGACGATGTTGCACTTTCATTCTCACACATTCAGCAGTGAATTTTGCAGAGAACTGAGTGCCATTGTCCGAAATTATTGCTCGTGGAACCCCAAATCGGCAATAGATGTGATCGTGGACAAAATTGATAGTATTCTCCTCGGAGATAGTGGCTAAGCCTTTTGCTTCCGTCCACTTGGTAAAATAATCCACGGCCACAACGGCATACTTGATGCTTCCTCGAGCAGTTGGGAATGGTCCAATGAGATCAATCCCCCACGTATCAAACGGCCACAATGGTACAACCAGAGTTTGCTCTATTGATGGTAGTCTAGGGATGTCCGCAAATCTCTGGCACTTATCCCACTTTCTTACGTACTCCTGCGCATCTCTTCTCATCGTAGGCCAAAAGAATCCCTGGAATTTGATCTTGTTTGAGAGAGTGCGAGCACTGGGATGTCCGCCACAAACCCCCTCATGAACCTCATAGAGTAAGTTGGTGACCATGTGAGTTTTGACACACCTTTAGCAAGGGCTTGGTGAATGATCGCCGAAAAAGTACTCCATCCAGGACGAGGTATTTTGCAGACACCTTTCTAATGGCTCTAGCCCTTGATGGATCTTCGGGGAGGGTCTGCCTCTCGATGTAATCCTTGATCTCATCTACCCAGTCCCTTACTTGATCCTCAATATTGCTTATCTGAATCCGATCTATAGCAGGTCTCTCCGTGAATTCTATCTGGCAATCCGTCTCTAAGTCTATGATTTCTTGATCGGTTATTCTGGAGAGGAGGTCTGCCTCTGCGATATCTGCTCTCATGACTTGGTTTAGCTCATAGTAGGTGAAATTTTTTATGAGAGTTTTTGCAAGACCGCAGTACTGAGTTAGCACTGGGTTGATAGTATCATACTCTCCCCTAATTTGATTTACTATGAACTGAGAGTCACTATTGATCTCAATGTTCTGAACTCCTAAGTCTCTTGCCAATTTCATGCCTGCTATAATCGCTTCATACTCAGCCTGATTGTTCGAAGCTTCGAATTTGAATCTCAAGGCTCTTTTGAATTTCTCCCCGCAGGGGGCGATCAGGAGTATGCCCGCTCCACTAATTAACTTGCTCGCAGAGCCGTCCATGAATAAAGTCCACACTTCCTCTGGACGTTCCCTTGGCTGTATTATTTCAGTGTTCGAGCTATCTGGGGCCTCCTCTGATTCTGCCCGCTTTCGTTTTTCCAGGTCGCTGTCCGCTAGTTTAAATGACGATTCCGCCACAAAATCAGCTAAGGCCTGCGCTTTGATTGTCCTTCTCGGGGAGTAGGTGATCTGGAACTCAGTGAGTACGATAGACCAAGCTAGCATTCTCCCCGAGTACTCTGGTTTGTGTAAAACCTTTCTAAGCGGGGCTTCAGTTAGTACAGTTATAGGATGTGCAGAAAAGTAGGCTCTTAATTTTCGAGCAGATACAAGCAAGGCGTAAGCTAACTTCTCTATATTTAAATAACGCCCTTCTACGGCGGACAGTGCCTTAGATACATAATAAACTGGTTTTTGGGAGTTGTTATCCTCCCTTACAAGAACAGCAGCTACTCCCAGATCAGTAAATGCTAAAAATAGAAAAAGCTCTTCCCCGGACATCGAGCTGCTGAGTAGAGGGGGCTGCCCGAGGTATGTATTGACTTCTTCAAAATCTTGATGGCAGTCCTGACTCCATGTAAATTCGTCAGCCCTCTTCCCCCCTTTCAGAGTTTTGAAGAAGGGGAGGCATCTCTCTCCTGACCGCGAGATGAAGCGTCCAAGTGCGGTGATGCGCCCGTTTAACTTTTGGACATCTTTCACGCAGGCAGGAGGCCTCATGTCTAACAGCGCTTGAATTTTTTCGGGATTAGCTTCAATTTCCCGCTGGTTGACCATGAATCCAAGGAACTTGCCCGCTTTTACCCCAAATGCACATTTTAGGGGGTTTAATTTCATGTTATTGGGGCGCAAGTTTTTGAAAGTTTCCTCCACGTCGAGCTCGTGGGAGTTTTCTTTTGTCTTTATAACCATGTCATCAATGTAGGCCTCAAGGTTTCTGCCTAGTTGGTTCTTAAAGACAATGTTGACCATTCGCTGGTAGGTGGCTCCTGCATTTTTCAGCCCGAAGGGCATCATGGTGTAACAGTATGTCTTGCCCGCAGCGATGAAAGCTACAGAGCGGACATCTTCAGGAGCCATCTGGATCTGATGGTAGCCGGAGTAGGCGTCTATGAAGCTTAATACCCTGTGACCAGCTATGGAATTCACCAATCTGTCTATGCGAGGAAGAGGAAAACAATCCTTGGGGCATGCCTTGTTGAGATCGGTGAAATCAACACACATCCTCCATTTGTCATTGGCCTTTTTGACCATGACCACATTTGCAAGCCACTTGGAATAGGAAATCTCCTTGATTATCCCTGCTTTGAGCAATTTTTCAACCTCTTCCTTGATCGCTACCTCCTTCTCCGGGGAGAAGTACCTTGAATTTTGATGAATGTTCTTGAAGGATGGGTCATCATTGATTTTATGGAGGATCATGTCCTTGATTATTCCCTGTATATCCTCCACCCTCCATGCGAACACATCACAATTTGCTCGAAGGAACTCAATAAGGACCCTTCTCTCCTCGGGGTGAATTTCTAGCCCGACCTTAACAGTTTGCTCGGGGAAGTGGGAGTTGATAACCACCTCCTCGATCTCGTCGTTAGGTCGAAGGCCGCTGATTTCACGATTATGCAAGGAGTCAATGACAATAGTTGGGGGGTTGGCCTGGGCTCCGGTCAGTGCTGCCATGGAATATATGAACTCTTGGTCAATCTTTCCCTCAATTCCCCTATCAATGTAACCTCCCTCAATAGGGGCCAACTGCTTGGATTTTCTGCTCTCCTTGAGCTCCACCTTTGTGGTATGGAAAGAAAGCATGCCAATAGGTATGGGTGCCGGCACAAGTGCAAGGGCCTTCCCTTTTTTCGATTTGTCCTCGCCCTCTTTCTGCGGGCAGGATGTCTGGCCTTTCTCAACCTTCCTCTTCTCCTCTAGTGCTCGGAGGAATCTCCCGGGTTGACTTTTGATTGTTGCAACCCCATCCGGGGTGTTAAATTTCACCCTTTGGTGGGGAACGGAAGCAACTATTCCTAATTCGGCTTGAGCAGTCACGCTGAGAATGGCATTGTATTGGGAAGGAAGATCGACCACCATGAAAGTAATTTTGGCCATCTTCTGCATGGGTTTTTCCCCAATAGTTACTTCAAACACTATCGTCCCCTTTACTCCCACTGCTTGATTGGTGAACCCCTCTAGCATGCCCGCATAGGGAGTCAGGTTAGCCTCGGTCATCCTCATGCCCACCAAAGTATGGTAGTAGAGTATATCCCTGGCCGCACCTGTATCGATTAAAACCCGGTGTATGTTGGCTCGGTTAATTTTCATTCGAAGAGTTAGGGGCTGAGTAGAGTGAAATAGGGAGGAGGCAAGTTCACTCTTTTTGAACCCTATTTCTTGCTCTTCCTCAGGAGCCATTAGGGGGATGAGAAAAACCTTCTCTAGGGTTCAAATCTGGAGGGAGAACTGTTTGTTTGATGGAGGTTCCTCTCCGATGAAATTAATCTCATAATCACCCAAATCATCATCGTAAGTGTCTCGCTCCACCCTTTCGGGGCCACGCGTGCCTCGTGCCCGCTGTTTGTTATTGTTATTGTTGGTATTGTTGTTGCCTTTAATCCATTTTGTTAGCTCCCCATCGTTGATCCTCTGCTGAATAATTCACTTCAATTGGAAGCAATCTTCAGTGCCGTACCCGTGATCGTTGTGATATTCGCAGAACTTGGCCCTACTCCTTTCATTTGGCTTTCGGATCATCGGGGGAGGAGGGGGAAAATCGAAGGCTCTCATGATTACTACCCACGGCTCGGTGAGTGGGGTATAGTCTGTCTCCTCCACCACTTTTCGTAGTTTATCTGACCCACGGCCTCGATTCTTTCCCTGATTATTAACGCGGGCAGGCTCTGGGGTGGGGTCCTGTACCTGGCTAATTCTCTCTTTTGCGGGGACGCGGGCAGGAGCCAGATCGGGTTCCTCTGCCGAAGCAATGGCAGAGGCCCTCTCATACATTTCCTCCATGCTTTTAGGTCGGTTGGAGGCAAAGTTCATCTTGAGATGTGAGGAGGTGAGGTCGCCTTCGAAGCAGAGCCGGATATCACCCTCTTCTAAATCCACAATCTGCTCGATCATTTTTCGGAATCGGGAGATGTAGCTTTTGGTGGTCTCGTTAGCGGCCTGCTTGACTCGGACAAGATCTGTCTAAGGTCTAGCGGGCTCGCCTGCTCCAGCAAATGCGTTCAAGAAGAGGCTCCTGAACTGGCTGTAGGCTTGGATAGACCGTGGTTCGAGGGCCAACATCCAGGACAAGGCTTTGCCAGTAAAAGTTGCGGCCAAGGCTTTGCACATTACAGACTCGTCTGCTGAAAATAGGGTCATCTGTCCCTCAAATCGTCCCATATGGCTCTTGGCATTCTTAGAGCCATCGTATGTCTCCATCTGGGGGGGCTTGCCCTTTTGAATTGGTGCCCACGCGATCTTGTCGCTGAAGGCATCCATTGTGCGGCCACACCTCTTGGCTGCTTTCTGGTGGGTCTCCCACATCTCGTTCATGAATTTGACAAATTCAGGGCTCTGATTATCCAACCTTTATTTTTTAGCACGCGGAGCCACGACCCTTTGTCCGGCGTGAGCCAGGGGTTTGGCTTGGGGCTTTGCGCGGCGATTTGATTGGGCCTCTTCTCCAACCTCCTCGCTATCATCCACATGTACCACACTGCGTCTGGGCACCTGACCGCGGTCAAGGGTTGGTTCATCCCGTTTTGCCCCCTAGCTTGACTAGCAAGCGAGTTAGCAGGGGCTCGTTGGGAGAACCTTTATGACCCTTGAGGGACGGGTATTTCGCCGTTTGCTTCTATTTCAAACATCTCCATCTGAGCATCATTGATGGCCATGGCCTCAGCGACCAGTTTGGACATGGCGGCCAGGATTTCTTGCCTTTTCAGGATCTGCTCCAAGGAGAGGGGGGTGTTTAAGGTGGTTGTTTTTATGTGAGCTTGGGGAGTTTTTGGGCTAGTGTTTAGGAGAGCTTAGGCTTTCTCCACTCGTATCTCATCGGTTAGCCTATGTATAACTCGTTGGGCTGGGGAGAGGCTGTTTTGGGGTTGAGAACGGGACCCCATTCTGTTGAAAACATAGGTAGTGGGTTTGTTTTTATTGACATTGGAAGGGGACGCATGGTCCTCCTCCTCAAGGGTCAAATGACCAGCATTCTCCAAGGTTTTAGACATGTTTTGAAGGAGAAAGAAAATCACTGAAAAAAAGAGCCTTTTGACAGTCAGCTGTTTAGAACACAAGGGGTGTCTGAAAACAAAGAATTTACGGGAAACAAGAAATGAAATATGTTCCCAACAATGGAACCACTGATGACGCCAAGCTATTTAGGGTCAGAGCGGTTCAAGGATATCTGGCAGGATGTATTTAGTGACTTGATGTACCTAGAACACAACACAAATGAAGCACCGTTAAGGTCAAAGTTGGATGTTACTCCAACTCAGGCCCTCGGGTGTGAGAGTAAGAATACTGAGTAATATAAGGCTTGGAATACCTTGAATGTGTGTGAGTGTTTAGGGTTTGAGAGTAATATGGCTTACTCAATATATTTGGAACTTACCTTGTCCAAGGGGACAAAGGTCTTCTATTTATAGGCAATGGAGAGCTGCTCGCTGATGTAAGCCATGAGGTCAGCCCTATGTGCACTTTGGTATTTGACCGCATACACGTGTCCGCATCTAATTGGGTATGTCAGGGAGGGAGGACCCTCTGTCAGAAGGGATGTCGCTGATGTGTACATGAACCGTGTATCCGCGCGCGGCGCATTAATGGCAATAATAGGCGCCTGTCTGAGCCGCATTGAATGCAATGGGAGTGAGTCAGCCACTTGCATGTCAGAGCCAGTAAGCTAACTTGCTCAGTAGGGTTTGCTATTTAACCGGGAGGCATGTATGAGCCCGCAGTCAACATCTTGGGCGCGGTCAAAGGTATTTGACGCGGGCACGGATGGAGCGGTCATACCTCCTGCGGGCACCAATCCAGCGGTCAGGATCCCTCCAGTCTGGATTAGGATGATGCGGAGAGGAGCGCGGTCTTGACCTCAGGGGTCTATCTGTCTGCGGTCTTGACTCCGGTGATCTAGAAAATGCCACGTCACTGATTTTTTGAACCAGACCGAGCATGGGCCCGATCCAGTAAGTCCGGGCTCATCATCTTTCAATACCAATTTAATCTTAAATCAATTGCAGTTCTAAATCCTAGAAAGTGGTAAGTGATAGATTGATGTGAAAATTGCAAATGTATAACATCTGAAACATACACTCAACAATCGTGCAGTAAGAAAATCAATTATTGCTAAATTATTGAATGAACAGTATAAACCGAGATACGAACATGGGCTTGCTCGAGTTGGGCCCAAATGGATTGGGCCATAAACATAATCCAACACACAAGTATCAGGGCCGAGGAACACCTTCCTCGTATGCCGAGGAACATCCATCTCGGCCTTATATCTTCATTCTTGGCCCATCGTACTCCGAGATATCAAAAAATGACGAGGAGAGAAAAGTTCTTACCTCGGCATTTCATCAAAGTACGAGGAGACAGAATCATTTATCCCGGCATATCCACATGCCGGCCAATCATCAAATGACGAGGAGGCAAAATCATGCATCTCGGCTTATATGCAAATGCCGAGATAAAACATTCTTGCTCCTCGGCGTTCCGGCTAGCAAATTATACAGTCCTTATCAAACAAGGATTCTACTGTCGTGAACCAATCAGGATTACAATCACCAACACCAATTCAAGTCAAACAATGACTCCTTAACAGATATAATTCTCTTAGGATTATATCTTATCTCTTTACAAGTTCACTTCAACATGGATTCTATCAATCCATCCCTATAAATACAAGCCCTATGGCTCATTATTTGGTACGTTACTTTTTACAATACAGAAACTCTGTCAATTTAGTTTCTCATATCCAAATCGTGAACTTACTCTCACGTCGGAGGGCCTTTAGCCGGAGACGCCCCGGCTTAGTTTACGTGTTTTCTCTTATTTTCAGGCCTTGCAATCTCCGGAGCATCCGAACGCTTGGATTTGGGCTGATTTGACGATTTTGGCATCATCAATTGGTTCCATTGCCGGGAAATCGATTCAAACACCCTCTGTTTGGCCTGGAAAAAGCTCGCTAAAAGCCAAATTTCTTGCCGAAAATCTGCTAGATTTGAACGGAAATCCTTGTTCCGTTTGAGCTTTGTTCTTGAACCGCCGGATTCTGCAGAAATTCGGCCGGAATCTGCAAAATCACACCGGAAGCTAATTTCTGGCTTGAATTTTTGTGTTGGAAAAATCGTGATTGACAGTTTGTTTGTGGTCAAAATTTGCCCTAATTTTGGCCAGAAATTTGGATCTATTGAAAATCGTGATTTTCGGGAAATTTGCACTTGGTAATTTGTTGTTGATTTGCAATGGACGGACAATTTACAAGTGTAACTACTGAGGACCAAACCCAAGTGAATGGGGTTAACACAGGTGCCGAGGAGCTACCTCCTCTACCTCAGCCAGACGACCCTCCTCCCCTTGCCATGACTCTTCGCTTTAAGGGTCAGGCGAAAGCCGAGGGAGAGGGTGCTGACCTTCCTCGTCCTACTCGTCCTCGTGGGAAGCAAGTGGGAAGGAAGAAGACAAAGAATGTCGACGCCGGTCAAGCGGGAGAAACTCAACCCGTTGATCGACGCTCTTTGTTACATAAACAAATGGAGACGTTGCAAAGGATGTATGAGACACAGGCTGCTCTTTTGCAATTGGACCCAGACCATTCCATGGCTGAATTCATGCTGCCATCTATGGGAAACCCTCTTGGAAGGGAGCAGGGTGAGCGACGAGGTCCTCCCCTCGATCCTGCCTTGCCATCTAAGCAGGCCCCCCGAGATTCCTCCCGTCCTCGGCATAACAATCAGAAGAAGGATCAGGTTGTTGATTTGAGAAGCCAGTTAACTCCCAGGGAAGAAGAAGTGAACTCACGGGACCTAAGGACAAGGCTCAGTCTGAGAAGTCGAATGTCACCACCTTGTCTTGTCATGGCTCCTCGTCGTCCCGGATCACCTCGTCCTCGACGATCTCGTCATGATTCTCCTCGACCACGTAGACCTCGCCCAGATTCTCCTCATCCTCGTGCTCGTGAATTTGCCAGGCCAAGGACACCCGAACCATACCGAATGATACTGGGTGGCCAAGAGTTGGAACCAAGACATAATAAGGCACCATCTAAACGGGACAGCCACCGACACGACGTGGAACACAGTAGGGTAAATGGTCGCCCCAAAGATAAATCAACCCGTAGCTCCCAACGAAGCACCCGCTCAAGCAGTGACAAAGGAGTGGAAACAAAACAATGGGAGCTGTTGAAGCAAAGGCTCGATGACATGGAGATGGGAAAGAAATTTGATGATGATGACTTTGACTGGGCAACTCGTCCGTTCTCCTTGAGGATAACAGCTGCACCACCTAATCCTCACCTTAAGGTCCCGAATTTTGAAAAATACAACGGAACCACTGACGCAAAAGACCATGTGCAAAGTTTTGAACAAACCATGAATCTCCTCACTGTAGCTGATGACATGCTTTGCAAAGCTTTCGCGAGCACCTTCTCCGGAACAGCCTTGACCTGGTTCCGTGAACTGAAAAAAGGTTGCATCGATAGCTGGAGAGGCATGAGGAGAATGTTTCTGAACCACTTTGCCACGGCTGGTAGGAGAAAGATGAGATTGACTGACCTTGCCAATATCGAGCAAGGAAAGGGGGAGACCACCCTTAGCTACTACAACCGGTTCTGAAAAATGGCAGACCAGGTCGAAGAGAGCCTCACTGACAGGGAGGTCATTGTTTGTTTCAACTCTGGATTGAAATCTGGTCCCCTCATCTATGAACTCTCCGCCCGGGAACCTAAATCCAAAGCCGAATTATACCAAGTGGCATACGCCATTGCAATGGTTGAGGATAAGAGCAAGAAAAGGGGATCCGACAAGGAGGAACCAGAGGCGACGGGCACTCACCAGAATGATAAAGGGAATGGAAAGGGATCCAAGGGAAAGAACATAACAAGAGGCACAGAGAAACCTGAAGTGTTCACCCCTCTGACCAAGCCCATCTCAGAAATCATGCAGTTAGTAAATCTTCCACCTCCTCGTCCGTTGAGTGAAAAACCAAAGTACCCTCGTGACACTTCCAAATACTGTGATTTCCACAAGGTCAACGGGCACACCACTGATGGTTGTTGGGCCCTCAAGAAAATAATCCAACGATGGGTTGACGAGGGGAAGCTAGATCGCTATGTCATGAAGAAAGATAACAAGCGAAAGAGGAAGGAAGAGGAAAGCGAAGATGATGACAAGAGTGAAGACGGAGAGCGTAGGCCTCCTAGAGCCAAATTGCACGTGATCCGTGAAGAAGTGACTTCTATCAGGAAACTAAGGGACCAGATCCATGAACTAAGCAAAGTGTACCATGTGCCTGCTTGGATTCATAAGGTGGAAGAGATCATCAGTTTTTCTCCCAATGAACTGGCAGGAAGCCGTGCTACCCGTGAACAACCCTTGGTAATAAAGGGTCAGAGACTGATAATGTGGAATCGGAAAGACTACTTGTAGACACGGGGGCCTCCCATGACATTCTGTACTATTCCGCTTTCCAACAAATGGGATTGAAAGACACTATGTTGGAACCATATAATGGTAGACTGGAAGGATTCACCAACCATAAGGTTGGAGCTAAGGGAACCGTGGAACTGGAACTTGAAGTCGGTGAACATCCCTTCCGAGCCAAGGCTACTGTCAATTTTGTAGTCATGGACTTGACTAGTGATTATCATGCAATCATAGGCATTCCAAGCCAAGCTAAACTTGGGATGGTGGCCTCCCTTCCCCACCAACGAGTTAAATTTCCCACTCGTGCTGGAATTGGATGTGTGAGGGCAACCCCCAAAGACTTCTTGGAACATGTCGTGAAGATCAGAAAGAAATCTAAAAGTGTGGAGATAGATACCCCCGAGGAAAACATCAAGATCTCTAAATCTCAGAAAACCACCGAGACCAACTCCAGAATGAGCTATATTCGTGAGGTACTTGATAATGAGGAAGAGCCTATGGTCCTAGAAATTGCATATGACCAAGGCACAATTTCACCTGTATCTGAGAAAGTACCTATGGTCCAAGAAATTGCAGATGTCCAAGGTATAGTTTCGTCCGTCTCCGAGGAAGACCCCATCCTTGTCAACGGCCAGAACTCGGGGGCCAACCATGACTTGGGGAAGGTCGATCTTCCTGACGTTGATAAACTTATGGAGGAAGAGGGCCTCAATGTGAACGACAACGAAGGGAGGAGAATTAGAGAAATTATTATCGAGTCTCTGGAATTTCGAGACGGTCCTGAAATGAAGCCTGTAGATGAGCTGGAAGAGGTAGTCATCAATCCTGACTATCCGGAACAAAAAGTCAAACTCGGGGGCCAACTATCTCCAGAAGAGAAAGAAAGAATCATCTCCCTCTTGAAAAACAGTCTCGACGTCTTTGCCTGGAGAGTCGAAGACATGAGGGGGATCAATGAAGAAGTAGCCCTCCACCGCCTGGAAGTTGATCCTTTGGCGAAGACCATCTCCCAGACAAGGAGAAACTTTGCAAGGGACAAGGAGGAAGCTATTAAGGAAGAGGTGCAGAAATTACTTAGCGCCGGAATAATTCGTGAAGTCAAGTACCCCGTTTGGTTGGCCAATGTAGTTATGGTGAAGAAGCAAAATGGGAAGTGGCGTATGTGTATAGACTTCACTGATTTGAACAAGGCTTGCCCCAAGGATAGCTATCCTCTCCCCAGAATTGACAAGTTGGTTGACTCCATTGCTGGACACCAAACTCTCAGCTTCCTAGATGCCTATTCAGGCTATCATCAGATAAAAATGGCGGAAGAGGACATCGATAAGACGGTCTTCCAAACACCTGGGGGAAATTACTGTTACATCATGATGCCTTTTGGGCTCAAGAATGCGGGTGCTACGTACCAACGAATGATTAACCAAGTATTTGGCGCGCAAATAGGACGGAACATGGAAGCATACATTGATGACATGGTCATTAAAACCAAGGAGGGTAGTCATACTCCTGACTTGGAGGAGACAATAAACAACCTCCGTGCCAACAACATGAAGTTAAACCCAAGTAAATGTGTGTTCGGGGTAACAGCTGGAAAGTTCTTGGGCTTCATGGTATCACAAAGGGGAATTGAGGCGAACCCCGAAAAAATCAAGGCACTCATTGACATGAAGGAACCTACCACCATCAAGGAGGTTCAAAGATTAAATGGAAGAATAGCAGCACTGGGAAGATTCATTGCCAAATCCGCCGAAAAGTCACTGCCTTTCTTTAAGGTATTGAAGGGTACCAAGAGCTTCTCCTGGACTCCCGAATGCTCTGAAGCATTCCTCCGATTGAAGGAATACTTGGGTTCCCCTCCCTTGCTCAGCAGTCCGACTACCGGTGAGATGCTTTATGTCTTCCTAGCTGCCACTGATCATGCTGTTGCAGCTGTCCTAGTTCGGAATGACGAGGGAATTCAGAAGCCCGTCTACTATGTCTCTAAGGCACTGTCTGACGTGGAAAGCAGATACTTTAATGTGGAGAAGATAGCGTACGCGCTGGTCATTGCATCGAGGAAATTACGTGCCTATTTTTCTGCACATCCTATCACCGTGTACACGAATGAACCACTGAAGAAGATATTACATAAGTTGGACGGCTCCGGACGTCTCCTTAATTGGTCCATCGCTCTTACCGAGTTCGATATCACCTACCAACCAAGGAAGACCCTCCTGGCGCAGCCTTTGGTTGACTTCATGGTCGAGACTGCCTTTATGGGTGAGCATCTCCCCACCTCCCAGAAGCAAAACGCACCAGAGGAAAAAGACTCTCCCATTGAACTCCCATCCAACTGTTGGATCCTGTATACAGACGGATCAGCTACAAAATAAAGAAGCGGAGCTGGAGTTGTACTAGCAAGCCCGGAAGGAGAGTACACCATACAAGACGCCATCCGCTTCAAGTTCCCTGCCTCCAACAACCAAGCAGAATATGAAGCTCTAATATTTGGCATTGAGTTGGCCTCCTTCTACGGAGCAAATAAGGTGGCGGCTTTCTGTGACTCCCAACTCGTGGTCAAACAAGTAAAGGGAGAGTATAACACCCAAGATCCCACCCTTGCCAAATATAGGGACCTTGTCCTAGACATGACGAAGAAGTTGGAATTTTTCGAACTCAAGCAGATAGGCAGGGAAGACAACCAAGTCGCAGACATTCTATCTAAACTAGCAACCATGGATGTGTCTACATCTAAGACCAGTCCATATGTAGTTTATGCCGAAGAACCTGCGTATGAAAGACTACAAGTCATGCTCCTAGACGGAGAGGAGAGATGTTGGATCGATGACTACATTGAGTACATTGAGAAGGAGAAACT